>JAXDDW010000093.1:340000-550000 GCA_034670385.1 Hoplostethus mediterraneus
AGTTCCCGGTTTGCAGCGGGGCTTCTTCCTGTTATTATTTGTCATTCAGTGACATGTTGGATGCAAACATGCATGCGCACACGCACACGCACACACACACACACACACACACACACACACACACACACACACACACACACATATCACAGAATCATCACAGATACAGTTACCCTTGAGCACAAGCTCTCAGAGATCAATATTGATCACAGGACCCGGCCGTTCCCTCCCCCCAGCAACTAACTATACAACAGTGGTACACACAGAGAGAGAGAGAGAGAGAGAGAGAGAGAGAGAGAGAGAGAGAGAGAGAGAGAGAGAGAGAGAGAGAGAGAGAGAGAGAGAGAGAGAGAGAGAGAGAGAGAGAGAGAGAGAGAGAGAGAGAGAGTGAGTCATTTCTGCAACCCTATACTAAACCGACATCCATGGAACAGAAACTGAGATGCTCCGGTACCAATTTCTCAGAAGTGATCAGTGAAGATGAGAGATCGGAGTACGACGCGCCACCTAGCGGCTAGCGGCTGTTATGACACTGTTACAGGAACAGGTGCAGAAAATACCTGTACCTACCTGTACACAAATACTCTCTCTCTCTCTCCTTTATTTTAAACTATTGTAGTTTATACTTTGCTATATTTGGCTGATTGGATCATTATTATGTCTGTAATGTCTGTAACTTGGTGTGATGCTGCCGTCTCGGCCAGGTTTTTGATCTCTCTGGGATTTACCTGGTTAAAGAAATACTAATCATAATAAGAAAACAGAAAATGTGCTGCAGCTTCTGGTCAGAAACAGTTTATTCACAAGACATTTTTCCTCCCACTGCAAACATGATATCAGAACAGCTTCACTGGCTGATGATATGTCACCATACCTGCTGTCACTTACTGGGATCATTGGGTTGTTGTTGTTTTTTTTCATTGCAAGCAGCAACGTTTACATCTACATGTTGGAATCAAGCCCTTCAGCCTGCCGAGAGCTGTCAATCAAAACCCCACCCCCCAAGTAAATGAAGCAGTATGAGTGTGAATGTGAAGCAGCTCAGTCGACTTTCCTCAGATAAATAATACATGTTGGAAAAAGAAGCAAGAAGAAATGGATGTTGGGTGGTTTGGTGCATTGCTACTTTATCACTATCAACTCACTTCATAACATAATGTCATCATGGCAGTCATCAACACAACCTATGTGCTTCTTAACACGCGTGGTTCTGTTTCCTGTTCTGTTTCAGCCTCCCATACTCAGAGAGACTTCTCCTCCATGTAATCCTCAGACGGTTATTAGCCGGAGTTTACAGCACACTCTCTCCAATAACGGATGAAGGACCTGACATCCGGAGGCCAGCTGGCAGTTACAACGCGTCTCGGAAAAGCTGCAGATTTACTGCGTGCCGAGCAGCGCGTTCGGGAGGCTTTCCAGGTTGAGCCGGCGGACCATTTTGGGGATGAGTTCGAGCGGCGTTGCGCTTTTTGGCCTCGGCAAATCACATGAGTCACCCAGATTTTTGAAAAAAAAAATGACCGTTTGCACACACAGCCAAGCAGAGTGTGAAATGTGAAATGTCCACGAAACATGAGAAAATGAGGGCGTCTCACTGCAGAACACAAAATAAAAAGACGGGAAAAAAACATGTTTCTTGAAATGTTTCAGTCAGATAAAGATACACTCGTCTCGTCGGCCTAAACCACAAGGTGGGCCTGCAACTAACTGAGACGCTGCAGATTCAAACTATTTGCACAAATGAGATTCTGGTGCCGGTATGGATGCTTCACCCACAGGAAGTGACGAGGAGAAACTTAAGAGCACAATCCTAAACAGCAGTAAGCGAGCAGAGAGCCGGCCTGATGATCTAGTACAGCTTTATCAAGTTAGCTAGTAGTTTTCCAAAATCAGCTTTACTTTTCATAATACAGTTTTTTTTACGAAACTATAGTCTCGATGTCTCAAAACCCCAGAACACACTCAACATGCACAACGCCACACGTCACCACTCACATTCGAAAACTATTTGAACTCTCAAAACAGGTATTTTCGTATACAGAGATAAGGAGGTACTGGGTGAATGAATGTGGCGTGTAGTTAGCAGGAAGTGTGCAGAGTGTTGATACTATCTACCACCCATTCATTCACTCAAGGTATTTTGGTATTTATACATTCTTGTGATACTGCTATGCTGCTGCAACCCCTGTAAGTATCTATCTGTCTATCTGTCTATCTGTCTGACTGTCTGTCTGTCTGTCTGACTGTCTGTCTGTCTGTCTGTCTGTCAACTACACACTGATGTGAAAAATGTGTCTTTTGCAGTGCACAGCAGTCGGCTGTAAAAGTTTGTACCCAAATACACAGTATATGTATGTATATTCCGTATATATTGTTGTAAAATAATTATCATTGCTTTGCTGTATTACTTTATGCATTTTGATGTATTTGTATTAAGCAATTTTATAATGGAAAAATGTCAGGCTGACAGATATAAAAAGAGTGTTTTTGATTAACTATATAACCCTCACAAGTATGTAAAGTGTATTTTGATTGAAACGTGTAACCTACAAGAAAACCCAAAAAAGTAATCATAAAAGTTTGAAAGATGCAGGTTGAGGCCCTCTCATGAGAGGGGTAGACAGACAGCAAGTGTGCGCCTTGGCCGGTTATGGTAGCGTGCCTGGATGAGTGCCTCGAGGCTAATGATGGTAGGCTTTGATAATATGGTGGCGTGCTTTAGCAATAGGAGCAAACTGCATGCCTCAATATTAGAACGACGCGTGCATGATAGAAGCTGGGGTTATTTCTGCTAATTAAGGAAAAAAGACCTGCTGACATCGAGCCAACAGTGCCAGAATGGGGCATAAATCCAGAAATAATGGGACAAGGCAAGGCCGTCTGAATGCGTGCATGTATGTTTGAATGCATCGCAGTGATTCTCCACCCAGTTTTTAGGAAATATAAGATCATGCTCAGATAGCTTTTGTTAGTCTGGTTCCGGAGCCGACTCGGGTTTTGTGTCTGTGAAGAATAAAACTCTATGCATCGAACTCTGAACTTCTCCAGTGATTTGTTTTGACCCTGTTTGAGACTTGAATTTAAGAAACTGCAAAGAAAGTTAAATGTTGGTGGGGAGGTCCGGTCTTTTGACACTGGCCCGATACTTGGACCTCTTTTTCCTACATCAATATACACTATAAGCACAAATACAACCGGAAAATTCAAATGTATTTTTTTCTCAAAACATATTTTGTATTTCCATCCACGCTTCGGCATGAACGGTAACAGACAAAACAAATACAGCAATAGGCTTGTTACTCTATCAGTGATCGTTCTCCTTCCTCCTCTTCCTCTCACTCCTCTTCCTCTCACTCTCTCTCCAGTATTGGCCTCCATTGTTGTCCAAACCCAGAGCTCTAACCTGTGGTCTATCTATGGTGTTGAAGCTATGTGTTTTTACAGGTGGAGGCTGGGTGGAGGTGGTTGGTATGAGCGTGGCATGTTGAATGTCAGTGTTTTCCAGATGAAACACAAGAGATGTTGGTGTTGAAGGATGTGTCTGATCTGGTCTGCTGCAGGAGGAGACTGAGGCTGAAGGATGTGTCTGATCTGGTCTGCTGCAGGAGGAGACTGAGGCTGAAGGATGTGTCTGATCTGGTCTCGCTGCAGGAGGAGACTGAGGCTGAAGGATGTGTCTGATCTGGTCTCGCTGCAGGAGGAGACTGAGGCTGAAGGATGTGTCTGATCTGGTCTCGCTGCAGGAGGAGACTGAGGCTGAAGGATGTGTCTGATCTGGTCTCGCTGCAGGAGGAGGCTGAGGCTGAAGGATGTGTCTGATCTGGTCTGCTGCAGGAGGAGACTGAGGCTGAAGGATGTGTCTGAATCTGGTTTCTTGCAGGAGGAGCTGAGGCTGTCGACTCGTTTCATCCGACAGGTTGATCAAGTGTTTCCCAGACCAGACCATAAAGCAGATGTTGGAGTGTTACAAGGTATGATGAGGATGAGCTGGTGGGGAGTGATGGCTGTGGTGTGTTGTTGTGTGTGCTGAGGAGTGTGGTGTGGAGAGTACTGACTTCAGCTCGCTCAAGTGATGAGCTAAGGATTGTTTGATTGGTGTTTTCATAGGAGTGACCTGTGTTTTTGGGATCTCATCATTGGTTCGCTGAGGATTGCGATAGCCAATATTGATCTTTACATTTGACCATTTTCACACAAAGATTTTCAAATTTTCTGTCAGCGGTGGAAACAACTTAACTGTTGAAACTCTCTAAAACC
Source organism: Hoplostethus mediterraneus (assembly GCA_034670385.1). Taxonomy (NCBI): domain Eukaryota; kingdom Metazoa; phylum Chordata; class Actinopteri; order Trachichthyiformes; family Trachichthyidae; genus Hoplostethus; species Hoplostethus mediterraneus. Next base: position 344,255 of record JAXDDW010000093.1, read on the forward strand.
AAAAAAGAACAGAGAGAATGAACAAAGAAAAGGAACAAGACAGAACAGATGTTATCTTATTATGTAGTAGTGGTGTTGTGGTGACCCTGTGTGTTTAAAGCAATCATCTACCACTATTCTACCACTAGTAGAACATCAGACTGGGACAGAGACTAGAGACCGGGACAGAGAGTAGAGACCGGGACAGAGACTAGAGACCGGGGACACAGACTAGAGACAAAGAGTAGAGACCGGGACACAGACTAGAGTCCGGGAACGAGACTAGAGACAGGGACCGGGACAGAGACTAAAGACAGGGACAGAGACTAGAGACCAGGACAGAGACTAGAGACCGGGACAGAGACTAGAGACAGGGACAGAGACTAGAGACCGGGACAGAGACTAGAGACCGGGACAGAGACTAGAGACCGGGACAGAGAGTAGAGACCGGGACACAGACTAGAGACCTTGACAGAGACTAGAGACCGGGACACAGACTAGAGACCTTGACAGAGACTAGAGACCGGGACACAGACTAGAGTCCGGGAACGAGACTAGAGACAGGGACCGGGACAGAGACTAAAGACAGGGACAGAGACTAGAGACCGGGACAGAGACTAGAGACAGGGACAGAGACTAGAGACCGGGACAGAGACTAGAGACAGGGACAGAGACTAGAGACCAGGACAGAGACTAGAGACAGGGACAGAGACTAGAGACCAGGGACAGAGACTAGAGACAGGGACAGAGACTAGAGACCGGGACAGAGACTAGAGACAGGGACAGAGACTAGAGACCGGGACACACCAGGATCCGTGATACCTTCTGAATGTGTACCATGTCAGCAGTTTCATACTGGCTGTACTCTGCTGTTCCTCCTCCTTTCTTTCCTTTCTTTTCTTTTACAAATGAGCGGTTGGCTCAGTTGGAAATCACATTATCAGATTAGTTTTTCTTTCTTTATGTCAGACAGACATTTTTTGGACCAACTGTGAATCCTAAAAGGCTGAGGCGTAGCTAAAGAGAGTATTGTTATTTCTAGCTTCAACTCAAGCTGATTTGTTGAGTAATTGTCCATCAGTGATTGGTCGATCAGCATTCCAACTAGCCAATCACATTAAAGGCCTACATTCATTATTTATGTGCCAGTTGACAGATTTGTGTTATGAATTTCACAGCTTATATAAGATCAGAGGCAGTTAAAATATGAAAAGCCTTTTCACTGACACCAACGTAAACTAAAAAGTGATTTATTTCCTCGTGGTTCTACGGTGCTATGTTGTAATTGTAATACTTTAACATGGCGTGCTGTCAGTAGAAAGTAGTAGAAGTAGTAAAACGGTACTCTGATTACGTGATTGCTGGATCCCTAATCGTACTCTTTGGAAAACAAACCACCATCCAGAGTTGGAACCCTGGAGCTGTCTGACCTGGGATCAGCTGTGATACCACTGCCTGCAACCAGCACTGAGCTGTTCTCATCTAGTGTGTTGAGCTTGGACCTCTGGAGCGTTTACTGCTTCAGTTCAGTTTGTTTGGCCAGGTGAGGATGACGCCCTTCGAACTCGGGTGGCACCACATAGCCACACCAGGAAGATGCAGGTCTCGGTTCTCTTCCAGTAGAACTGTGGTTCAGATTATCAGCAGTGAGAACGTAATCAGAACCAACTACAGGAATATGAGGAGGGTACAAAGAGGCGGATGTTGACATCTGATAGCAGGTCCTCATTCTTGGAAAGCCTAGCATGACAAAATGAAGCGAGGGGCAAACTGCAGTCTGAGCTGATGCTGAAGTGTCTCTAACCGGTATGAACACCAGCGAAGGGAAATTACGGCAAAGAGGGCCGACAAATCATTACGCTTAGCTAAAGTTACAGGCAGTGGAGTCAGATTTGGTCCAATAATGGAGCTAGTTGAGTCCATGAGACTGTTGTTTACAAGCCGTGGTTCTCTGGTAACTGGGCAGCGTGACCCGAAATGAAACCAGATACCAAAATACAACAAAGTCAACTTTTCCACTCGGGTTCATACCAAAGAAGAGGAACGGTAGGCGTGATCACACCGCTAGTTTAGTTTGAGAACACAGATATGAAACCGAGACCTTGTTGACTCGAGTTTCACTTGATCCAACGCAAAACCTCAGGAAGCACTGCGCCTTATCATATAAAGACGAGATGAAACGTATTGAGGCAGCAAACAGGAACAGGATACAAACAGAATATAGATATAAACGTCCTCTCACCGTCAGGACAGATTTGTGGAAGAAAATGTGTCAAGAAATGAAGAGAATGAACAGAAATATACACAGAACATTGTGCAAGTAAATGCCCTGTACTGTCCAAAGTACAGTAATGCAAAAAGCAACCCAAGGTCCTTCATAGAGACAGGACTATTATGGGTTAGACACGAAAATTTCTGTTTGATGCTCATGTTGTTTAAGAGTCTTTTCACCACATTTCAGTCCAGTGAAGGAAATGTCTGCTCTTATGTGGCGTTTGCTGAGACATTGAGGTTGGACTGGTTTGGTTTGCAACAAATGCAACAAAACCACATTTCACAAGGTCACAACTCAGCCAATGTTCTGCAGGTTGGAAATCACCCCGAACAAGCTGCAGGTTTTGTCACGGTCTAAAATGCGTCCCTGAGTTTGCGTCACAACAATCGACCCATCGCCTGTTTTATCCTTTTACTTCCGATGGCCAAGAACATGTGGAGGGACTGAGAGTTGTTGTTGTTGTTGGTGTTGTATGGGAATAAAGGACACCTCCCTAACCCAGATTCACCGAGCTGTACAAGAACACAAGATGTACTGGAGGGAAACATTCAATGTGTGTGTGTGTGTGTGTGTGTGTGTGTGTGTGTGTGTGTGTGTGTGCGCCTGCCTGGCAGATGCAGCTGGTATGAAACCCCATCCACATAAAGAAAGGCCAATAAAACCCTGATTGGCTCCGACGGCGATAGAGAGCTAATGTTTGGCAATCAGCGCCACGGCCCATTAACACCATGATCCATGGTGAGTGTGTTTGGGTGTGAAGACGCATGGCCGCTTGGAACGCCGCGCACGTTCACCGCCTCCCCCTCCGCCTCCCCCGCCGCCTCCCCCGCCGGTTCCTCTCTCCATATCAAAAACGTTTCAGTGCTTCCATACGGGGGAAGACAGAAGACTTCCTACCAGAAACGAGCCTCAGCGTTGAGGGGCTGAATACCAGATTTCTGACAGCACACAATTCACACAAAAAAACCTGTTGGAAATGGAAATGGATCCCGTCTGCACCGAGACCCGGTCCGTGTTCTGGTATCAGTAATCTGTCATATTGATGGTTCACTATCAGCAACACGTCCCATGGCTATCCTCGATCCATATCAAACTGCTGTCAGCCAATAGGGGACGGGGGAAGGGGGGAGGGAGGGAGGGGGGGGAGGGACTTCTTCCAAGTCATTGCTTTTAACTGTCAAGACATTCAGGTGGGCAGATATTCCCATAGGAGGTGAATGCATCTATTCCTCAGATGTCTCCTGTTCTCAACCTCTCTACTACCTCACTCTCTTCCTTCCTTCCTTCCTTCCATCCTTCCTTCCTTCCCACTACCTCTTTCTCACTTTCTCTCTCTCTCAACTCAGTCCAGTTCAACGTGGAAGGAGGGATGAGAACAGCATCGTCACACCTTCCAGACTGAATACCAACCTCTCTCTCTCTCTCCCCCCCTCTCTCTCTCTCTCTCTCTCTCTCCCCCTCTCTCTCTCTCTCCCTCTCTCTCTCTAATAACTCCATCCCATCTGACAGCGTAAGGTCAAAGGCAAGGGCGCTGTCGCTGCCAAGGTAAATCACATCAACCCCCACAGACAACAGCGCCTCAGGACAGTTAGGTACACACACACACACCCCTACACACACACACACACACACACACACACACACACACACACACACACACACACACACACACACTCACACTCTCCTGCGCTCCCTGAATGTTTTAAGCTCACATTAGCAGGGGTGCATATCACATGTGCTCACACATCTATATGTTTTTCACACACACACACACACACACACACACACACACACGCCGCAAGCATACTCATGTCCACACATAGCTATGGGCTTCAATACACACACACATCCAATCTGCCAAATCCTCACTTTGCTGACAGACGAGGTAACTCTCACTCACACACATACACACACACACACACACACACACACACACACACACACACACACACTGACTCACTCCATGATAGAACCCCTCTAAATGTACGGTGTGAAGCAGAGATCGACCCATATGGCGTTTTGTTGTTGACTTCATGTAAAGAATACTGGGAGGTGTCGGGGGGGGGCATGCTATCCTGCTACCACTGTTATTATCATTGGACATATAACATGTACCGCACAGCCCCACTCTGTCCGCCCACTCTCAACCCAACCTCCATGGTTTCATCACGCTGACGGCACCGTCTCGAAACACGACCCGGCGTTTAACAGAGGATGAAATAAAGCGAGCGGGCGAGGCTCGTCTCCCCGAGGGCTCTTTCTGGGGCCGAGAATATGAACTGCTTTTAGCGAGGAGTCGACTCCCTCAGACGACCGTTAAGTTCCCGTCGTACTGTTTGAAGAGCCCGGCTCCTTGCAGACTCATCTGGGAGAGCCGGGACTTGAAAGACTCGCCAAAAACACCGCAACCGAGCGGCGAGAGTTGAGAGTCCGAGTGGGTTGGCGCCGCGTTGTAAACGGCGTCCCGAGGCGGTCAGTGAAAATCCATATGTCCATTCCTAAGGATTCCTTTCCACGCCGAGACTTTGATCCGGCCTAGTCGGTCGGGGGACCCCTACGCTTCAGGTTTAGACCCCTACGCTTCAGGTTTAGACCCCTACGCTTCAGTTTTAGACCCCAAGCTTCGGTTTTAGACCCCTACGCTTCAGGTTTAGACCCCTACGCTTCAGGTTTAGACCCCTACGCTGCAGGTTTAGACCCATACGCTTCAGGTTTAGACCCCTACGCTTCAGGTTTAGACCCCTACGCTTCAGGTTTAGACCCCTACGCTTCAGGTTTAGACCCCTACGCTTCAGGTTTAGTCCTCTACGCTTCGGTTTTAGACCCCTACGCTTCGGTTTTAGACCCCTACGCTTCAGGTTTAGACCCCTACGCTTCAGGTTTAGACCCCTACGCTTCAGGTTTAGACCCCTACGCTTCAGGTTTAGTCCCCTACGCTTCAGGTTTAGACCCCTACGCTTCGGTTTTAGACCCCTACGCTTCAGGTTTAGTCCCCTACTCTTCAGGTTTAGACCCCTACGCTTCAGTTTTAGACCCCTACGCTTCAGGTTTAGTGCCCTACTCTTCAGGTTTAGACCCCTACGCTTCAGGTTTAGACCCCTACTCTTCAGGTTTAGACCCCAAGCTTCGGTTTTAGACCCCTACGCTTCAGGTTTAGACCCCTACGCTTCAGGTTTAGACCCCTACGCTTCGGTTTTAGACCCCAACGCTTCAGGTTTAGACCCCTACGCTTCAGGTTTAGACCCCTACGCTTCGGTTTTAGACCCCTACGCTTCAGGTTTAGACCCCTACGCTTCGGTTTTAGACCCCTACGCTTTGGTTTTAGACCCCTACGCTTCAGGTTTAGACCCCTACGCTTCGGTTTTAGACCCCTACGCTTCAGGTTTAGACCCCTACGCTTCGGTTTTAGACCCCTACGCTTCAGGTTTAGACCCCTACGCTTCGGTTTTAGACCCCTACGCTTCAGGTTTAGTCCCCTACACTTCAGGTTTAGACCCCTACGCTTCGGTTTTAGACCCCTACGCTTCAGGTTTAGTCCCCTACACTTCAGGTTTAGACCCCTACGCTTCGGTTTTAGACCCCTACGCTTAAGGTTTAGTCCCCTACGCTTCAGGTTTGGACTCCTACGCTTCAGGTTTAGACCCCTACGCTTCAGGTTTAGACCCCTACGCTTCGGTTTTAGACCCCTACGCTTCAGGTTTAGACCCCTACGCTTCAGGTTTAGACCCCTACGCTTCGGTTTTAGACCCCTACGCTTCAGGTTTAGTCCCCTACGCTTCAGGTTTAGACCCCTATGCTTCAGGTTTAGTCCCCTATGCATCAGGTTTAGTCCCCTACGCTTCAGGTTTAGACCCCTACGCTTCAGGTTTAAACTGTTTTTCCAACCATCGGTGTGATTTCACGCTGCTTTCCAGCTCTGACATCAATCCATACTGCTATATTATCTGAATCTGACTTCACGAGCATTTACAGTGCGGCGGCTGGAGATTAGCTCTTAGCGTCGCCCCCACACTTCAGAATGACAGTGCATCCTCCTACACCACCTCCACCTCTGGGAAGCAATACAGAGAACAGATCAACCCCCCCCCCCCTACCACCACCCCACAGTCTCGCTGTTCAAGCCTCATCTGGAAAAAGCTTCACTGAAACACATCCAGTCCTCTGCATGGCTTCTGCAGGATACCAAAAAACATCTTAATACTACCAAGAACAGAAACGAGTGGCTGTGAAATCCCATTTGCTTTTGCTGTTGCTGTTAGTTTGGGTACGCTGTGAAGATGAGAGCAGCCGCCTCCGGCACCTCATGAAGGATTTGGAGGATTTTAAAGTTTTTCTTAAGATGCTTCAGAGATTCAGGAGATCGTGATTTGTTGACGAATGAAACCCCTCGTTGCCCACGTCGGAGCCAAGAGGCAACATGGGAGCAGGGAGTGGACATGGCTGACCGCGGGCGACGCATGTCCTGGATCTAAATGCAGCTCATGCAGTCTTCAATGACATCAATGACAAATGGCATATTATGGTTGGGTTGAAATGTGTTTTTGAGATGAAATTGATACGCTGTGCTGATGTTCAGCGTCCTTTCATTTCACCATTTTCATGCCAAATCCGCCAGAATTGGATTCTTGTTTGGGTGGAAAAGCCTCTGAAACACCATTTAGACCACGGGACACTAAAACTCTCCACTGAAACCCAAGAAAATAATAATAATAATAAATAAATAACATTCATGCATGTAGTATTGATCAATTCTACAACACATATGTGATCAAACTGCATCATATCATATAAAAAATGGATGACACTGACTGCTTTCATAACTAATGTACAATATACAGTAACCGTCATACTGATCTGAGATGCTGCAGGTCTCCCACCCACCAGCCAGTTCCAGCGAACTCCTCTGTATGAGAAATAAAACACCACTGAAAGTAGGGCAGCGAGGTGATGGGGGGGGTGGCGGTGGGGGGTGGTTTGACCTGCACTGTGATCTGTTCTAGTCTTTGTAGTCTTTGATCCTGACCACGGTGGCTTAGCTTCAGATGCTGTCTGTCTGGCTGGCTGGCCCGGGATCAGCAGCACAGCCAGGTAACCTCAATTCCCAGCAACCCCCCCGTCCACGCTAAGCTGTCGCACTAGGGGTCCCAGAGCACCGACCCCATCACCCTGGAGGTGTCGGCCAAGTCAAATATGAGAGAGAAACATGAAGCGCATCAGAGGAGGAGGAGTTTCCAAACCAGAGTACAGGAGACTTTCAGTTCCTGCATGTTTTCACCATGTTAAATGTTTACCTGCAGTGTTTATGTGCTGCACACTCAATGGGAGACTGGCTTTGAAATGGCACAGGGCAAGGACACACACACACACACACACACACACACACACACACCTATATATATATATATACAAGCAGAACCAAAAACTTGGCAAGCACAAAACATTTCCCATTTTCTCCATCCCATTTCATTGACATTCTCTCTCTCTCTCGCTCTCTCTCTCTCTCTCTCCGCACACACACACACTCTCTCTGTCTCTGTCACACACACTCATCTCGGGGCCCGGTCACAGGAAGAGTGGGTACTTGATAGAGCCCATAACAGGACAACACGAAGACAAGCTCAGGAAATAAAGGGGAAGTCTTGGTCTCTCTCTCTCTCTCTCTCTCTCTCTCTCTCTCTCTCTCTCACACACACACACACACACACTATAGGTCCTGGCAGGCCTGCTGGCCCCGTATGGCCGTAGTGAGGAATACAACCCACCAGGGGAGGCATTTGTCATTCTGACAGCACGAGGAGGAGTGGAGCATATTAACCTACAAACACAAGGCGGTGGGAAGCACTTCAAATACACGGAGAGAAATGTACTGCATTACTTATTTAGATAGTATTTTGTATGTTGTCTTTTGTTGTCAATAATTCAATATTTCTGCAGACAGGATGCAGACTGGTGGGAGTATTACATGAGAACAAAGATGAGCAACTGATCAGAGTAGGAGTGCATCGTAGCGCTTCTAGTTGAATTCATATAGCACACTCTCTCTCTCTCTCTCTCTCTCTCTCTCTCACACTCACACACACACACACACACACACACACACACACACACATCCATACAAAGAAGAGCCTCCAGTGCTTCAGTATGCCCGTGTGACTCCAGAGTGGGCTCAGCTGTGACCATTTCCTTTTCCTGTTTCCTGCCGCTGGCCGAGCCTTGAGATGAGTCAGTCCTCAGGGGAGTCACCTCCAGCACACACACACACACACACACACATGCATGCATGCAAAACACACACTGAAACACACACTGAAAAGCACGTAGGCACTGCAGACTCCTACACATTCCCTCCCATGCGGTTTCAAGGTGCTACGTGTAGCATTGTAAAATATCACGTTTTCTTCATACAAATGAAAATGAAGACTACATTTCCCATAAACCCCCATTGTTTCCTGCCTGTCACAAAGAGGACGTTTTTTTTCCTCTTTGGCTTTGTGATCAACATGTTGGAAGTGATTTCTCCATCTTCCTTTCTCTCCTTCCTCCATCTGTCGTCGCCAGAAACTCTTTATCTTTATCTCCGTTAGCGCTGGAAGAACGGCGCCCTCTTCCTGTTTTGTGCCGTAAAGCAATCCAGCCGATCTCCTGACAAATCGACCCGGTGGCACAAAATGTGAAATACATTGTAGAGGATTCTTGGTGATAGACTCACTTGTTTACAGTAATAATGATGTATTGATGTTATAACGCTACCTTTAAAACACCCCTGTTTCATGACAAGACCTGTGTGTGTGTGTGTGTGTGTGTGTGTGTGTGTGTGTGTGTGGAAGGGGAAGCAAAAGGGGCCTCTGTCTTCCGGAGGTAATACCCTAGCAGAAGCCTCCTGCTCGGCGTTAGGAGACGGTTGCCATTGCCAACACATCAAACGGGCATCAGACAGAGATCAGACAGACGGACGCCATCATCACGCAACTCTCTCTCTGCCCTCCAGCCGGCGAGCAGGGAGGCACAGAGCCCACTGGCTGATACTCAGAGAGCTGTGTGTGTTTTTATACTGTACATGTGTGCGTGTGTGTGTGTGTGTGTGTGTGTGTGTTCACGCTTGAAGAAAGCCAGCTGATACGTGAGGTGTGATTTCAGTGGGAGCAGATGTGATGGGAGTCACTGGGAGGCCATGAAGTATCCAGAGCGTTCAAGATGTTTCCAGACACGTTTCACTCCAAACGCAACTGAAATCTCATTCAACAGTTTTCCAATAATCAATATAAGTACATTTGGTGCATTTTAAAGCCTAAAACTCGTTCAACGTTCAACGATTCTCGCAGGATTTTACTCTTGTCAGGGTGGGAAACGGCATTCAGACCATCATGGGACGATGTGGTTGTTTCAGCTCTTTCATTCCAGGTTTCACAGACTGAAGCTGTGTTGAGTAAAAACCCTCCCACACCTGATAGAAACATAACAATAAAAACATATTCTCTATCTGAACCTCCAGACCAGGAGCTGAGCGCTGTTCCTGCAGATACACCCCCAGTATCCATTAGCCCAGAGCAGTCATATGATATCTGACCACACACATCTGTTAGAGAGAGCACAGCTGAAGGACAATGGAGACAGACAGAGAGAGGGAGAGGGAGAGAGAGAGAGAGAGAGAGAGAGAGAGAGAGAGAGAGAGAGAGAGAGAGAGATGGGGGAGGGGGAGTTAGGAGGTCCATCTGGCCCTTAGTGGATTTCCACAGTTAAATTTATCACAGTCACTGAAGAGGAAGACAATAATCAATAACCTCTATCTCTCTCTCAGTTACTCTCACCCTCCCCTACCCCTCCCATACCTCCCCTACCCTCCCATACCTCCCATACCCCTCCCACACCTCCCCTACCCCTCCCACAACCCCCCTACCCCTCCCATACCTCCCATACCCCTCCCCTACCCCTCCCATACCCCTCCACGCCTGCCGTTGATGTTTCAGATCAATGACACAGCTTCCTGTATCACGCTCCACTGTAGCTGCACTGGAAACATCTCGACTCGACACCAGGTATCCACGGGAACATTCAACCACCAAACAACAACATGGACTGAGTCTTTAATGGTGTTAGAGTATTATCTTGCTACTGCCAAGAAAAACAGAGAGAGACTCCTTTATCTTGAGGGAGGGAGGAGGGAGGAGGAATCTGTCAATCATGATGTCAACAAGCTCGGTGGTCGTGATGATGATGATGATGATGATGATGAAACTCTGCATCGACGCCTCACCTCACCTGACTGTTGAAACAGGGTCGCCTCATTTCTCGGTTTGTCCGTACAAAACATGACATGCTGCAGCTGAACAGCAGCAGCCAATCATGTGCAGTTGTTGCTCTTTGGACCCGCCCACCGCCGCAACGCTATTGGCAGGCTAGCGCTCGACTAGTTCAAAGCAGGCAGCAGCTACAAGTCTGAACACTGTGCTGTCAACAACAATGGCCGACACCTCTCACAGATGAGGATGTAAGCGAGGAGTCAGTAGGTCGATGATCCTAATTTAAAGTACGGTGGTCCATGATACCGATTGTTTTCCGAGTACTGAGCAAGCGTCATATGACCGAGTATGGAAATCTCCTGTCAGCACTTTGACTCTATTTTGAAATGAGCTGAAACAAGATGACTGGAAATAGCAAATAAAATAGAAGTGAGACATTTAGTCACTCGCCCTTCTCAAGAAAGGGCTGATGTGAGGGCAGTGTCTGTTTTCAGTCTGTCACCATCGATGCTGCGTGACGTCTGTCTACTAGCTGTATACTCTATGGTACTATATGGTGTATCATGGTGAGATGTCGGGATCCTCTCCTGAAACAAATCGAACTTCATCCACCGACAACATTGGACTGCATGCAGTGTCTCCTTTAAATGCTTTACACCTTGAGCGCTCATGCTCTCTCGCCCTCCCTCCCTCTCTCTCTCTCTCTCTCTCTCTCTCTCTGCCATGTGTGTGTGTGTGTGTGTTGTGTATGCTTGTGTCAGCCCTGTACAGCCCAGAGTCTCTCTCCTCCCTACAGAGCCCCTGCCCCTCCCTGTGTCTACAAGACAGATGTGCAAACCAGATGTTTCTTCACTGAGGAGAAAGAGCTACAGACAGCCTCGCTACGTGTGTGTGTGTGTGTGTGTGTGTGTGTGTGTGTGTGTGTGCATGTGTGTGTGTTTTCCAAATGTCACGGTGTTGTGAGGCCAGAGTTCGAATCCAACAATGACATACGGAGGTCTGTAATAGCGCAGCTGCTAACAGCGGTCTAGTTACCGATGAGCATACCGACAAGCCAAAGGCTGTTTGTCAGATGTAACAATGTTATAATCAACTTCACACACACACACACACACACACACACACACACACACACACACACACACACACACATTCCCTCATGGCTCTGTTGGAGGACCTGAATCTCATTACATTTACACTCCGATTTCCAAGTTACACGACTGGAATCCTTTCCAGCTTTTTTACGCTTGAAGAGTCGAGGAGCGTTTTCAGGCTCCGTGGGTGAAGCTCCTTGTCTCATGTGACCATAGGCGCCGATTTATGTTTCTGCCAGTGGGAGCTCAAATGAAGTGAATACCACCAAGGTGAAGATTGTCACAACATCACTTTTATTGCGCTTGCTTTAGTAATTACCGTGGTGCAGGCTACTGTCATCTGTCAACGTAGACACACACCCAAACCAAATGCAACACTGCTCTGCTACAAATTCATCTGGTGGTGGATCCTCACTCTGACTGTCTTTACACTCGGTATCTCTCTCCGTTTTTTAATGACACATTTGTACGTTTTTACCCGATCATCACCGTGTTTCACACTTGCTGTGTCGCTAGCTAGCAGCTACGTGATGGAACAACGTTGGTTTAGCCGACTCTAACGTTACATTGGCAGTTGGCTACGTGGCCACGCCCCTTAACGTAGCCTACACACACACAGAGCTGGAACAAGTTTAATTGGATAATGCGATTTGTAGTTAAAACGTTCACCGATAATAATAAGTAAAAATAGAATAAATAGATGCATTTGTTTTTTTTAAAAGATGCCGTTTTTAATACATTTATTTTTTAATCGGCCTTCCCCGTGGGTGCTCAACCTTTTTGATGGGTGCTCGAGCTCCGGAGCACCCACGTGATCGGCGCGTATGCATGTGAGTGCAGTTAAAAACATTTCCTGTACACCGGCAGGCGGGAAAAAATAAGATAACACACAGCACAACGGTTGGATCCCCCGACAGAGATAGCCGGCACATGTTTCCTCGTGAACTCTGTCTGGACTACCACGCAGCACCGCGACATAAACAGGAACAGGCCTTGTTTTACTCAATGGGACTCCAGTGTCTATTTTTAAAGTGCAAAAATGTCAGGCGTGTAACTGCAGGTGAGCGGTACCTTCTCCTATTGCCTCCTCCATCCACTCCATTAGCCTCTGCAGAGCCAGCCAGCCGAGCAGCGGCGGGCTAGATTGCTGTCTAATTTCAGAGACATTAACTTCCCTCTCCGGCGACGCGGGATTCGCTCGAGTGAGTCATCAAAAAATTCCAAGTTGGAATCGCTGCAAGAAAACGAGGGTGAAATTGGACATCGTGATGACTCAAAATGAGCCCGTGCTCAGAGGGTTGAGGTGAGTTATCGTACCGGTCTGTAGGTATCTGGGACTGGGGGCGGGCGAAGCTGTCGGACCGGAGAGAGCAATTCAACACCCGACGATTACGCTCTGACATTTAGCTAACTGAATGGGATGACAGGCGCCACGGGAGGAGAGACATCGACTGTTGGTGATATCGCCGACGTCATCAGTCCAAAGGTCAAAGCACTGTTTGAGCTCAGAGGGAGGTGTGTGCTGCAACAACTGGGGCGGAAGCATTAAAACGACAACAGATCAATGGAAGCATCTTTTGATTGAAATATAAAAAGTGGCAGCTGATTTCAGAAACGCTCTACAAACCTGTCTCTAATAATGAAAAGGTGTTGTGGCTGTAACTTCTATATGACCTCAACGTAGCTTCAGATAATGCACAGAAAGCTGCCATGTTTAATCCCAGTTTTCCCAATTGCCTCCTCCTTTCAGCACTGCATAAACTATCGCACAGCAACGCAACGTAACACGGTTGAGAAAATCCACCAATCCCCCAACAGTAATATTTTATTTTTCAAAGGAAGGGATTAAGAATTGTGTTTGCATGTCCTCATTCAACAAGGTACTGTTGATTCTTGTTCAGGATATTCAGGGATTTCTTTCCCCACATGAGACCGAAACAAGAAACTTGCCTGCAGCCCAAATGTGTTATACATGACTTCATTCAACTCAGCATGACAGTCAAGTATTTATTTAACAAAAATATGATACAAAATGAACATTAACTGTTTTGAAGCATCAGCATCATTTTATCCCATTTCCAAAGGAGGTGAAGGTGCTGGGTGACGGGAAACTGTACAACTACAAATCACTGCACAGCGGATGGATACATGAAATAGTAAACACAAATAAACCTGGTTACATCATTTATATTGTCTGAGGTAACGATTTTTCATTTTGTAAATTTAGTTTTCGGATAATACTACTGGTCTACTGTCACTCAACATAGTGTATGCTAAAGTGTTAGCGTGGAGCCTACTATCACGCAACACAGTGTATGCTAAAGTGTTAGCATTGAGCCTACTATCACGCAACACAGTGTATGCTAAAGTGTTAGCGTGGAGCCTACTATCACGCAACATAGTGTATGCTAAAGTGTTAGCATGGAGCCTGCTATCACGCAACATAGTGTGTGCTAAAGTGTTAGCATGGTTGTTGCATAGGGGACGTGTAGGGGACAACATGAGGACAATGGGATGAATTGTCCCCCCAATTACTTCTGCCTCTAATGCATTTACTGACCATGTTATATCTGCCAGATCATGTAATAACTTGTAATAAAAACATCCCTTTAAATGTAATAAAACCTGTTCATGTAATAAACATAATTAAACATAATGTTTGCACACTTGTTTTTTTTGCACTATATTGTATATTGTATATTCTATTCTATTCTATATTCTGTTTTTCTATTGTTGTGAGCTGCTGTAACGTGAATTTCCCCATGGCGGGATTAATAAAGTCTCTCTTATCTTAAACAACATCACATTATTACAGTAACTGGTGACTATTACTTCAAAGGGGGTGTGATCTGATGATGCAATAGTAATATTGACAATATTGATAATGTAGCAACTTGAGTTATTACATTGTTCTTGTTCTTACACGTTATTACATAATTGTAGTAAAAATCTCGAGGTAATGTAATAATGTGATGTATTACATTATCCAGCGATTTGTTACATTAACAGGTTTTATTACATTTTCAGGGACACTTTATTACATTTTGATAAGTTATGACATTATCCAGCAGTTACTGCATTAGCCCTTCTCCTAACTGATTAAAACTCCTTTTGCCCTTCGGATTAGTTTACTTGAGCGATGTCTTTCTGTATTTTATTAGTTTCAGTCTAGCTGATGATGTCATTTGGGCTTCTACTATCCCAGCATGTCCGCGTGATTTGCTGCCCAGATCCAGTGTATTAATAAGTTGAAATGAAACCTACGCCCTTGTCTTGTTGCCAATGACAACAACACATAGGATGAACTCTTTTCACATAATACAACGCCAGAGTTGCGTTGCGAATGCGGTAAACTCACACAAAGTCTGGTAGGACTCAGATTTTCCAGTGCACTGTAGCTCTCTCACCGGTTGTTGAGAGGTTGTTCCCTGACATCCCTGGATAACAAGTGGTTGTTTTTTTTCCATTTAATCTTTAACACCTTCAGAGCCCATGAAGGTGAATCTTTTAGTCTCCGTATGACGAGAGAGTCATCTAGGAACTGAGTCAGATGGAGATGTGTGGTTTGATTCACCCACACAGATATCAGCAGACATTAGCTTCCCTCACTGCTAGCATGTCAAAAGGGTCAAAAGGTCAACCATGACATTATGACATATACATTTTATTAAATGTCGGCCAACAGGAGGAATATGTTAGAATTTATTACACATTTATTGTAGAATTGATCAATACTACACTTTAACCTGGATTCATTCTAATATTTTGATCAGATTCCACACAAGTATGCATGATATATATTACTATTATTATTATTATTATTATTATTATTATTATTATTATTATTAATAATAATAATTAGTAGTAGTAGTAGTAGTAGTAGTAGTAGTAAATTATTATTGTTGTTATTATTATTATTGAAATATTATGGTTTCAATGTCTCAAATCAAATGATCTATTTTATAGCTTGTCAGTAGATTGTTGTTTATTAGGTGATGAAGCTCGATATGAGTGAAAAGGACAAAAGGTCCTTCCAGTCCTATTCACCTCGCAGTAGCTTCGGTTCACTTTACATTTAACTGAACCAAACCAGCCGTTCTAGTTTCACCTGGTTCTGGTTCTACTCGCTGTGCTCATATCCACTGGATCAACATGATCGATGCTACAGTTGGTGCAGATATGGTCCCTTCAAAATAAAGCATTCATGGTGTGCTCGTCCACTGTTCTGTCTGTGCTTCTGTTTCAACGGAGGGTGACGTCAAGTAATGTATCAGCATATTCTCTGGGTCCTCCTTTCTCTCTCTCACACACACACACACACACATTTTAAGGAAGGATGCATGAGCCTGTTGTCTCATTAACACCATATTCCACTCTACTCTTATGGTAGCACCTCCGCCCTGCTGGAGGCTGTGATTTCTAATTAAACCTCGTGGGGATGTCATGGCGGCGGCAGCAGGGCTGTCAAAGAGCCACAGACACTTTCACAGCAGTACAGCGAAGACTGAGAGTCCCATCAATGTAATGAACCCCGGGCGGGACTTTTAACCTCTCGTAAAGACTGAACGTCAAAGGGTTTTGACACTAATGAGAGGAAGTTATTAAGCCGCCGGGTCATGTTGATGACTTCAACTTTAGCTCAGCGGCTAAGGGCCCTGACACACCAAGCCGACTGTCGAACGTCGGCCCTCGTTGAGCATCTGTGGCCATGATGTTCGTCCCGCTGGCCCTCGTCGGCCCATGTCAACGGCTTTTTGCCCGTTTGAGCATTTTGAATCAGACAGGCACAGAACGTACATGCCTGTGGGCCGTCAGCTGGCTGTCGGCTGTAGCTTTGCGGTGCGTTCAAGTGCAACTTTTACAGGCGACATGAGGCAACGCACAGCGATCTGACAGTCGGCCTTTGTCGCTGCTAGTTCTTTGACGTCGGCTTGGTGTGTCTGGGCCTTAAGAGCTAAAGAAGTGTGAAGTAAACTGAGTGTGAACAGCCTGAGACGCTATTCATTAGCACTTGTGCAATGTTGAAAATCCCAGCGGAAAGATCTGCAAATACAGTCAACTCCGGTTCCTGCAGTTGTGTCACTAAGAACATCCACTACAGATATTGTGGACAGTGCAAAAAAGAGGCCAAGGCATCGCCATCATTAAGTAAATTGCTGTTAGAATTACATAAAATTCACTTTATGGGCACTAAAAAAGGATCATCCAAAGTCTAATTGCAGCCCAGGCTGACTGAACAGTTCCTTACTGGGTTCGCCCCAAGATCCTCCATTATCATCTCATGTCCAAGAGAGAGGAGCTCTTTCAGTTTCCATTAAAAGCCCTTTCCACTAATTCAGTTTGGACCTTCAGACCATTGCAGTGACTGTAGTTAGTAATTACCACCATTTTCCACAGATAAGGAAACCAAAAGGCCTCCATCTCTCCATGTCGTTGCGTAATCCCTCCTTACCTTTCCAAAGTCCCTGACATCAAACAGGTCGAAGGCCTCGAACAGTTCACTTTTCTTCATGCCGAACATCTCGTTGCACGCTGCCAGGAAAGTCCTGATATTCTTCAGGCACAGGAACTGTATTGGGAAGAGAGAAATAGTTCACTTGGTGAGTATCGGCAACAAATGTAGCAACAGAATATCTGTGAATGACATGATCAGCTAATGTCTCTTTCACTTTCATTTCCAAAATGCTACGTATCCATTTCCTTAAATCATTGCCTGGATTTCATCATTCAATATTTCTGAAAGACGGTTTAAAATTTAAGTAAAAGTTGAAATAATTTTGTTAACCAAGGACTTAAGTTTCCTTCTATCTCTCAAAAAGTACCATCATTGTAAATTCATGACACCTTTGGAAGAAAGTTCTTTGCATGAGCTTTACATTTTGACACCTAAGTGATATTGAAAACTATTGATTTTGATAGATGACATGAAAGGAACCATAGTCTGATGTGTTGGAAGCCCTGTGAAGTCTCAGTTCAACTGATCTTGAACATTCAGATTCAGGGGCAGAAAGATGTTCTAGTCTGGTGAACACTCAACAGAAACTAGACACTCCAGTATAGACCAACATTTAGACACTTTAATGTTGTCTCCATCTTTGTCTCTCAGCCTCACTGTGGTGTTCCTCACTGTGGTGTTCCTCACTGTGGTGTTCTTCACTGTGGTGTTCCTCACTGTGGAGTTCTTCACTGTGGTGTTCCTCACTGTGGTGTTCCTCACTGTGGTGTTCTTCACTGTGGTGGTCTTTACTGTGGTGTTCTTCACTGTGGTGTTCTTCACTGTGGTGTTCTTCACTGTGGTGTTCTTCACTGTGGTCAGAAATCACCTGTCAATCAAACAGTGTGTCCAGTACTGTGACGTCTTTCTCCTTGGATTTCCTGTTGATGGAGTTTGAGTTCCTGTAGGTGGCGCTCTTCTCTTTGTCTGTTCCGCCACGGTGGCTATCGCTGCTCGTGCTAACTACCCATCAGTTCCTGTCTCTGATTTTTCCCAGGAAAGACCAACCTGACACCGGATGTTTAGAACACCACATGGAAAAGCTTTCATGACCTGGTAGCGGTTGGATCACTATTAAATCAATATCTCTGTATCTCATGTATGAAAATGTTGTGGATGATTTCTTTAAACTAAAAAAGTAGTTGTCTATAAACAGCTGGAGGGCTAATGTGTGTCTCAACTCACATCCTGACATCATGAGAGTTCAACTGGACTACTTTCCGTGGGGGGAAACTGTGCTGTCACCGGCAATACACGCCAACAAATACTGAGACAATGGAACAGAAAGGAAGAGAAGGCCAGGACACTGTTCCTTAGCTGATTCTACACAGACAGTGACCATAATTACAGCTGGGGAACGTCCGCCCAGGAAAATGACATGAAACAATCCCTAAGTAACCCCTTTGGCTATACGAGGTCGTTTACTGAGAAGGGAAAAGTTTTCTGCCTCGTCTGCATCCTAAATCTTCGGGGTAATGATCTTAATGAACGGCAGTCGTCCACCCAAATGACGCTGACACACAGTCGGCATGCAGCGCCGCCTGGGAACGCCAAAAGAACAAACCACTGACGCAGCATTATTTAAGGAGGGGTTTCTGACATACGTTAACAGCCTGCTAACTCGTGCAGAGTGAAGGGGATTGGCCAATATCTCTGACTGACGTCGGCTAGCCTTCCTGCAGTTAACACAGGATGGGGAAAAAAGAGGATGCTGCTGAAAAAATTATGTTTTTGCCACATCACTGTCCACCCTGGCGCCGGGCTGGGATTACTCCGAAGGCGTCGTCACTCGTCTGTGAAAGTGCATTTGAGTGTCATGCGGAAATTGCCCGGGTTGCACATCGTCAAGCATGGCTGCACATTTTTATTGATTTTAGGAGAGCTGGCATCAGAAGCAACGAGGTTGTTTTGTTACCCCCAGTACACAAGCGTTTACAGTCTAAAGTGGACAGAATAAATAGCAGCTGTGAGCAGATGCAGATGATCACAGGATGTACATGAATGATTCAGGTGTATGGCAGAAGGATGGCAGAACCTCACAGCCAATGCAAAGGCACGGTGCAAAACCTATATGAGGCAACCAGTGTTGCTGCAACTGTAGACGGAAGTGTAGCGAGGTACCAACAGTGCATTGGTACACACACCTCTAAAAGTTGTAAAAGCATCTTGAGTCACCGTATTGTGCATACAGGGGGTGGACAAAATAACGTAAACGGCACATGAAAAAGGGGCTAACGCCGCAGTAACTAGATCACAATTACAACGGCAGCTATAGAGGTGGGTCATGTTAAGTTGAATGCCGATTAGCAGTATGTGTCATGGACAATGGGAGATTCCCAAAGAGGTCAAACCGTCAAACTGTAGGAGCGTTACAAAAAACTGCACAATTATTTAATGTGGCAGAGGAAACTGGTCTGGAAAATCGTGACATTTGTCAAGCGCAGATGAACCCGTTGGAACAGAGGAACTGAAATCACCGATGGAAACTTAACAGAATCGTTCCTAAACACCACAAACTACAGCTTCCAACGTCATCACAGGTGATGGCAGAGAGGGAACCTGCTCCTTATCATCAGTGACTTGATGTTCACATGCTGTTGTGTTTGTCTTTTCTCTCCACCAACTCAAAACGCCACAATAAAAGTACCACCTACTCAGTACTGGCGATCTAAACCACATTCAAATTGTCCACGTGTAACTTTATGTCTCTTCTTCTTTTTCTTCTTCTTCTTTTTCATCTTCTTCACTGGGGTCTTGGGTAAGAGGCAGGGTTTCAAAGGAAGTGGTTTTTATTAGCTGTTTCCTGTTTCTTGAAAGGAGCGCAACCCTCAGCGTCATACTGTCCATCTTTACAGACCCGATGGTGATCGTGAGAAATGGATTCAATCACTGTCATGCTGCCGTCTACCTGGAAACCAACCCATCCTGTTATTAACCCTTTAACACCTAAGCCTCAAAATGTCCGCCTGGACTTTTTTTCTTATCTTGACTATAAAAGGGTCAGAAAATGTCCTGTGAGTAAGTGCTTTTTCCCGTTTTTCCAGAAAACTTGGAACTTTCAATATCTGGCAGTTATTTACAATTTACTGCAAGTTATAAGAGTGTAATAACAGTTTGCGGACTTCCGGGAGAGGCGCGAGTGAAATTACCGTAATGACACCATATTGGGACGCAACGTCCCAGCGAAACGTCTCAGCTTTCAGAAACCGTTGGAATTTTTCCGATAGCATAATTAAGGTAATCCAAAGTGCGCTTGCGCAACGTGTCGCCGACGACACACTCAGTGTTAAAGGGTTAACACACTCATGTCACCTTCACAGAGCGCGATCGGCTTTGCCCGCGTGGTGCACGTCTTACACAAAATGCCTTTCCACTCCAATTGCATTAGGCTTTACAGACGGCTTCACAAGAGGCAGAAAAGCCGCCCGGCCAACAAGCCGGAGATAAGAGGCCGGGCCAGAGCGGCGAGCCAGCCGGTGAATAATATTGAATGTTTACACTTGTACACATCACTTTCTTTTATCAGGCGAGCACATCTTGTCGTCTCTACCCAGAGTTTGTCCCAGAGGACCTCGGTACATTATCTGAGGGAAGCAGCTTCGCATGAAAACCACTGTTGCTCTGAGCTGAAAGACGGCAGAGGAAGAATCGCATCAACGAGAGTGTAGGAGCATCGGGGGGGAAACGGTAGCTGGTGTTTCTTTTTGCATTCGTAACACGCTGATCCCCCCAGGGCCCGCGCAGGGAATGGGATAACTAATGTGTGTGTGTGTGTGTGTGAGTGTGTACTTCAAATATGTGTCCATGTGCTGTACGAACATATCCGAGTGGAACGGTACCGATTCAAGACAAACACACCCAACGGTTTACTCTGCAAATCACCTCAATGTGTAGATTATACAGCTCCATCTCAGCAGGGGGGCTCCAAACCCCCCCCCCCCCCGAGCCCCCACCATCCACCACTGCATAACACCAGCAGTTCATTTCCATCCCTGAAACAAAACCATCTGGAATACAGAGCAAAACTACGAGCCATCCATCCATCCATCCAGCAGCATTCTGGTTTTCAGGTCCGTGTGCTGTCGGGCCGTGCTCTGCGTCCACAATCAGTATCCGGTTTCTGCTTATGTATTCCTTGATACGAGTCAAAGCTCCATAGCAACAAGCCGGAGCCTTTTATGGCCCCGCTGTGTATTGTTGCGCTTAATGAAATTCAGTTCTTGTTCTCCCATAGATCTACGCTGGAAGACAGGCAGAGTCAGGCTCGCTCTCGCCGCTTAATCCTCGTTGAGCGTCAATTAATGGGAATGAAATGGAAATAAAGGCTTGAACAAAGAATCTAATTTGGGAGATGAAAGCGCTCTCACTCTTTGTCTTCCTCCTCATATAGCTATGTATACTGATCAATAGGGGAAAGAGACAGAGAGAGACCGAGAGAGAGGAAGATTCCTTGTTTAAAGCATTAACAGGAAGTCCCAAGCCACTCAACCCCCCCGCTGGATTACGTCGCTGAGATATTGTGTCCGGTGTGAATGACATAATGTGAGATCTGCGGATCTCTTTGGTCTCGGCTGAAGTCATAACCGGTGTGCGGTAGCGGCTCGGACATGCAAGAAGACTAGGTCGGGTCACATCCAATGCAACGTGTCGGCGGTGTAACCAGGAAGTGGGAGGTGGAGCGTGGGCGAGGACACCGAAGAAACCTGCTACTGCCTGTAGGGTGGGGTCGACGCAGTGGACGCCCGAGGCCAGCCGAGGCCTCAACGCGCCCGTCTTGTGGTTTCGATCATGTGCCATCGTGACTCAAGAGTCTACCGGTTTTTCATTCTGACCAAAACGCTACAGCGACTGTATTTTGCAGTTCCTCTCGAGTGTCGGCTGAAAACCACCGACACACACAGGATGGTCTCGCAAGTCACTTCCTCCTCTCTGAATTATCTTCTGCACATTTCCAACAACCAGTTTTTTTTGACGCGCTGGAAAGCCGCGTTCGTGCGAAATGCATTTGCTACACTTCGTTTTCAAAGCGAAGAGAAACGATCCTCCTGCTCCGGACCAGATTCATCACCGCCGGACAAAAGAGCCGGCGCAATTTCATGACGTTATTAACGAGCGATAAAGGCCCACCGTTTCACATGCTGCTTGTTGCCTCTCGTGTATCGCCAGAGGCAGTAAGGAAGGTATGGGATAAGGGACAACCCCCCCCACCACCCCAACTGGAGAAAAAAAACAAGTGTCTCCAAATGCATTTTCCATTAAAACCTGGCATTAACCCCGTGACCTCCTCATACTCACAGCTTACTCCATCCCCCCACTTGATAATGGAAGTGAATTGTTGTAACAGGGTGTTATACGAGCTCTCTGTCTCGCCGTGGCCATTGGCGGTGCAGGTCGAGTGGCTCAGGCTCGACGGCGTCTGATTGGCTCATACGAAAAGACGGTTTATGACGGGTCGCGGTGGCAGAGAGCGCCATGTAAACCTTTATAAACCCGAGACGCAAAGTCAAACGTGAATTATGCTCTAGCGGTGCGAGGTGAGAGCCTGGTGTGTGTGTGTGTGTGTGTGTGTGTGTGTGTGTGTGTGTGTGTGTGTGTGCATGTACTGCCATTTCCACACCTAGCAGGTTTCTGACTCCGTCCCTCTTTGTCTCCATTAGACAAATAAGGACATTCCCATTTCCAACAGACAACAGCCATTCGTCACTCCCAGCCGCAGAGGAAACGGAAACACAGAGGGTCAATATTCCACTGAAATGCAGGACATGTTACCCACACACACGCATGTACACAGAAATGCATGTATGGAAGACACATACACACACACAGGGCATCCATGGGTCCTTACAGTGTGAAAATCTCAATTTAAGGCCTTAAAAAGTATTAAAACGTCTGAAATGTTGACGGGTTTCTTTGTGCTGTCCCCTCTGAGATGAACAAGTCAGGTAGTACAATATGGATCCTATCTGGTTTACTAAACACAACTGGACTGAATTTCCTGCTGTCCTTTTTCTCATAATGTCCATTTATAGTTAGAATACTGGTAATAGGCTGGATTTGTTTCTTCATGTTGGTTTGGAAACTGGTCTTAAATCCAGTTCCAGGTAGCACTGAAAAAGGTTTTAAAGACTCTTACATTTGTCTCTCTGAAACCTGCAGATACCCTGATACAGTGCATACATATACTGTACGTGCACATGCACACGCTGATCTCCTGTTACATCTATTCTTAGCTCGATACAGCGCCGTCCATCCCGCTTGGCTCCAGGTTTCCAGAGAGTCTGACGGTAAAGGTTGCAGACGCTCTGCTGGCTCACGACCGGCTCTCGTCCTGGTATCGGCTGCATCTCCATCGACAACCCTTCCCGCTCCCGTCTCATCTGCAACGTCCCATCCAGACGTTTGAAGGGCGAAACTGCTGCGACCATTTGCATGCAGCAGAACGGGAGTCGGTATTATCGTTTCAATTCCCGTAATTGTCCTGTGTGCTGACAGGTCTCATTGGACCGGAAAAGCGACTACACTTAAAATGTCACTACCAATGATGATTGTTTGCCAGTAAAGAAGAAGGACAGCATCGACTTTCGGCAGAGCTTTGGCAGAGCACTCAACGCTGATTAACTTACACGTGGAGGGTAGATTTCAATAACACAATAAACATCGACTGCAGGTTCGTCCTGAATATCTCCTAATAGAATCAGCGTATACATTATCTCTGCTTTAATGTGCGCTGGAGCGTTGCGTTTACCGCTCGGCTTTGGTGGAGGCTTGTTACCTTGGCGACGGAATGAGAGGTACATGTGCATGTGTAAGAGCAGCCTGGTGTTGTCCCGGTAGAGGCCCGCGCCGGCGTCACCGTGAATAAAGCGCCGCGTGAACATGCGTGTCATCGCGATGACACCGCGGAACGAGCCCGTGTGATTGCATTGCGCCGCATTAGAATTGGAAATGGGAAGCTGCGGCGCCTTTCGCCGACGCGGCATGCGGCATTCAGAGTCTTTCTTGATGAATCAACAGGGGCAGCCAGACCACAGAAACTCAAGGGCAGCGGTTCTCAGCACGACAGGCAGAGTTGCGAGATGACTTTGGTGGGTCACAAGATGACTATACGTGTTTCGTTTTTAAAATGAATGTCTATTTCTTGTGAAGTAATGAATACTCCCAGCCTCCAGATCTCCTCACATCATAAATCAAGTAAAATAGCCTGGAAATGGATTCTGCACATGGATTCGTCTCAAGCTGAATTCATATGAGATCCATAGCGGTTGGTTGGTTCTCCAACATATTCATGTCACGGGCCCATAAATAGACACATTAGGGCCGCGGACCCCGACTGGATAGCATCTTGTCCCAGGGAACCAATACAGGAAGGTTTTTGTAATTCAATATTGGTATAACTGTCTACACGGTGGGGGGGGGACTATCGAACCCTATGATACGATAGTCTGTTATTCCTTCTCTTACTGGAATCATTTCTAGAAACTATTCCCCGGTAGGATTAGGGTTAGAACCCCACTTTTAGGCTTTTCACACTTGAATATGTTAGCCCAGGGTTAACTTTAAACCTGGGCTAACATTAACCCATTCTAACCCTGTTACATTCTAACCCTGTTACATTCTAACCCTGTTACATTCTAACCCTATTATATTCTAACCTGTTACATTCTAACCCGTTACATTCTAACCCTGTTACATTCTAACCCTGTTACATTCTAACCCTGTTACATTCTAACCCTATTATATTCTAACCTGTTACATTCTAACCTGTTACATTCTAACCCTGTTACATTCTAACCTGTTACATTCTAACCCTGTTATATTATAACCCCTGTTACATTATAACCCCACAACGTTTCACACTATTGTTCTTAGCACCGCGTTTCGGGGATAGCACCACAAAAGCGGTGCTAACCCTGCTTCGTAGCAGGGTTTGTTAACCCAGGGTTAAAAGCGGTGTTAACCCTCTTTCAAAAATGCAAGTGTGAAACGCTGCTTAGCCCGGGGTTAAATGCGTCCTTAACCCAGGGTTAAGAAAGACGTTAGCCCGGGGTTAAGTGTAGTGTGAAAAGCATATTTGAGAACCACTGGTCAAGCGAGGATAGCCTCTTTAAACACATCTTTGATCTGCAGAATAAAGTTGTGCTTCAAGAACCAACAGATATCTGACTTGACTCGACTTTCTCTCTCACTTTCTCACTTTCTCTTTGCAGAATATGAACAGCGAGCCGTGCAGCCTTTGAAGCCGGCAGTATGTGGAACAACGTGGAGTCTTCTCTGAGCGGAGGCAGCCTTCCTCTTCATCGGGTTTGGCGTCTCGGCCCTCTGGTCTGAGCTCAACGTCAACTCGGTTCTTTACTGTCGAGGATTTCATTAATAACGGGAAGTAAAAGTCTTAGCTGCAACTCTTCACACAACTCCCACAATCCTCTTCAGATTTTATGATCCTATGACAATACATACTGTAGTATTTTATAGTGAAGCATTGTTGTGTTGTTTGCAGTTCCAGCCAAGTATCCTTTATTATCCTTTATTTATTACCCATCCATTAATAAAGTGATAATTAACTAGGTCTGTGTGTCACCAGGCTGCACACAATCTGCTGTGATGTTAAAATGTAAGATGTGTTTGTTTGTTTGTTTTGATCTGCTTTTAAGTTCTCTCTCTCTCTCTCTCTCTCTCTCTGTCTCTCTCTCTCTCTCTCTCTAGATGTGGCGAGCGAGCAGTGAGGCGCTTTCTCCTCTGTGTGGAATGAAGCGGAGTCTTCTCTCTGTGCGGAGGCTTTTCTCTCGTCGCTGCGTTTGACATCTCGCCGCTGTTTGAACGAGGGCTTGTTTGGTTTCACTTCCTTCCTCTATTCCATTTCCTCATTTCCTGTGCATGCTGAAGCTTTGGGGCCGGGCTGTGTGAGGCCTGCGCCGCCGGTGGGCCTGCGACAGTGTTTCTCGAGCCGAATCCACAGCAAGGAAACAGTGAACATATGACCCCCGCACCCCCCCGCCCACCACAGAAGATGCAGTCCCCCCCATCAGTCACAAATATGTCACCTTATTTTGAAAATGCTGGAGTGCAGGGGTAACACGCATCATCTCATCGAAATGCGATGGGTGGTGGCTGAAATATTGCGAGCTCCGAAAGGCCGAGACCGCTCCATGGTTCCCCATAACCCTAACCCCCTGATTTCACTGCGTGCGTAAAGAACAACTGGTGGTATTGTCTCTAAGAAAAAAAGGAAATACAGCAGTTACTGTGGTTCAGCCTCGTCTAGACAATGTAATTGGTTCAGTACAGCCCTGTAAAACACGGATCAAAGAGAGGGCTGCTTTGCATTGATCTTGAGCCTCAAATGTTGCTTTCATAAGGTTATTGCCAACCTTGTAAACTGCGCAATTTCACGCACGCACACAACATATGGGTTGTCCAATCTACTCATTGCAGTTGCATATGTCTTCATCTTTCACCATACAGCAGGCGACAACACGGCTCAACTCCTTTCCCCAGTAAACAGAGCGATTGCTGTTATTATTACATCTTCATCCAGTCCACTGATTCTGGTCGCTCTTACAAAAGGTCAATTTATTTATTCAGAGAGCCCTGACTCGGTGTGTAAACAAATAAAGCGTGTATGAGCTTCCTCAGTGATGGAAGCAGCCCGTCCTGACATCACACACACGAAACCCTCTAATGTATTGTGCTTTAATTACGCAGCAGCACCAGCGCAGCGGGCTAGACCTTCAGGGCCCCTTGTGTCCTTGGAGATGCGTCTATGGAGGCCAGACAGGCCCTTTGTAGCCCCGCCCCTTCACTGCCTTTGTCTTTCCATCCCGGAGGTCCCTTGGGTGAAGCCACAGCGGCGTCCCATGTGTTGTCATTGGCCAATGATAAAGTAGCTGCTACGGCCCTCATGCATTATGCAGAGGCGAAGGGGAAGCAGCTCCACCCTCAGTTATGGAGATTTTACCTCTGGTAGACAGTGAGAGGAAAGTTGTTGTTTTTTTTCACGCCCATTTTTTGTTGGACAGTGAATTACTCGCAGTGGGAATTGGTGTGCAGCATCACATGGTGTGAATGTGTGTGAAGGGGGAGGCTGAGTGTACCCATGATCTACTGACACTGAAGTAAAGTAGGTTACAGGAACAATATTAAACTACATTTACATTTAAAGGAATAATCTGCAGCATTTTCATATAAATAAAAATGTTTTCTCACCAACTGATCTAACGCAACATGATCCAACCTCCACCAGGTCATGAAGCTTTTCCATCTGCTGTTCTAAACACCCGGAGTCAGGTAGGCGAAACAGGAAGTGATGCTTTTTATGTCTCCGGTTTGTTTAGAATAACTAATAGAAGAAGAACTGGGTAGTTAGCATGAGCAGCGATAGCCACCGTGGCTGAACAGACAAAGAGAAGAGCGCCACCTACAGGAACTCAAACTCCATCAACAGGAAATCCAAGGAGAAAGACGTCACAGTACTGGACACACTGTTTGATTGACAGGTGATCTCTGGGAAGAGCAGTGAGGAACACCACAGTGAAGAACACTACAGTGAGGAACACCACACTGAAGGACACCACAGTGAAGAACACCACAGTGAGGAACACCACAGTGAAGAACACCACAGTGAGGAACACCACAGTGAGGAACACTACAGTGAGGAACACTACAGTGAGGAACACCACAGTGAAGAACACCACAGTGAGGAACACCACAGTGAAGGACACCACAGCGAAGAACACCACAGTGAGGAACACCACATTGAAGAACACCACAGTGAGGAACACCACAGTGAAGAACACCATAGTGAAGAACACCACAGTGAAGAACACTACAGTGAGGAACACCACAGTGAGGCTGAGAGACAAAGACGGAGACTGAATAAAAAAAAGGATCTTGTGCATGTGCATGAGTGTGAGTGCACATATGCATGTTCATGTGCACGTGTGCAGAAGTGTGCCTGCCTGCCTGCCTGTGAACTGTATTGTAGGTGTCAAAGGAAGTTCAGCCTCTGAATGCACCATCATCATTGCATCTCAGTTATGACTAAGGCAACTGCCCATGCATATAACAAGCTCTGCCTATAAATAACAATCTGGACCAGACCAGGCCAGGCCAGACCAGGCCAGGCCAGGCCAGGCGCTGAAGAACACCGCCGAGCGGCAACCTCCTACACATGGCGACTCCATTGTGTGTCATTATGTCATGAGTGAGAGAGCCTGCTGACCAATAATGATCTCACTCCCATAACCCCCAACAGTAAATGGACCAATCAGGGTCACAATCTAGTTTTCTCTGAAATCTCCGGGTAAATAGATCCTTCGACGATTGGTTACTGGGGGGATGAAAGCAATAACAATGGCAGTGGCGGTATTACCGTGCTCTACGCTCATTTAAACTGTCCACTTGACCTGGGTGTTCATGTTGAACAGTGGAGAGACAATTCAATTGGGAAGCAACGGTCAATGATCGTATTGACAATGTGACGTTGTGTTTGGAGTGCTTTGTCCAGGAAACCAGCATAACCTCTCTCTCCATCAGACCCATGGAGTCCCAGTTCTGATGACAGCATCGTGGCACCCATAGAGAGCAATACAGTGTGTGTGTGTGTGTGTGTGTGTGTGTGTGTGTGTGTGTGTGTGTGTGTGTGTGTGGTGTTATTGTCTGATTTTTCCACGGCAGGTCTGCAGGCCCAGTAGGTGAGTGTCCATCTCACTGTGTGCTGTCACCAAGCCAGACTCCAGATTTACTGTTATGAGGGAGAATCTTAATCTGGCCCTGGCTGCCCTGGTACTGGAGCAGATGGTAGTAGACAAACACAGAGCCACGTGGCTATCTGTCTGTCTGTCTGTCTGTCTGTCTGTCTGTCTGTCTGTCTGTCTGTCTGTCTGTCTGTCTTTCTGTCTGTCTGTCTGTCTGTCTGTCTTTCTATCTGTCTGTCTGCCTGTCTATCTGTCTATCTATCTATCTATCTATCTATCTATCTATCTATCTATCTGTCTGTCTGTCTGTCTGTCTGTCTGTATATCTGTCTGTCTGTCTGTCTGTCTATCTATCTATCTATCTGTCTGTCTGTCTGCCTGTCTATCTGTCTGTCTGTCTGTCTGTCTGTCTGTCTGTCTGTCTGTCTGTCTGTATATCTGTCTGTCTGTCTATCTATCTATCTATCTATCTATCTATCTATCTATCTATCTATCTATCTATCTGTCTGTCTGTCTGTCTATCTATCTATCTATCTATCTATCTATCTATCTATCTATCTATCTGTCTGTCTATCTATCTGTCTGTATATCTACCTGTCTGTCTATCTGTCTGTCTGTCTGTCTGTCTGTCTGTCTGTCTGTCTGTCTGTCTGTCCTGTCTGTCTTTCTATCTGTCTGTCTGTCTGTCTATAGTAATAGTAGTAGTACTAGTAGTGAGTAATACTCTCTCCTATGGTTTAAAGAAACAGGCTAAACAAATGACCTGTTTATTCGCTTGGATTCAAAATCAAAAATCTACTTTCTGTTCCTATAAAGCCTCGTCCTGTAGTGTTGACCACAACACAATAATACAGAACAATAACACAACAGAACGATATTTCAAATGCAGCTTACAAGACTATAAACGGCTGGGTGTACCATATTCCTCGCGCACAGGGTTCCGTTAGCCGCGGTAGGTTTCTTCCAAACTCCCTTCAAAAATCGTACAGTTGCTTGTTGGCAAACGTAAGCACATCGCACAACAGGAGGAAAGAGCTTTAACAAATAGCTCGGAGAATCTTTTCAATTCGGCATACACCCAACACACTAAGCAACACCCGTTTCAGTAAAATTTCAACTTTTGGAATAGGTTCGCTGGTTATTCCCACGATCTTCTTCCCCCTGAAATGCATCGTGCGAGGAGGTAGGAAGCAGTGTAAACCAATTCTAAAAGTTGAGATTTTCTTGAAACTAAGTGATGCTGGGTGGATGATGTGTGTGCCGAATTTGCCAGACAACCCCCCTGGTTCTAAAATTATCTTCCGTCATGTTCAACCACATATGTGCATCTGCCGACGAGCAAAGAAATTAAACTGAGAGAGTTTTTGAACGTAGTCTGGCGGGCAGTTTCTGTCCGTCGCGGCTCAGTTTTAGTTTCACGGTGAGGACAGTTGGGATATCTCCAGTCATTTTCTTACCTGTGACATTTGCGGTCTGAGGTTGATCTCCTTCAGGTTGATGGACTGGGGTCTCAGGTTGTTGAGAAGCTGGCAGAGGAGGACTCCATCCCGGAGGGTTTGGGCCAAGTCGAATACCTGTGCTGACTCCCATGTCACCCGGTGGTTCGCTGGAAGCACCTTGCAGTTTATCAACCACAGTGCGCATTGCCTCCAATACTCCATCATTCTTCTGAGTTCAGCCACGCGCTAAGAGAATTTACTTCTTTTTTTGTTTGTTTTTAGCAAATGAAATTGCTGATTGCTCGGTAGTTCGCCTTAATGAAACGGATCCATTCTATATCCGCAACGGCAAAACCCGATTGAAACCAAAGCGGACCATAGCAGAAAGCCGGCGGAGACACGGAGAGCCGCTGCGAGGATGACAGTCCGGTACACTGGCTGTGGATGGAGCGTACCCTGCTCGCTCGCTCTATCGCTCGCTCGCTCTATCTCTCTCTCTCTCTCTCTCTCTATCTCGCTCGCTCGCTCGCTCTCTCTCTCCCCACCCCCTCACCCAGCTCGACACCTCTTCCGCTCGCCACCCATAGGATCCTTCGCTCACTCTATGAAATGACAGTGAAAGGAATCCATCACCGCGTTTGAAAAGATCAAACCAGATCGGTTGTTTCATGCCGTTGACGGAGACGTGCTGTTTGGTTCAATTAACTCACGGGACGTTATTGATTGATTGATCGGATTTGTACATGTCACTCACCACCATACTGTAGCACTAGTTGTGCTCCACATGCAAATAGTCCAGCTGCACAGATAGCAGCCCCTGGTGATAAGCTTCACCTATCAATAATTAAAAAAGTATGACAGCGCCTGTATGAGTCAGATGGTCGTGTAATGACTTTTGTAATTACCCTTTTACTTGCAGGAATAAAGTTTACTCACCTTTTCCGGTTGGCAATTAAATTCATAACATAGTCCATATTACATTCGTTTCAAACTGATGGAAGTTATATGAGGGTAGTTTTTAAAAAATAAAATATATAATATAGTCGAAAAACAATGTGCTGAGTAGTGGTGTCAGTATAAAGTGTTGAGTGCAGGGGGGTGTGTGTGTGTGTGTGTGTGTGTGCATGTGTGTGTTTTACATCAATGACCGCATGTCCTTGCTCAGCGATGCGTATGGGGGTAGTCACTGTAACACCTTTATGTTTCCTTTGCATGAGTGAATCATTCATTTTTATTAGTATTATTTTTTGTTACTTCTGTTCCTGTCATAGTGAAACAATAAGAGCTGTGTCTTCCCATTTATCTTTCTCTCTGGCAAATGATTCATGTTGCCATTTTGGTCGATGGTATTTAAAGGTGCATTAAGTGTGATTTTTACTTTCCCAGAGCACAAAATGACTATAAAATATCAGCGGAGGGGGTGACTCAATGACTCAACTATTACTTTGCCAGGAGATTTCTGGCTTTAAAACTCACTTTTTGGCTCATGGAAACAACACCCCCGACACACACACACACACACACACACACATTTTCTGTACAGTATTATTATTCCAGTACATAATACCTCTTCACTAGACTTCACATGACTTTTATATTTCTGTCCATTACAGGCCACCGTGAGCTGTGCCATAGACCTGTCAATGTTGTTGCAATTTCTTGGTCGCCGATAGAGTTTGATAACAGTCATGAATTACTCATGACTTTTATTGACCTCTATTGATGACCAGTAGGAATTGCAGCACCATTGACTTGCCTCTCTCCCCCCGTCCCCTTGAGGGACAGTGGCCTGTAATTGACGAAAAACAATAAAGACACATTTTCACAGTAGAGACGAGTAAGCTAGCCAATTACAGCAGAGATCCAACAGAAACGTCTAGTAGAGAGATGATATATGATGATGCAAAATACTGGAATAATCATACCACTTTGTTATTAGCTTTTTGGCTATCTGACAAACGAGCCTGGAAGGAGGTTAAGAAGGAAGTGAATTGTATCAGGGTTCACCAGCCTGTCAGGAGGCTGGAAAACATGAACGCACTGCCAACCAGCAATGGAGGTAGCATGCTATAAACTAACAAATATGCACAGAAACAATATGCACCCTCTCTATCATCTATGTGCATCGTTTGAGGGTTAAAGAATTGAATTAAGCTAGTTAGCAAGCTAGCAGTAGAGGTGCTAGGCAGAAAGCGAACTAGCTTGTTAGCAGATTGGGCTTTAGCATGACATCAAAGTAAGCTAGCTAAGAAATCATCGGGGGGAAAAAGCACCTCCACCGTTGAGCAGTTGAAAAATGCCAGTAAGTGGGCGGGACTTGGAGTGTCTTGAAACACCAATGGGTAGGGAGTAGAAACCTTGAAATCCTTTGTATTTAAACTGTCACATGTCGCCAATGAAAAACATGCAACCAGAGTGCATATCACTGGAGGCACATCGAGGCCTCACCAAACACCAAGAGTTCTTCTTCCCATAAGACTAGATTAAGACAAGATGAAAAACTAATGAATGATTCTTGCAAAAGAACGACTTCTATTTGATATGATTTGTGTATGTTGTGAC
Organism: Hoplostethus mediterraneus; assembly: GCA_034670385.1. Taxonomy (NCBI): domain Eukaryota; kingdom Metazoa; phylum Chordata; class Actinopteri; order Trachichthyiformes; family Trachichthyidae; genus Hoplostethus; species Hoplostethus mediterraneus. The sequence continues at coordinate 377,031 of JAXDDW010000093.1, forward strand.
ATGCATCAGCGTCACCTTTAAGCATGAACCGTTCTTACATATGGAGCCAGCAACTGCCAATCCATATCACTGAGAGCATGACTGAGCCGGTCTGCGCTGTAATTGAAGCTCTGTGTTTATATATTTTTTACTACGCTGTGAATATTACACAACATTCAATCATGAAAATTGAGGGGGATGGAAATTGTCCTCAGATCCTAGCGAATCCACTTAGGCATCCAATTAAATGTGTTAAATCGCTCAGTAATGGGAATGGAGAGGATGTATGACTCAGTGTGGAGGATCTACCAGGTACTACTGTATTATGGGTACATTATGGAGAAGGGCTGCCATGCCATCGGGTTACTGACAAAAAGTATTCAGGACAAGCTCGTCTTAAAATCGTGAAAATAAGCAACAACATGGCACTAGCATAAAGGGTAGAGAAACCACTTCATGCCCAGAAGATTTCCAGGTAAAATCTTCCCTCACTCTACACCTTCCCAGGTGCCCTTGAGCAAGGCATTTAACCCTCAATTCTTCTAGTGGAGCAGCTCAGTCTAAGAGTAGAAGGCTGTGATTGTACTGGGAAGAACAAGAACTAATGCAAAACCCATCTCTGGATAAATAAAGTTAAAAATATATATATAGCTTAAATAATATCACATAAGATTTAGATTGGATGAAACTTTATTGATCCCTTGTTTGGTCCTTGCAACAGTAAATAACAGGATACATGAAAAGATCATTCAAACATATGAAGTAGAAATGCACGATTAAAGAACTGTGCAAGCCGTGTTTTATAGATTAGAAACAAACCTCACTAATTCCTCATCTCCACTTTCTCTCCATGTTTGTGCCGAACTAAAAGAGTTGGATGAATGTCAAGAGCAAAATGGAATGAGATTTGCGGCGGGTGAGTTCGCTGTTTGACGGGTGAAGAAGAAGAAGAAGAAGGACTTTATTTGCAACGCTGCACACACACAATACATGCAGGGGGGAAGTGGCCGCACAGCACAACACACACACACACGCATTAGAGCTGGTGTGTGGGTGAGCGGGTGGGCACCCCCGGCTTTGTCTCCCACTGGGTGCACGTTGGATGCCATGGCTAGCATAGCAGGGATGACAGGAGAGGTGGCTAGCGGCCGGACGCCTCTCAGCACCCTTCTCCTGTTTCAGCCTCCTGCTCCAGGCTGGAAGGCCAGTGATCAGCATTCCTCTGATTAACGCTGCAGAGAGGCTGAGGAAAGTGAGAGCAGACGTTAAGGTGGCTCGGATAATTCAGATGCACCATCACCTGTGGTGTGTTTTTATTAGGATACCTTACGGTTGGTTTTCAATGTCAGAGTCATTGTCACACGAGGCTCTGAAACAGAAGATAATAGTCCAGGCACATCAATTGTTCAGATTTGCAAAAAAAGTAAAAGCACCAAAATTGGTGTCGATGTTAGTTAGAAGTTAGAAGCTAGTTAAGTTAGTTAGAAGCCCTGAACATTTTCAGAACTGGAGCCGTCACAGTAACGGTGCTGATTGGCTGGGGTGGCCATTACCAGCAAATGGGTTTTTCTGTACATCTGCTGAATTGACCATGATAGGACTGAAGCAACATGTCTGTTCCTATGTTTTGATGGCTCAGGGATACAACAGTGCTCAGGAAAATCCTCATGTCACGGCAAATTGAATGATATGATGTAGAGAAATAGAATAACATTGCAATTTCAAGAGAACTGGGGAAATGGCTGCTTGTTCGTTTAAATTGCAATTACATGATACAAGTTTACGATGCAAGATTGCAAATACAAATACAATCATCTAATATCTAATAATCTAATATCTAATAATCTAATAATCTAATATCTAATAAAGAGTTTATGATGTTTTTCTTATCACTGTTGTATTCTTCGCCCATCAAAATACACAGTAAAACCCATTTGCTGGTGAAGGTCTGAACGGTCAAACAAGCTGCAGACGTGAAAAAGACTTTTTGATTCATGCCAGAATAAAGATAGCCACAGGAAGGAAGTTACAGCACAGGGAGGAAGTGGTCAGTGTCTGTCCCTAGCTTCCTACGTAGTTATTTGCAAGTCTTGGCATCAAATGGCAGAGTGGCACCCCCCACCCCCCCGACCCCTCCACCACCCCCCCGCTGCCCTGCCAGATGATCAAAGCCCCAAAGCTCAGCAGCTCCTGACCACACGGGCACTGCCACGTTGTCTGCAGGCCGTCAACATCTTTTTTCGCTGTTCTGCCAGGCTGTCATTTCTAGAGGTGCACCATGCCGGTCATTGTGTCATCTGATCCGGTGACAATGGCTGATCTATTTTGCACAGCTCTTTTATCCCCCGGCGAAGGGCATGGTATCCCCTGCCAGAGAGAGCAGATACCCTCCGGTCCCTGTGGATTCACCCGATGGTAAGTATCTCTCATGTTACAGCTGGACCTGTTTACATGCATTTACTTACACGGTTGGGAGGTACTCATTGCATTTCCTGCCATTACCACATTAGAGTATCTTTTTGTGTAGTAATTTTACATTTGAGTAAAATTTGTACTTCATTCAAATCATTTTTAAAACACATTCATCACAGAGTAAGATGTTTGTAGGCTCTGCATTTGCACCAGAAACATGCTAGTGCTAGATGCTAACTGCATGTGCAATATTAACCAGCTTTTATAGAGTAACTGAAGTAACTGAAGTTGATGATGAAACTTCAGCCTCTCATCCGTTTCCCATTGCATGTAAAAGATATTTAACAATCGATGTTTTGATGTAACTCAGTTTACTCTGAGTACATCTTTTCTTATCTTCTGATTTTTACTTTTATTTAAATAAAAGCAAAACAATAGCTCATTTAAACCAATGATTTATTTTGGTGCTCTTTTCACGCCTCCTCCTTCACACACATTTATATTTTCAGCATAAATAACCGGGATAATGTCCACAAGTGCAAGATGACTTACCGTGACCTCAAAGGTAATGGTGAGTAGAGACCAACGCAGCTTTTGTTCATTGTTTTCTAACTGGTATTGATCGTCTGAGCGGTGTGACTCTAACCTTAGCACTGCAGTTTGCTGGTTTTTCGGAGGCCAGGGGAGAAATCAATGGCCTGGGATCGCCTGGGAGACCCACGAGAGGCCTGAGATAAATGGAGTCTATCCAGGCCTTCCAGGGGTTTCATCAGAAAGGGATCAGCTGAGTGATGGTCAGGATGGAGGCGGCAGAGTGGAAAGCATCCATAGAAACAGAGAGAGAGACAGCAACCCCCGAGCTCCACCACAGCCATGGAGGGAGCACTTCCTGTGAAATCAATGAATACTGCTCCATTGCTGAGTTGCATCGGTGTTGCGTCGGTATTGTGTCACGTCCAATGGAACCACGAGTACAATAAGAACAATAACTGCCAATGATAAATTCTCAATGGCTGACATGCATGTTCATCATCATGTACTGCATGGAAATAATGCAAAAGAAAGTTGATGTTGGTTGTTTTCTGGCGTTGACTCGTAAGAAAATTGTAAAATGACAATCCACATGCACAATGATGATCAATTTAAAAGACTTATACATTTCTCAAAGTGACATACAGCAAAAAACAGCTACTATACAAGTACCTGGCTGCAGTTTTGTATTGTATTGTATTGCAATATTGTAGTTTATTTCAGTTCAGTACCAAATTTGTCCTTATTCTTATTGATGAATATGATCATGATTCTTTCAAAATAAGGGAACTTTGTGGAGAATATGACTGAAACAACATGTCTGTTCATATGTTTTGATGGCTCAGGAACACAGTAGTGCTCAGGAAAATCCTCATGTCACGGCAAATTTAATGATTTGATGTAGAGAAATAGAATAAAATTGCGCTTGTCCTCGATGCTCTTCTTTCAAAATGGAAGAACTCTGTGGAGCAACTACAACGACATATTTACACAACACTGCCACGCAATGTGGGTAGTGGAATTTGAGTGTTACAGTATATTGGAAATTCCTCAAATGTGGAAAGTGAAAAACAAGGCAAGAAACACTTACCTATAAAACTATACCTATAAACTACCTTTCATGTATACTGCTCAATCTGATCTGACCTGTATGTATTTCTGTAAAAATAGTCCCCCACATCGGGTGGGGGACCCGCGGTCACATCTTGTCAGAGGACCTCAGAAATCCTAGAAGCGTCGTTACCTCCAGCTTCAGTCAGCTTCCCAAACAGCAATCTCAATCTCAGTCAGTCAGACTTGCTTGACAATTTTGATATACTGGATATACTGTATGTTCCTTTGAAAGCCTCTGTTCTGTCCCTGCTGTATCCTGTTACTATTTGCTGCTGCAACCACCCAATTTCCCCACAGGAATCATTAAAGGAAAAACCTAAAACACATTAACAGCTATTGGTAATGAATGTACCATGCATTTCTGTGCCCATTTTGATGTGGTGGTATATTTTTCTACATTGGACACTGGGTAGCACAGGTGAAAAACTGATTTCCAGTGCAGCTATAATGGAGTTTGATAAAACATCAGGTCAAACATCAGGTTTTGATGTCAGTCCCTCAGAATCAAAGACCAAGGACCATTTTGCACCGACACACATGGAGAAATCCATCGTAGAAGAGGTTTTCCACCGACAGTAGCCAGCAGCCAGTAGTAGACCATAATGCAATGCAGCCACAAGACAATGTTGCATTTTGAGTAAGGGAATCAACTGGAATCACTCTCTTGCTCTTACTATGCTGTCAGAATCACTCTCTCCGCCTACACGTATAACCCACAGCTGAATGCAACGTGTTCAGCCATGTTCTGTTTGCATTCTGGGAACTGTAGGAGATCACTAACTGAAGTAAAAGTAGATGAGATAGGTTGAGAGAAAGTGCTGATATCTCAGACACCACGGGTCTGCTGAACAGATTTTGACAAAATGTGGAAAAATGCATTTTGGGACTGTATGCTAGCATTTAAAACATTTCACTGATTGGCCTGATGGGGATGCTATAAATAAAGGTTGAAATATTTTGGTATTGCTGCTGCATACAAATGGTTAGCCAATCCTATTGCATAAACACATTCCAAGGGTTAGGGTTTGGATATTTCCAACATAAAACCAGACATTGTACCAGCGATTGCCACAATATTTTGAAGATGTCCAAACAACACAGTGCTTTCTTTTGAAACTGATCATAGGCTTCTCTTGCCCAGAAAAATGCAGTCGAGACCAAATAACTACCCTCCAGAGATACAACCCCTGTGCTAACTTTCTCTCCTGAAACTTCTACTTTGAGGTTAGCTCGAGGTTACAATCTGTAAATCTTTCGTGACGACGTGTCTCCGGCCCGGTGTCAGCCCGGCCACCTCCTTGGCCTCCCTCCAGTACTGTAGGACCTTGTGTTTTTCTTGGTGTCATCCCTGGAGAATGCTTATCAGTGGGCTGAGCAGATGGCGCATGTACCCTCCCCACAACACGTAACCGACAGTGTGAGTCCTTTAAACGTGCCTCGACATCCAGTGCAACGTTGAAAGACGAAGACGTGGCTCTACGGAGAGAATACATTACAGCCTGTACGCACTATTGGTATAAAACCGGATTCAACACTCCATATTGATGCACAGTATCACTGCAAGGACTTGAGGTATTGAATGACAAGACACACACATTCATATTCTGAGTGTTTTTTCATTTTTTTTTTTTTCATATTTTTCATATCAAAGTGTCTCTTGAAGTCTCTTTAGCACATGTAACATCATCAAACACATGATGTATTGTGTAATTAGATATTGTAACTCTTCTGGTTGAAACAAAAATAAATGCTCTAAAAATAAAAGACGAGCTTGATTCCAAAATGAGATATGCACCATTCAAACAATATGAATGTGAGTAAAGCAAGTAAAGGTAAAAGTAAAACTCATTAGGTTGCGTGGCTGTATGATACCTTTTCCTATAAAATAACATGTTTGAATGGATGGGATTTTTTTTTTTTTTAAAATTGAATTGAACTTTTTTTTGGATGAAACTCCTCACACCTTTAGAGAAAGAAATAGTATTCCAGGCAGTAATACTGTTCCTGTGTGTACTGACAGCAGATGGCCTTGAGCGTGGCGGACAGGGCCATCGGGGCCGTCATTGGGGCGGCAGTGGCAGATGCAGCAGGTAAGATAAACTGGTGTGTGATACTGGTGCAGCAGGGCTCTCCATACTACCATTCACACGCTCCCTTCATCTCCCATGTTCATTTGGTATTTTTGGATGCATAAATCACATTTTCACTAATCCATGTTTAAATAAGCATTAAAAACTGTAACAACAGTAGTAAATCCATGTATGAAAGTAATCTATACTCTTTCCCGTACAGTCTACTCAACGCTGCACATGTTAAACCCCAATAATATTTATTCTGTTTTTATTGTTTATATTCTATTTTTGTCTACAACACATCGAGTATGCACATGGGATGATTCATGCTGTGAGTAATTGCAGCGCGATCAAGAGCTCAGCCGATTTGAGAGTGAATAAATATCTTAATATCCATAACATGAACATGAAAGTGGAGCAACTGCGGCAACACATGTAGCGCTGATACAATCAAAGTTATTATTATTATAATGTATTATTATATTATATTATATATTATTATAATATATATTATTCTGGATTAGGACACGGAGACCTAATGCTGATGGATATGGGTGTTACAAAACGTGACAACCAGCTTGGTGTTGTGGAACATTATCAGTACAGTCTGCCCATCTGCTGATAGAGAGTTTGACTGGTCTAAGTTATGTTGCCTTCACACACAACAGCTCAACAACAACATGTTTTTACTATCATGTATGATTCTTACACATGATGCATCACTTCAACACAACAGGAACAGTCAGTCCCTGTCTGCTGACTGATCTGGAATCAACCTGCAGGTTTTTGATAGCTGCTATCTGCTGTCAACAGACTGAGCACGACAGAAAACAAACAGAAATATAGTTCAAGTCCTGTACATCCTGGTTGTACTTCATGTTTACTGTGTATTCTAGTATTCAAGCCTCGTATTTAATATTGTGTATACACTGTTTTTTCTGATACTGCTATGCTGCTGCAACCCCAGAATTATCTATCTATCTATCTATCTATCTATCTATCTATCTATCTATCTATCTATCTATCTATCTATCTATCTATCTATCTATCTATCTATCTATCTATCTATCTATCTATCTATCTATCTATCTATCTATCTATCTATCTATTCCAAGGTTTCATTCGTTTGTTCTCTCTCTCTCCACCCAGCCCAGCCCATGCACTGGATCTACAACCCCGACAGGCTTAAAGAAGTCCTCTCCGATCTGGATCCTTGTCCAGAGTTTCGGCCTCAGTCGGTGAATCCTTTCTACCGCCGGGCGACGGGGGAGCAGACCTGCTACGGAGACCAGGCCTACGTCTTGTTGGAATCGCTGAGTCGGTGCGGAGGTACTGAACCAAACATGCAGCTACGCGTCAGACCAGTGGTTCCCACCCCAGTCCTCATGGACCTCCTGCAGGTTCTAGCGCCAGCTCCACTCAGACACACCTGAACCAATTAAGGTATCATGAGAAGGTGAAGCCTGTCATTGGATGGATTGGGAACCACTGTGTTAGACATTTAAAGGTGCTACACGTAATATTTTTAAACATCAATATACCATCATCAAATGAATCCTGATACCTTGGTAAACCAATTACCTAAACAAATTAACACTACATTTCCCATAAAACCCCTTGGTTCCTGCCCCCTCCCCCTCCCTGGCATCTTTACTGAAGAGGATGGACCTGTCGCAAAATGAACGTGGTAACGGGTTATTGATGTTAAAAAGCTACACTTGATACATCTAAAAGATCACTTGCCCTTCTGCCATGTTCCGGTGATGCTGTCCAACGTGATGAATGGACTAATGCTGAACAAACACGAAAGCAGAAGTCGGGCGCAGAAAAGGGAATTAAAAAAAATATATGGGAAGAGTACCCTTCGGGCTCTTCAGGCTAAAGATATATCATGTGTCAACAGATGTCAACGTGGAGGACCTGACCAAGCGCATCTATAAGTTCTTTGGACCAGGAACTGAGTACGACCTGCCGCTCAATGATCCTTACCGGCAGAAAGGAGGTACAGTAGGCCATTCTTCCCCCACAGTTTTACAACGGCTAAATAACACATGTAATATCCAAAACAGTCAATCATTAACCTGATAAGGCCAAAAAGGATGTGAGCGCCTCTGTTACTGTCTGATAACTGCATGCAGAACGTGTTGTCTGTCCGTCTGTCTTTATGGCTGTAGGCATTATGGTTATCACAGTTATTACAGGAGGTAATGGGGACAGACACATTTGTTGGAGTTTACATAGCAGAATAGGCGCCTAGTCATAATAATGATAAAGTTATAATCTCAATCATATAAATAAATGACAGATTAATACAACACAATACCAGTTCATGTGCTGCTCTAAACACCCGGTGTCAGGCGGGTCTATCCTGGGTAAAATCCTCCGGCGAAACAGGAAGTGATGCTTTTTATGTCTCCGGCTTGTTTGAAATAACTAGAAGAGGAACTGGGTAGTTAACATGAGCCAGCAATAGCCACCGTGGCTGAACAGACCAAGGAAAGAGCGCCACCTACAGTCTACATGTGACCTGCTGATTATGAGGAAGCGATAACCATACTGCTGTTCTGTTCACCCAATAGGTCCCAAAGCTGTCCTCCCCATTGAGGGCCCCTGGTTGCACGCGAGCCTGAAAGCTTTCATGAGAAATGTGAATGCCGGCAAAGCAGAAACTGGTAGAGCTCACACACACACACACACACACACACACACACACACACACACACACACACACACACACAGAGTACAAATACAGCAAAAGCATACGTGCATGAGGACTTTCTTAGGTTGCCGTCTCTAGGGTTATTGTTCTCTGTGTGTGTGTGTGTGTGTGTGTGTGTGTGTGTGTGTGTGTGTGTGTGTGTGTGTGTGTGTGTGTGCGTGCTTGAGGCTGTGCTGTGGACTGTCAGATAGACGGCATCACTAAGCTGGCTCCGGTGGTGGCCATGTACGCTGGACGAGCCGAGATGCTGGACAAAGTGGAGGAAGCCATACAGGTCACCCAGAGCAATGACATGTGTGTGGCTGTGACACTGGCCGCAGCAAGGTAAGACTGACGATGATACTGATGATAATAACAACAACAATAATAGCAACAATACACATATATTATTATTATTATTATTATTATTATTATTATTACATTATTTAACAAACATATCAACAAACAATCAGCTAATAAAGGTAGGTCTTACCCATAGCTTGTTAATGAGGATACAGCAGGATTCAAAAGCTTCATTGGACTCTGAACAAATGAACAACAATACGACAAAATGACAGCAAATGTAAAAATGTTTAAAAAAAAAAAATTTTAATGTAAAAAATGTAAAAATTTAAAAAAAAAAAGTAAAAATGTAAAACAAATGTAAATTTGTAAAAAATGTAAAAATGAAATTTCACTTAAGGGCTAAACATGAATCACGCCCACCAGTGATTCCAAAATAATATCGGTGGAAAACTTCACTACTGACACCAGCACGCAATTATGAGAGTAAACTATACTTTCAGATTGTGACTAACTTTAGTGTGTGTGTGTGTGTGTGTGTGTGTGTGTGTGTGTGTGTATGTGACTGCAGGTTCCTGGAGCATTTTATTCTGCACGGTCCTGATCCCAACGCCCTGGACGCCGTGCTGGCCCAGCTGAACGACCCGAAGCGGCAGAACCCCCAGGAGCTGGACAGGGCTGTGATTGGTGAGGCGTCATGTGACTGAGTGTGTGTTTAAAGGAGCCGTCTGTGTTTAAAGGAGCCGTGCGTGACGCGTTGTAACGTCAGTAAATAATCACATTACATTTGAGACATCAGTATAATTCTGTAGAGAAACCACACAAACCATTGATCTACACGACATTTTACGTTGTGGCCCCACCGGGTCGGCTTTGGGGGGAAATCTGCTGGATTGCTTTACGGCACAAAGCAGGAAGTGGTTTTACTTTGCATGTAAAACACAACGTTATTCCAGTTCCTCTATTCTAACTGCATAGTTTCAACTTCATGTAGTCAGAAAGCAGATTGGCTGTTATCAAGGGCTGTTATTACCTCTTATGCTTCTTCTGGCCCTTCAAAATAAAAGGAACGATGACAAAGAAAAGGCGCAACATTCTCTTTTCAACAGGAAGCAATGTGGTTTATGGGCGATGTGGTCTTAATTTGGAGAAACACAAAATGCTGCACACAGCACCTTGAATCACATAGAAACCCATGGCGTTGTTCATGCCGAATCAAAATGTACCACGTTACAACAGAGATGTAAAAGACACGTAACGTATGCTACCACCGCCGAAAGGGTTTCCCATTCCTCCACTCCATTAAACAACGCCTTTTAATTCTCTTCCCATATCTCTGCTGAAGCGCACATCCACCAGGTGAAAGACAACCTGGCCAAGACTTCCCAACAGCTCATTCCTGCTGTGTTCACAAACACATGAGGTAAGCCGGTAGGTAGCAGCGGGAGCCAGGTCTGTTGACTTGGCATGGCTTGCATACGCTGCCAGTCAGCATATCCGTTAGAAAGTACTCTCGCCTTTGATCTCCTAACTAATGGTCTCCTTTTCCCCTGCTTTTGATATTTTCTCCTTCCCACTGAGTTGAGGGCCTCAGTTTCTACAGCGGTAAAAGCTTACTTAATGTACATGTAGAGTTCTCTTACAAAATGTGGCAAAACAATACAAAACTATTAATATCACAAAACTAAAACTAATGGTTCTAATGGACAAAATGACAACACCTTTACTGGCTGGACCCTTTATATTTATAGATAGTGCATGGTGAACTTCAGGTAGAGATTTTTGGATAAAAAAGTAAAACTGTAATGAATAGTAGAGTTAAACCGATGAGTGATATATGCTCAGTGATCAGTGATATATGCTGCTGATATCGGCCTTTTATTAAAAAAGATATACCAGCCAGTCAGTCATCCATCCACTTCTAATATGATGGATATGATGAATATATGTGTAACATATATATGACAAAAATAAAATTCAGGATGAAACTGAAAACTGCATTTCTGAATTTTCTGGGCATGAAAAAATCAAATTAAAAGACATTTAATTTGGCACAAAATATCGGTTATCATCTTCAGTCCATCAACCGTTCAACACCCATATCGAACCCTCATCAGTTGTATGATGAGAGTCATTGTTTACTGCCTAAATCATCATGAGTCAATCTGTTGTTCTCATACTATATATATATATATTTCTATATTTCTGGTTTCTGTGCAGCGTTGCCTGATGCGTTCCAGGGAGCGCTTCATGGCGTCCTGACGCTGAACCGGCTGGACGAGGCCGTCAGGACCACCATGCGCTGTGGGGGATGCACCGCCAGCCGAGCCTCCTTCATAGGAGCCTGTCTGGGGGCCCAGGTACTGTAGGGGTCTGGAGGTCAGACGTACGAGACAGACCTAACATGTGACTGAGCAAAATCCAAGAGCACAACTTCCATGTCCAGTATTTATCAGTCTATGTTGCAAATGAACGGCTGATCTGAAAGCCTTGTTACTTCTGTCCGGCTACAACGATCCCTTAGGACCTGATTGGGTTTTTATTCCTCAAAGGTAAATTTTCCATGACGTTGACAAATCTATGTGCTCATGTTCCATTTTTCCATAACTTTTCCAGGCCTTCTCCATGACCATAGGAACCCTGTTTTGTAACATATTTTTATTTGTTTGAGTTGAGAAGGAGCATTTTAAAGATTAATTTCAGTTTAATTTTTTTAAATATGTATAACAACAACCAGGATAGAAATATCTGACAGAAAGGTTTAAATGTCGGTTAGTGTGTCTTGTCTTCAGCCCTTGTCTCTACTCCAAAACACCAAGTTTAGAAATGTAGTGAACTGTTTTTCAGCCATGGACCTGCAGTATGGCTGCCAGACGCCATGTTGCATGACTGCCTCTATATGTTACTGATACACTCTTAGAAAGAGAAGGACTGTCATTTGTCAGTTTAGTGTACCTACCAGGGAGACAGCAGTACTGTAAAACCACTCATATAGCTTCACATGTCTGTTGCTGAGCCCTTCCTGATGCGTTTGACCTCGGGCTCAGACAACGGCGAGAGCTCTCCAGTGCACCTCAGACGCTTTCAGCCGCCATCTTGATGTCTTTTCAGACCGGTCTGCAGGGAATCCCGGAGTCGTGGAGGAAGAGGACGCTCAGATATCCTCTGCTGCTGGAGCTCGCCGAGAATGTGGTCAGACGTCTGCGAGCCTAAGTCAGCTTTTTAGTTTAGTGTAGATCAACACGTACACGCCTCAAACACAGTTGTTGTTGTTGTTGTTGTTGTTGTTAACTATCACGTATTTCTGGAATGTATTGATCCTGTGTTGGTTGAAGCGTTTGCCTTAAAAACCTCTTTATTGGAAAGACTGTCTCAACCGCAAGATGTACTTTGGCACGACAAACCCATGACAGTCGCATTCTAAAGTCTTGCACCGAATGAAACTCGAGTCTCCTTGCTCGGTCAAAGCTGCATCCTGTAACAACATGAACGTCTTTGTGTGAAGCAACTGATGTGGAAAAAATGGGAATGGATGAGAAAAGTAAATAAAGAACCTTATCACCAGCACGTCTTTGTATTATTACATGGTATTACAAGACTTTTCATTATCTCAGGAAGCTTGTTTTGGGAAGAGAGTCATTTTTGACTGTGAATTTCCTCTCTGTTGTTGTGAAGTGAAACAGCAGATAGAGAGATTTAGTATTGGAGCGACCAAAGAGACTGCGAGCGAGTCCTCCCTCGAAGGAGCTGTTCTGCTGTTCTGCTGTTCTGCTGTTCTGACTTCCCAAAACTGCTGACTTCGGAGCGTCCGCCCCAACAGTTTTGAATGTTATCCAAGCGTATGAAGCGAAGCCAGAGTCTTAATATCTTTGACATAGAGCGGTTGTGAAAAGGGCTGTGTAGGCTACTGGATCATTCCATCGGTTGTTTTTCACAGCTCGTACTTGGGAAATGATAGATGGGCATAATTCAGGCCAAGGCTCTGCATCGTACACGCTTAAAGGACTACGCTGACTCTCTGGGAGTTTGGCCCGTTGGTCACCTTCCCCGATATCTGACGACGGGATCATCTCTGTGTTGGTTTTTATTCTGTGGCCTGTAGATTCAGGACTTCAAAACAAAATCTCCAACAGCACAAAAACGTTGCACACTTCCTGTGTAGAAAAACAATCTTCTGCCATTGAAAGTAAATTATTTCTGTCAAGTTTTATGTCTATTTTACCAAACCCTTGTTCAGGGGTTTGGTGTCATTAAAATGCACTAACCATCCAGCCTTAGAGCTGCTACAAGTTCTCACTGTTAGGATCATGCTAGTCGGCTACGGAACTTATAGATTTTCTCAGTTGCTTTAGTACATTTCTCGAATCATCCTTAAGATTTGCAAAACAGTAAACGCATTTCTCGAAACAACTGGTAAATCTTTCTGTTGTGCACAGGTAAAACTGTAGTGAAAGTCAAGATTCATCAATTCAGAACACATTTACAAAAAAGTCTAATAGAAATAGTTGACATGCTTGATATGCTTGACAGATTATGACAACTGGTTCAACCATTTTGCATGTAATGACTTAATGCAATGAACTAATGCCTAGATGTTCTGGGGGGTGAGACGATTCAACAGAGAACCAATATAATACATTTTGATCAACATGACATAAACTATTGATAATGTAGGAAACAGCAGACAGTTGGACATAATCATTTGACTTTGCAATTTGTTCAAAAGAATGAGAAAATACTTTTATGATGCACAAGTGACTAGATGATGTGGAGGTTTAACAAGTAGTTTTGAGAATTTCAATTCTGATCTGAGAAAGCGACCAAAGCGACTGAGAAAAACTGTAACACACCGTAAGCTAAGGCGTTAGCATGTGCACAAGAAAAGCGACTGGAGACGCAGAGAAGATCATTTGACATTCAAAGTACACTTAAAATACACTTAACATTTTAAGGGTGATTTTGTTATTGTCTCTGTGTGTAATGCTGCTGCTGCACTGCAATTTCCCAGCTTGGGATCAATAAAGTACATCTATCTATCTATCTATCTATCTATCTATCTATCTATCTAAATCAATATTAAAACAAACAAACTGGTATTTCATTTTATTTTATTTTTTCATTTTATAACAAGACACATGAGACATTGGGGCTTGTTAGTAACGCCCAAAAAAAGTCCCACCTCCGTTTCAACTAATATTCCTGCAGCAGCACAGGAACAACAACGTGTGCAGAAAGCTTTGAGGCGTCGTTTAGCTGAGATGATGACTGGGCCTGTCTGTGCCCTGGTCACCTACCAAGGGGAAGCCATTTGATGTCTCTGCCCGACTTCCTCCCGCTCAGCAGGTAGCGGGCTGTATCTGGCATAATTACATCCAGACCTCAAAAGTGTTTTGTTTCCCAAATGTGCCTGATCCACTTCCTCGAGGCATTTTCTGGGAAAAGAGGGGAATTTTCTGGGAAGAACGAGCCACTGTCAAAGTGTGCGGTGCATTTAATTATCGAGTAAATTTCAACTCATTTTCATAAACTTGCATTTTCCCTAACTGACATTTTGCTGAGTGGTATGAAATCTGACAGAAAAATATCCGCTCAATTCAGATTCACTCATTATGTTGGGATGTCAAGGATCTAGATACCCAGGGTGAGATGTCGCAATACTCTTAAAGAGGCTACGTTAGCACAGGATACAAACTATGCTTTACAAACTTGTACACGGGATATATACGTTCATAGTACTACATGATTGTCAGTATTGTTGTGATCGTGATTGTAGTATCAAACTGAAGTTAAAAGTGGAAATGTGCAGCTTTGGGCACACGACCTGGGCGTGCACCAAACCTCCAGGAAATTGAAAATATCTCCATTCCAAAGAGAAGAAGTTCAAGAACCCCCCCCCCATCCTCTCTCCCATGATAGTCTTACTTGCGGCTCTCACATACTTGAAATTCACCTCCGCTAGAAAAACAAACCTTTGGGTCTGGCCATGTCTGCTGCTAAAACTGTTCCACTTCTAAGTGGATGAATGAGAATCCTCCTACTCGTATGCCACTAGAAAAAATAACATCTGATCTGAGGGGAAGTCCACGACTTTTCATTAAAACCTGACAGCTGTGGATAGATTACATGGACTGTGTTTCTAAGAAGCAGCACCTTTAAGAGGGTGTTTCAAGAATGAGTCAATGTAGGAAGGGATGGGGGGGGGGGGGGGGGGGGGGGGGGGGTCGGTGGCGGGTGACAGGAAAAGGTTGTGAGGTCAAGGGGGGAGATAAATAATATTCATGTGGTTGTTCTGGCACTGAGGTATTTTATTTTGCTTAGTTTGAATGTGCATTGTGTGCTCACGCTGCCTTCAAGTGCACCTTGTAAGCTCCTAACTTCCGAGATCAAGAGTCGGAAATAACAACAAAATGGAAACCCTTAACAAAAGCAGCTTTTGTGGTGGCTGATGTACACATTGGCTGATGTACACATTGTCGATACTTTCAAGTGCTTTCAGTCAAAAATAATAGCAAAATAGGCCCTGTCAATGGGGTTTAAATGTGCATCAGGCATATATTTACATTACAGTCATTTAGCAGACACTTTTATCCAAAGTGACTTACAAAGGTGATGGTTGACACTATCACCCAGAACCCTGAGACTGACAGTCTCACGCTCTACCAACTGAGCTGTCCGGGCTGCACTAATTAATGTAGCAATTAATTAGTTCGTCAAAAGTTGTATATTACATTGTCACGCACTTTGTGGCAATACAAATAAACTATCAGTTTAAAGCTATTTCCAGTTGTTGCTTCTGCAACACCGAGAGAATGGTATGCACAAAAATGTGTGACAACTAAAAGTTAAACAGTGAAATTGAAACATGCAACAATAATAGTAATTACTATTACTATTACTACTATTATTTACACTGAATGGAAAGCAATAACATGTAATAATACTAATAATCAATTTTAACCATCACTACTTAGCTACACATAACGTCACTTTCCCAATTGGATTCACATTTCCAATAGAACATGAAGGCAACAAAATATGTTGAAAACAAAGTATGAGTTGCGAAGCAAGAGGTAGATTATACACTTACGTCCGTCTTCGCTTAAACACCCTCAGGCAGAACAGACCGTCTCTGGTTAAACTGAATGAACTAAATAGAGTGTCAAAGATTATCTCCGATGTCTTTCTATGAGCACAAGGCTTGTTTGATTCCGTTCTCCAACCGCAATATTTAATTTATTTAATTTCTTACTCGTGTCGCACATTAAAAGCGCCTTTAAATCAGCCAGAGCAACTTTTGTTCAGTAGTTTCCGGTCCGCACATGCGCAGTGTTACAATGTCTACGGTTCGCCAGTTTGCTAAAACGAGTCAAACTAAAAACTTGTTAGGCGGCTGTATAGTTTCTGTCAATTATCATCCATTGTTGTATCAAATACAATTGCCACTCGATTGTGGATGTTACAACTAATTGTGTTGTATGTATATATGCACAAGTATAAGGCCTTCTGTTCTATCGCACAATTGTATCTTTAGGGTGGAGTAGGCGGATTCTTATCTTGCCAATAAACCATCTTTGCCCGGATTCAACAGCTGGGTGGAACTCCGACAAAAACTTGCTTCAATGACATTTTCTATAGGGATGGCAGTTTGACTCCGAGACTAGCTAACCGTCTTTGAGTGTTTCTTTTTCCACCATATATCATGGATTTCAATGTCAAGCGATTAGCCGCAGATGCTGGTACTTTCCTAAGTCGTGCGGTACAAGTAAGTTTTTTCCCCTCCTTGTTAATGGAAGTCGTTGGTAAATTAGAGTAAGCTAGCTGCTAGCCTAGCCGCATAGTTGGCGTTAGCTAGTTTGCTAAACACTGTATATGGTTTGCTAAGTAGCCGTTATCAGCCAATAATATACCCACTATTTCCATGGTCGCAATTACAATATAGGATGTTTCAAAAAGAACCGAACACCTCAATTTCCGTTGTAGTGAGCGGAAAACCCTTTCAACCAGTCTCATTAAAGCAGGCCTCAACATCCTTCAGTTAGCTACTATAACTACTGCTAGCCATTAGTTTGTGTAACCAAACTTAAAGTTAATTCAAGTAAAGCACATCCGGACAGCCCGAATAGCTACTTTCAAAATCACCTGTTTGCTTGACACGTCAGATTTGCTTGACAACATTTCACAACCCATTTTATGGCCAAACTATCCCAAGTAGTATGTGCAAGATATAATCCCACCTTTTCTGTGTCAGTTTACAGAGGAGAAATTTGGCCAGGCTGAAAAGACAGAGTTGGATGCCCACTTGGAGAACCTTTTGGGCAGAGCCGAGTGCACCAAGCAATGGACAGAAAGGATTATGAAGCAGACAGAGGTTTTACTACAGCCGAACCCAAGTAAGACCTGACTCCTGAGTCTGGACTGACAGACACAAAGCTGAAACACTTGCTTGCTATGGTATGGAGAGAAAGTCACACCAAACCCTATTTGGAAATCTGTCAATTTAATGCTGCCTTGCTTATCGGCCAACATGCACATCTCATAGAGCATGACTTAAGGCCTTGAACTAATCGTTAAGGTCTTCTGGTAAGTTCAGCAAACATCTGATACTCCAAGCAGCTCTTTATTTCAATCTCAACCTTTAGAATTGCTTCACACTGCTCGCTACGCTCCATGGTATATTTTGGTGGAGGAGTCTTGTGGGAATACCAGATATACCACTTCTAAAAGTTGAAAATGTAAATGTTGCTTGGTGTATTGGATGTATGCTGCATTGAAGGTCTTAAGCCATGTTTTTGTGAGGTGTGAAAGGCCATACTAAAATAACTGTCTTAGATAGTTTGTCATACATCAGTGCTGGGGTGTCTGTGAAGACTGTAAACTCAGCTGTGCATCCTTGTCACAGCACACACCATGATGCCACATTGCTGAGTCACCAGCTGTAAAACTACTACAGCAAAACAAACACAGGCAGACCGACTGCTGGTACCCCGGCAGTTACAGTGTTGGTCTCTGCGAGCATGATTTGGTCTGGGCTCAGGCTACAGTGATTGGATCATTAATTCAGATGGTCTATTTTATGTATGTTTAGACGTGACATACCTCAGACTTTATGCTGACTTTGGTTGTCAGCGTTCATTCCTGTGATGTGACAATATGACATCCGAGATCAAAACAGGATTGGAAGTTGTTCAGGACAGCTGCTTTTTCAGATTCCCCAATGTGAACTAGTGTACTAGTTGTTTACTCGGGCCCTTAGAGTACTGTCCCGAGGTCACTTCCAACACAGGCCTGCCTCAGGACAGTCTTGTGACTTTGTAATTGAGTAATCTTCTTACACTCTGCAGATCTTCGTCTAGAAGAATTTGTATACGAGAAACTGGAGAAAAAAGCCCCTACGCGAATGAACAACCATGAGCTGCTAGGCCAATCCATGATAGAGTCTGGGAATGAGTTTGGTCCTGGAACTGCCTACGGTGAGTGACGCTGGCTGTCCAGCACACAGGAGCAGAGAGAGAAGTTAACTCGCTCTGGTAAATCTTGTCTGTGGCTCATGCAGTCATGATTGAAAGTTTGTGAACCCCTTGTGCAATTATAGACAGTTAGTACCATGCAGTCCCTATTTAATCAAAACAAAGCATCTCTATTTACAAGTTTCAGAGGAATTTTCCATGTATTAAAATGAAAATAGTTTAAAGGGAGTTGGTGCAGGTGCACACACAAACCTTCAATTATTGAATAGGGGGCTTAACTGCTTCCTAGCTTCTAATGCTAAGGATTGTGGGTGGTTTTGGTGCTCCATGGATAAGATTCTCTCAGTCATGTGGAGAAAAGGACCAACAATTATGATTTTTCTTTTTCTTCTGTCCACGAGGACCCTTTATATTATTGATTTGAAACACCATAGCCACCAATAATAATCCTCCAGTGCCACAGTCTTTGTCATTGTCTGTATGCCATGTCATTCCTTGGTAACCTCAAGGTCGAGATAAGGTTTCTTACTGCTTTTGAACAGAACTCTGCACTTATGCCAAAATATCATCTCAAGATTGAAGTACGTTGGCCTGAGGTGAGCTCTGCTAGTGAGACTGTGTTGCCACGTCCTGCTGCCTCTAGTCCTGTGTTGTATTGGAAGTGAAGTGTTGTGTCTGATGCTAACCTCTGCAGGAAACGCTCTGACAAAATGTGGCGAGACAGAGAAACAGATCGGCGGGGCAGAGCGGGAGTTCATCCAGAGCTCGGCCATCAACTTCTTGACACCTTTCAGGAACTTTTTAGAAGGCGACTTTAAAACCATACTGGTGAGTTGGACCCCTGGCGGTCAGTCACAAATCAGTCTTGCTCTTCACTGGATTTTAACCCTTTATCTGTGACCAAAAACCCCCACAAGACATAAAGGAACATTCCACCCTCAAATACTCTTACTGTGATATATCATCAAGCTGTGCTGCTCAATGCATTCCAGGAGTTATTTTGTGATGAAATGTTGGTTGAACCCACTTTTGCTGAAACTGTCTTGTCTACTTATACCTCAGTTAGTGATTTCCTACATTTCCCAGAATGCCTTTTGTCAACCCCCAGAGAACTTGCTGCATTCAGCTGTGGGTTATGTGTGTAGAAACAGAGGTTTTCCAGTAGAGGAAAAAGAAAACATGTCTTGTGGCTGTGTTGCATTCTGGTCTATCTTTGCTACTGTCGGTGGAGAAATTGGTGGATTTCTCCCTGTATTATTGTTGCACATGGGTGCAAAATGGTGGGTTAGAAAGAAGCCCTCGGTCTTTGATACTGAGGGACTTAAGCCAAAACCTGATGATGGTTCACATTGTTGAAAGATGCTCTGCTATTGAACTTCTTTGTAGCTAGAAATATCTTGATGTCACGTCACGTCATCTACATTTAGCCAGTAACCAGCGGAAATAAGAAATAACAAAATGGGCCTAGAAATGCAAAACCATATTCAATATGTGGCTTGTGAGCAAGTCGAGGATGTCTGGGGGAAGTATGGGAAATTTCACAGGCTTGGAAAGTTTAGGAATTGCAAACATTGTCTGTTAAATTATGGAAGGATATTGTTGCCTAGTCGGTGCTCATATGGTTACAAATGAAGAATACTCTTTCGGCTGTAGACCAATATAGCCTAGTTGAACAGTCCTATTACCCAACCACCATCACCATATATCATATTGAACACTGACCAAAATACTCAATTCAGTCAAGAAATTGAAAGTCTTAAAAGCATACTTACGTATGTGTAGAAACCCTGTATGTCATGAGAGAACGTGTGTTTGATTTTAAAAGATGTTCTGCTCATTCCTGCAACCAGAGGCTCAAATCTTGGGGTTTAAATCGATGCCACAGATTCCAAGTCGTCCTATTACAGCATTTTCTGAGCACACAGACTTTTGTCTTTGTACTATTCCTCTATTCTTGTCAGTAAGGACAAATAAGACAATTGAGGTTTTGTCAGATGATCATTAATGTTCTTCATATTTCATTTGCTCAGCAGGCAAAATCAGATATAATTTGTAGTTTCATGCTGCTACTGGTTACAATGATGTAGCACAACTCAGCTGAAGCATGTGAAAGATGAAATGTGATACTGATGTGATTTGCCAACATAAGACCATTCATCAAATGCTTCCAAACATCCTGTACAGTAAATGTGTGGTTCCAGTAAGAATCCTAACCTTGTTATTCACTCGCCATGCCCCTATAAACTGAGTCCCGACAGAGAATACAAGCCACTACTGTCCAGAAAGGCTCCATCTGCAAGACAAGGGTGACAGAATGTGGAGCTGCAGCTTGGATGTGAGGAGTCAGACACAGTTTCAGGGTTTTGTTGTCCTGTGTTTTGTGTCCAGAAAGAACGGAAGCTACTGCAGGTCAAGCGCTTGGATCTGGATGCAGCCAAAACCAGGCTAAAGAAAGCCAGGATGGCTGACGCTAGAGCTGTGGTGAGAGCGCACACACACACACACACACACACACACACACACACACACACACACACACACACACACACCGCGTGTCAAACCAACATTGTCATTTCTTTTATATGTGGTTGTCTTTCAGTTATTTTAATGCTGATTGATGAGCAGCGTTGGTAAATTCTCCTTTCTCCAAAATCAGCCATTTCCCTTTTCAGAGGCGCAAAAGTGATCTGGGCGGCGCTCGCTGTCTTTCAGTCTTAAGTCATGACACTTGACACACCAAGACACACCACGTTACACAACGTGTTGCCAACTGTCTTACCTCGTATGACTGACACTCACATGAGCCGCCATAGGAAGTTGAGACTTCCCTTTTTCTGTACAGTTGATTTTCTTGCTCCACTGTCCTCCTTTTTCTTCCAGCATCTTGATTTATTTTCTCTCCTCCTCTCGTCTCTTTGTCCCCATGTAGCTTTGAGCTTTGTAGGACAGACTGTTCACCTTGCCAAATTTAGCAGCAAGCGTTCCCTGCTATATTCCAAGCATAATGTTTCAGGGAGAGGCATTTTGTCTGCAGTGCCATCTATCATCAGGTTACTGTGTCTGCCTAGCCATGCTAAATTGGGTGGGGGGGCGGGGGGGTTCCCAGGTGTGTTCACTGAAGAATATCCACAGTGGATCAGAAACGCCTGGCGAGGTGAGGTGAGCTGTTGAGGGAATAACTTGATGAACTCCAAGGCCTCTCAGTTCTCGGCCAAGTCTAGTACGAGCTCTCAACTGGTTTCTAATGACCCAGAGGGGTTTTTGTTCTTGAAGGTGATTAACTGTTGGCGCTAGCTTAAAAAAATCCACGTAGGACTCAGTCAAATCGTTGTTCGTATGGTATTTGTAGCATTTGGATGAAAAGAAACTGTAAAACTGCAATCGTCTATACAGCCCTTTTAAGTCTCAACACCTCCCTGACGTGACTACCTATCCTCCAACACCTGTAAGCATCCTGGAGATATCCAACTGAATTCTCTGGGTCATTTCTTTCAGTCACATTTAGTACAGAAACAACTTGTGGTTCATACAAGAATAGGCTGCAGCATTCAGGGGAACTGGGACAGGGTCACCTCCAACAAGCTCCAGTGACCATCAGAATAAACACTTCGCTATCTTCCGACCCATTTTTTTTTTTGGTCACACGAGGTGTCTGCGGGTTCTGGCATTGGTCTTAAAATGTCTTAATTTGTATGATCTAGATTCAATAAAGCATTTGAAGTATTTTGTATTTTCTGTTTTTTTGTGGTGGCTTGATGTGGTTTGGTGATAAATCAGCCGCCTTAAAGATCTTAACTTGACGTAACCGCAGATACCCTCTCATGACCCCCCATTGAGAAACGCTGGTCCTGGTGATCTTTACCAACACAGTTAATAGTTGGCTAGTTTAAGATAACTTCTTTTTGAAAGTAGCTCACCTGTATCAGACATGGAATATGAGCGATAGGCCAAGTACCATTATTCTACATCTACTAGAAGTAGACCCGCACAGCTCCGTCAGCAGAGCTTGAGACTCTCGTGAGTTTGATCCCCACGTAGTGTCAACTGTCGCTTTGGATAAAAGCGTCTGCTAAATGACTGTAATGTAACTGTAATGCAATGTACAAGTACTGTAACTAAACTGCGGGATGGGGTACTAACCCGACAAAGTTATTTGGTTGCCATCTGCCAAAATAATTATCTACGTTCATATTGTGGCTCTTCAGGAAAGTCTTGCTCTAGTACAGACAGAATCATACTGGCTCTACTCCACTGAGCTATTTCAGTTTCCATGCATGTTTAGTCTCCATGAGCAGCCATGTGTCCTTGAGTGAACCCCTACCTGCTCACTCATTCTACTCTGTATGGAGGAAAGTGTAAATAATAGTTTCTACAGGTTGACTCTGGCCTCGCTCCTCTAATCTGTTTTGAAGGCTTATAGTGCATCAGCACCCGTTGCCTTCCTAACAGGAATCACGTGTTGACCAAACAAGGCCATCACAACATCACAAGGCAAATGACAAAACCATATACTGACCCGAACGGTGATCCACGTCACGGGCAAGCTCAGGATGCACGAGTCTGACGTGGTTTATAGTGACAAACGCTTCTGCATGTTCTGCAGAGTATGTGGTTTTGTCTAAGCATGCAATTGAGAGACACACACACACACACACACACACACACACACACACACACACTCTCTGTGAGGATGTGCTGTGTTGGCTGTGGCTGTGCAGCAGCTGTAGCTCTTAACTACTGTGTCACTGTTTTCAAAACGCAAAGCAGCAGATGTGAGCAGAGGAAGTGACAGAGGTGAGTGGAATGTTGGGGCCATCTTTGAACTGAACACACACACACACACACACACACACACACACACACACACACACACACACACACACTGGTACTAGTGTCAACAACTGCAGTCCATCCCTTCCCCTCAGCCTTTTCTCCGTCTCCTCCATGACGTATACCAAGAAGAACCAGATCCCCTCCCTCTCTAGTGTAAGCTGTAGCGAGTGCAGGACAGTTGGACCATTGTCCTCACCCGTCCGTCTCCTGGCCATATGTTTATTGGACTTTTCCTCAGCTAACTCAACAAGCCATTGTTCCAGCCCTCATTGAATCCTGTCACTCAATATGAGGAAAAGGAAAGATTTCCCTTGTTCCACTTGGGACCGAAACATCATGTTCAGTCGCGTATCCTTTTCCCTTCCTTTCCCTTTTCCCGCCTTAAGGATCCCTCAAGCTCCTCTTGCTTGTGTAAACATGCATCCTGTTTTTAAGCTGTATTTATCTCCTTTGTTTCTCTGTAAAGCATTTTACTGAACCAGCTTTGTTGAAAGTGCTATTATAAATCTGTAGATGTCGTCCTTTACTGCACCCTTGTTACTGTTTACTGGCATCATGTACTGTATATGACAAATACTTGGATTTGCAGTGAGAACTTTTGCATGATTATTGTCCGTTATGCCATCTGTTTCTGTAACATGGACATAGTATATATATATGTTGGCTTTATTCTACAAAAAGCCAGTTTGGTCAGCCATGTTTCCTCTGGTCTGCATCCTCAGGCAGAGCAGGAGTTGAGGATGACCCAGAGTGAGTTTGACCGGCAGGCGGAGATCACCCGGCTGCTCCTGGAGGGCGTCAGCAGCACTCATGTATGTAACCGACTCAACTCAACTCAGCTCATGTCTTCCCCCACTCTCTCTTCTACGTGAATGTCAAGCTTGAAACAAACAACTGAAAACCAGCGTGGTGCTAGTTACAAGCTTGTCAAGTAATGAATGTGTTTTCTATGATTGTCTACTCTTCTCAGTGAGACGATTAAAGGTTTGGAGTAGAGAGATGTCACATGTCTGTAGTCGACAGTCTAACCTGATCTAACCTAAAAGCATCAGCTGCTTTTGTGGACTTTAGGGAGTTTATGATTTATGATTCTCTCTCCTCCGTCTGCCCGTCACCAGGCACACCACCTGCGCTGCTTGAATGACTTTGTGGAGGCCCAGACTACATACTACGCACAGTGTTACCAATACATGGTGGATCTCCAGAAGCAGCTGGGCAGGTAAGACACAGGAGTAGCTTCCTCTCTTTTGTGTGTGAAACGTATCATTTCAGACTGGTATTACACAAAGAAAGTACACGTCTCACCCAGGCTGATTACTTGGAAAAGTGTTAATATTACAGTAACTTGTCGGTGCTGAGTAACGTACTACCCAGCTCTGCTCCTGGACGCCTCTGCGGTCATTAGTCACTGTGGTATTTGCTCATTCATCTCCTCTCCCTCCCTGCAGTTTCCCGTCTTCATTCTCCAACAACAACCAGTCGTCGGTGTCAGGGGGGGCCAGCATCTCGGTTCCCACCATCCCGGTGTCGGCCTCCCTGCCCAGCCCGTCTGCGGGCCGCGGTGCCGCGGCGGCGGGAGGCTTCAGCGAGCTGCGGAGCTCCAGCGGCAGCCGCAAAGCTCGAGTCCTCTACGACTACGACGCCGCTGGCAGCAGCGAGCTTTCCCTACTGGCTGACGAGGTGAGACTGGAACAAAACCCTGTATGGCTCTGGAGTCTGAAAACTAAACTGAAATCAAGTGATGTGATGTGAAAAACTATTTAAAATAAGTACTTACATAAATTGCAAAGCTATAATGGCCTTGGCACAGAGTTGTTTGGATACTCAGAACCTTTTGATTCTCTCTTGTCCACTGTGGCTGACTAACAGTGAACCCTCTGAAACTAACAAACCGTACATTCAGCATCTTTCCAATGTGCCGTTGCGTTTGGTCAACTGACAGTCCGGCTTGTCTGATGATGCTGCTTCATGGCTGATCTGTTGTAATAATACAGGCCTTATTTCTAAGCATTTCACACATTTGGTGTCTTTGGCAAGGGGAGAAATAATCTCTGATGTTGATGGATGCTGCTGAACATCTGGATAAATAATTAATAAATAGGTCTATTATGCACCTAAATCAAACATGGCCGCCAACCACCAGAACTGAAATGAATACAAATGTATCACTGGAAAGATATTTATATAATACAATGTCAGCATTATTGGCACTTGATTAGTACTCAAAAGTAAATGCTAAACAACCAAACTGATGCTAAGCTAAAAGTCATTTCAGATAGTAAGCCAGAGACAGACTAACACCTCACGCCTACAGGCATCGGCCCTGGCTGGACCTCAACCATATCAGGTTGTGAACCTGGTTGAACTTGTCAAACTCAACCCAGCAGACCTCTTTGGCTGCTCACCAGCTGTGGCTACTGCCACCTGGTGGCTCAGCCAAAAAGGTAGTCAACATCTGATTGAAACGTCAATAACTGCAGAGTAAATTGTAGCAATGCGAGGGACTGGTGACACCGTCGCGCCTGGCTGTGCATCCTCAGTAGACACCCATAGGTGCAGACGTTGCATCTACTGTATCCTTCATCCATGCTCCCTCTCCTACCAGGTGATCACAGTCAGCAGCGTCCCAGGCATGGACTCAGACTGGCTGATGGGCGAGCGGGGCAACCAGAAGGGCAAAGTGCCAATCACCTACCTGGAGCTACTTAACTGAGGCCCTCCAGACGTCCTACAACCGACATCCTCCAGCCTTCTGTAACCTAGCTGTGATAATGTATTTATATCTGCTGCAGGGACGGGCCTCGCTTTCACTTCCGTTCAGTCAATTTCAGAGTCAGTGTTGTATTCCAGAATGAACAGTTTCATTGGGGCTGAAGCGGAGGACGTCACGATCAGGGGCAGAGACTCAACTCTTATTATCGTTAGCGAAGGGTTGAATAACGTTGAGTGAAGGGAAAGGAAATGGACCCCTTCCCTGTTGTGTTTCAGTATGTTACTTAAACTTGCTTCCATGCCTTTTTGTTTGCCTCCATTCTGCAGAGCGTGCCACAACTTCCACCCAAACTGTACTTTTTTTTTTTTTACAATTTTTGTGTTTACAACATATAACTCAGATGGTGACCTAAATTCATTTTTTCTTTCGTTGCTAATAATAGTCCAGACCAGTGACTTACTATACATACATATATTTTAATATTTGCAAACAAGCACTTCAATTTGAGACAGAAGATGATACTGACTTTTTCTTTTTTTTATTATTATTAAGTCTTATTTTATGATTGATAATCTTGTGATGCAGCAGCCTGTAAGGTTATCATAAAGATGAATAGTTTTTAATAGTGTGATATGTAATGTGTGCCAAGGGTTTTCACATGGAGCCTTACTGGACCGTGAGATCGCTCTAGTGAGGTCAGAGTGAGACGAGTCCTAAATTGCAGACAGGATTGCCGAGTACTAATTGATGGAACTCAAATATGATCTTAAGTGCCTGTGAAGATATTTCCTACACAGTAAATCCAACGTTATGTAGCTACACCAAAAGTATTCAGACATTTCAATCTCCTCTTAGTATTGAACCCGAACGCTTCAATTCAATTTATTGATAATTGCGGACATTTCCACATTCTCTATTATTTTTGCGTGTCAACCAGATGACAGCTGTTATCTTTTATTAAGTTATTGCTGGGCATGTTTGTAATTAAGCAGTAGGCTCATATGTGACATGTTTATTGCCTTATTGTTTCTGGCAGAAGAACGGCGCCTTAACGTAAAAAAAAAAACAGGTTGACTTTTTTGACTTTACTAACATGTTTTCACAGTTCAACTCTGTCCACATAGATAAAACATGTATTATTGCATCTTGGGAGGTAAAAGTATATTATTACACAGCTGATTTTTGTTATTTGGTTAACAGATATAATAGCATACAATTGTAAAATAAATATATGCAATATGATGCAATAAAAAAATATGACTTGTCTGTTTTGACAAAATGAAATGTGTGGCAGCAACCAGTAGGGGGCAGAACGAGCAACAGGCTCATTCTGTATTCTGAGTATAATTGGTACACGTCCCTGATGGTACACACTAATGGAGACATTCATCTTTCACTTGACCCAAATGTAGAAATGATCTGACCCTGGAGCTGCTGTAGTTTAAAGGGAAAGTACCTGAAGTTATGACCGTTACGATGCCAGCTGGGTCTCTTCAACTTCAACAGCTCTCAAAGCTACAAGCCACAAAACCACTGTTCTTTACTAGTGAGACTCTGAAAGTGAATTATTGACTTTCTAACATGTCAGCACTAGAAAATGCACTTATTCCAAGAAAATCAACCTTGGTACTCATTCTGCTCCATATATATAGTCATTAAAACAACTTCATAACAGATCTTCATGAATACAGAAAAGTGTTTTAGGGAGTGGAGGGACTGTCACTTTCAACTGAAAGGCTAATGGGAAAATAACTTCCATCATGTTGATCGTCTTCAGTCAAGCTAAAGAAGGGGGTGGGGGGACAAGAAGCAACAGGGTTTATGGGAAGTATGGTCTTAAAATATTAACACTAAAAATACCACTTGTTTGAGATAGAGGCTACCAATTGTCTCAACCTGTTTCTCCCAAGGTACCACAATCAATTTGCTATATTTAATGTTTTATGTTATGTTTAAAAATGATACACTGTCCGAAAAAAGGGTTCATTAGGGTTCTATATCGTGACCCTCTTAAAATATTGGCCGAAGTCATATTTTCAAGTTTTTCAAAAAACAGAATAAACTGAACCAAATATAGACTATATATTTTTTAATCATTTCACACAAAAAGGTTATGACAATATATGACTATTGACATACAAATAACGCTGTCTGTCAATTATGTAACATGAGAGGATTAGATTACCAGTAACTGTAGTAGTAACTAGTTACTACCAGTTACTAGTAACTACTAGTCACCAGCATTAACTTTAACCAGTAACCAGCAACTGTAGTAGTAACCAGTACACCAGCTTCACAGAGCTATTTGGTGTCTGTAACCCACTGGGAGGCTTCGTAATTAAACTATAAATTGTGAAAGTAAAAGACTAAATAACTACGCAACATTTATAGCCGAGCCGATATTATAGTAAACCTTATCACTTACCAATAGGGGACGAGCCCTGAATCATGGAAATAACTTCATTTATCTGGTAGTATTTCTTTCTTCTTGAAGCAGCCGCCATCTTGAAAGCTTGTAAAATGTTTGCCTAAGTCACTTACTCCAGAAGTCATTTGGCCTAAATCAGGATTAAAATTGCCTAAGTCACACTCTTGACGTAGGCCATTATACTACCGGGGTAGGAACAGCTGATCTTTTCAATTAAGGATGTAGGCAATTTTACCAGAGGTGGCAGCATCATGAAGAGATGACTTATGCAACAAAAAAAAATCCTCAAAAATGACTTTGCCATTATTTTAAGAGGGTGACGATATAAAACATCAGGTTCTATATCCTCTACCAAAGAACCATTTGTCTAAAAAGGTTCAATAAAAATTCAGTAAAACAACAAAGCAGCTTTTTTAAAAACGAGCACAAACCACAAACTTGGGTCTTTTAACCGAACGCGAGCCTGCTGTCTTCACCGAAGGTCCACGAGCGAGGACAGTTCAGTGTCAACTGTCAAATATCAACTGGAGAACTGACCGCGATAGTTTCCAACGAACTAAAGGGTACAACGTCTGACAGACTTTTTAAAATGGAAATAATATTTGTTGATATGTGATCTGTTTTCATCATGGTGTTTTAACTGGTGGCAAGTGTCGATAATGTTACATGTAACGTTACCTTGGCTTATTGTAAACTAACGTTACCGTTAGCTGTTAGTTAACCTAGCTAACCTAGTTATCAACGTTGTCAGTTAACCTACTGTTAATTCCCAAGTAAGTTAGCTAGTTAGCTTGGTGATAGAACGTGTGGTTACAGATATCTCATTTCTCAAACATATAGCATTAAGATATCTAGTTTTTAGCACTCTATTCAGGGGGTTATGATTTTAATTTCCAATTAATTTGGTTTTACAGCTACACTTGTATTTTACTTATTTATAAGTATACTTTATGTTTTTATCACAGTTTACCAAAATGTATTATCATGCTTAGCTTTAGTCTAATTTTGGTTCACTTGAAATAACCTTGGTAACCACAATTTTTTAATGTTGTACTTATTGTTTGTGTTTGTTGCAGATGCATCATGAAATAAGGTTGCGTTAAGGCCAGGACTTGAAGCTAAATCTTCAAGATGCTCTCAATGTGATGACACCCAACATCATAAGGGTGGCTCGTGTCAAGCCTGCTGGGAACTGAGGCTAACAAAGATGGTATGTTACATCTTATCATACATCATACACTCTCACACACACACAATTGTATTCATAAAACTACATGGTTTTATGCAGAGATCATTTATTTTTTCTGAAATTTCAGACCTGTTGTGCACAACACCTTTATTGTTGGATTAAAGAAACTAGAAGCATTTCAGTGAAATTGGGTGTCACAGGGTCTATTTCAAATTCATCTTGTAGATCATGTTTAGCACAGATATTCTTTATTTTAGTTCGTTTCATTCTGCTGAACCATCTCCGTTCCCGAGGTGTCCATATGAACGGTTCACATACAGTCAGGCATCAAAACTCGTGACTTCCTCCACATTTAGTTGTGCTGCAAAATCATTTAAAGGCGGAAATCTCTTTTTCATCTGTGATCTACAAAATATTATTCAAAAGTAATCAGAAATGCAATTCAAATAAAAGAAAAGCCTTTGTGTCCTTTTTCACTTAAATTACAATTAAATTCAGTGGCTGTGAATCGACTATTATCTCTTGTTTTACTGATGAATTCAGTCATATTAGCGTTCCAGTAATTCTTCAGCAGTTCTTATTCTTCTAGATAATTTCCCTCAGGATATAATTTCATCACATTTTACTCATCAATGTGCTGAACTCACTAAACTCTGTTTAGATGTACGTGTCACTTCCCACACATGCAGTGTATTTTATTATCAACTTCCCCAACTGGCCCTCCCAGTTTTTTTATCTTAACACCACCAAAGGCTATTCTCATGGACACTGTGGTAAACCTGCGGTCAGACCAGGGCAATGTGGGCCTTTTATTTTAAGTGACATATCGGCTTGTCGTCTCAGCCGCCTCCGATATGATGGAGGTTCCTCTCTGACCACAGCTGCATTAAAACAGTCTGTAAAACCTGCAAAAAAAACACTTCTTTGCACATTTTATTCAGTGGTTAGTCTCTTTTGAAAGTATGGATTGAAACAACTAAACACTCCAGGGGTCCGAGGCCTTGCCGTTGTCATAAGAGCAGAAAGGGTTAAGAGGAAGTGGAGGTCTGTTGACTTCCTAAGAAGCTGCCTGGTACGTTGGCTCACATGGGGCCCCGCGTAGTTCCTGGCCCAAAAATATCAACCTAAACGACGCCATCGCACGCATTGCACGCGTAGCGGTGGCCACGAGACAGAAATATCCCTCACCATTTGACAGCCCAGTAGTAGATGGTGACGTGTGCAAATGTTTGATGTGTAGAATTAGTGGGCAAAATAACAGAAACACTGAACAATATATTGTGGCAGAGTGCGGTGTCTGCTGTGGAGAAACAGGCCACATTCTGGCGGCCATCTTGCCCCAGCTGAACCACATCAGCAATCAGATCATAGAGATGAAGGTTAAAGAGGATATTAGTCATCTTGACCATCATGGACGTGGATGGAAAGTGGCCCTGATATTTTGTCTTCACACTAGTTTCAATCCTCTGTGCCACATTTAATAATTTTGTGTTTTTTCTTACCAATGTATCTCCAGGCGCTCACTCTTCGGCCTCTTTAGGACTCACGTTGCTTTGAAAACTCATAATAAAAGTGGGGATGGTCAGAATTGGGAATTGCAGTGTTGCCAGTATCTTGTCCACCCATGTAAAGCATTCAACACAGGAGTTAAAACTTTTTTTTTTGCTTGCATTTATTTATTTGATAATTGTAAACAGGTTAAAAAAAAAAAAAAAGACAAAGAAGATAAAAACATATACTCTTAATCCCTCTGCTTACTGCAGGAAACAAACATAAAGCAAACTGCATCACTACAGGAGAGCCAATCCTGGAGGCTAACATCGTCACGTAAACCCACAACCGTGAGCATTGTTTTGCCGTTTTTCACTTGGTGCAGTCTTGATGCCACCACATTTTATCATCATTCACATCTGTACCTCCCTGTACGAAACCCCAGTAAATTGTATAAACCGAATCACACGTCGGATGAGAGATTAAACGCCTGAGAAAGAACATGCTTCCTCTTTCACCCGTCCTTCGCCTCTTTCAGACAATTGCACAGAAAATATTTGCTGATATTTCTCGAGATCCCATGTTTTCAGATCTCCTCAAAGCTCCCCTGATACATTTGTGCGAAGGACGGTCTGCATTTCTGTCTTAACAACACCACCATGGTCGCGTTAGAAATGGGAAGTCCTGCTTCAGTTGATTTAGTTTATTTTACTCTTTAATTATCCAAGTCAACTGAGCATACAGGCTCTTCTGCAGCGACATCTTGCTTCACTTTCAAACAGTTGCCCACATATTCACACGGGGAGCTGCCCACTAATCTGCTCCACTGGAGAAGTCGGGGGAGAAACTTGCTCAAGGGCATATTGTCACTAGTTGTTTTCCCAGCTGATTTGAAACCGCAACCAACTTGCTTCTCTAACCTCTCGGCTTCTGACACCCCCGGATATTCGACTACTACACCAGAGCTTGTGAATAGATTCGGGTGCTCGGGGGATGCACCTCTTTGGCGTGGAGACGACCCGTACTTTTAACTGTGTCACCGACTGGCCCGCTACTACATAATGACCCAGCATGCAACAGTGATGTTACGTAGCGAGCGCTAGCCCTGGGCTGCAACGAGGCTTCTCTCCGGTTTCTCTTTCAGTCTCTGTTCCAACCACCGTGACCCAGAGCGTCACCACAGTGGTATTCTGGTTTTCTTCTGGTTAGGCCTGCACACCATGCATAGCACAGTTCTTCACCTGCCAGCACTCCCTCGTATGAACGAACCTACAAACTAGCACTGTCACGCCTCCGCCCCATACGCCACCTCTTTGATACTGTGGCATGAACATTACTTTGCACAAGTTAGCTTTGATCTGGTGGCCCGTGACTGCGTGGTTGCAACGAGTACACCGGGTTACTCTCGATACTCGGGTCCATACTCCTCATGGATACTCACACAGAGGGATTTCATGTTGAGGATGAACAGCGTGACCCGGGTTGCATCTGTGTCTCACCAGTGGGAAGGAAACCTCAAACCCCTCCTCTCTGAGATACAGAACTGGGCAGTTGCTGCAGATCTCAACATAACAGGAAATTTCATGTTTCCTCTGCTGCTTATAGCAGAAGCTTGCATCACACTACTTCTGCATATTTGCATACACACACACAATCCACAATGCCACATTTTCACATCAGTCCAGGGCGAGGGCCTGGTTTTCAATACATAGCCTGACCTGGCTGGTTGCTAAAGACATCATACAGGTTTACAATGAAGTGATTTCTTTTTATTTCCAAGTATTTTTATTTGTCAAAAATACACTGAAAATAAGTTTTTTTGTGTTTATTGTGACGTATCAGTAAGATGTGGGTTTAAAACATTTCTTTTTGATGGATTTCGGTAGCATTTTGGGTTTGAAGGTGAGGAGAAAAATGATCACAATACCGACAAAACACAGACAGATGGGGACAAACAGTAGAAGGTACCAGAAAATCGACTCGCCCTCGTCCCCACATAAAAATGCCTGGAAACCCTCCACTTGGTGTGTGCTCTTGGTGAGATCCTGACACGAAATGTCTGACTGGCCAACCATCGCAATGGTCTTTGTTGTATTAAACGTCTTGTACCATTCCATCTCACAGCAACTGAATGGGTTTCCAGTGACAAAAACTGTCCGGAGCTTTTGGGCTAATGCGTTAGCATGACCTGAGGGGATAGTGGACAGTTTGTTGTCCCTCACATCCAGCAACTGAAGGTCAAGACTTAGAAGTGAAGGGGGAAGATGGGTAAGGGAGTTTCTCGAAATGTTTACAGACATCAGTCTTAGGAAAGGGTAGAAGTCAAAAACCTGAATTCCCGTGTTTCCTAAGCCTAGATGCTGCAATGTTCCGCTGAGGCTTTCTATTGAGTGTCCAACAGTGAGTCCTGGGTTGTCGGACAGCTCCAGGTGCGTTAGAAACATCCCTGCAAATGCAGAGGGTGGAATTCTTTTGAGTTTGCATCCCTTAAGGTGGAGCTGTCTCAGAGATACCACATGTTTCCATACCACACAAGTTGAGATACTGTCACTACTTGCCTCAGCTGCCTCAGATTGGCAAATGTCAATGTTGTTATAACTGAGATCCACTGACCTAAGGCTTGGTAGGGAGGAAAACAATCTGGAGGGTAACCACTCCAGATTATTCAGGCTCAGGTTAAGGAATGTCAGATTGCCAAGGACCGCCAGTGAACCTTCGTCTGCTACGATCTTGCTCAGGTTGTTGTTGCTAACATCCAGCTCATACAAGCTGCCGGAGAACTGTTCTGAAGTGAGATTCAAGGCTTGCAAACAGTTGGTGTACATCCGAAGTCTGGAGAGAGCCGTCATTTTCCTGATGAATCCTCGGGGGAAATAATCCACCTGATTTCCTCTCAGATCCAGAATCTCCAGAGAGGAGATGTCGCCGTGAAGACTTTCGTCCCACAGCTGAGCCGTCACGTTACTCGTGTTGCCGTTGCTCATGTTGCCGTTCACGTTATAAAACTGAACCGTTTTAGCGAGGTTCGGGAAGGTGACGTTGTCTGCCAGGTGTTCGTAGAAACGCAGGCTGTTGTGGGACAGGTAAAGGTTGCGCAAGCGACTCCGGCTGGGCAAAAAAGGGAAGAAGAGCAGTCTGTTGTCCGTCAGATCCAGCGTCTCCAGGTGGAAAGTGTCAGGGATGTCCTGCCTGGTGATAAACCACTCGATGGAGTTGTGGCTGGCGTTCAGGACCACCAGCTGGGTCATGTGGAAGTCAAACAGGCACGGCAGATAGTTGAAGGCCAGGTTGAGCCTCTGCAGCTTGGGAGTGCTGTCAAAGGCGCTGACGATCTCAAATATCAGGTTCCTCTGCAGGTCCAGTTCTTTGAGTTGGTGAAGGTCCCTGAATATGCTCTCGTCCAACCTCAGAAGAAAGTTTTTGGAGAGATTGAGGTACTCCAAGGACGTCAGGTTCTGGAGAATGACTGAGGCCATATCCTCCTCGAGGTTATTCTCAGAGAGATCTAG
Organism: Hoplostethus mediterraneus; assembly: GCA_034670385.1. Taxonomy (NCBI): domain Eukaryota; kingdom Metazoa; phylum Chordata; class Actinopteri; order Trachichthyiformes; family Trachichthyidae; genus Hoplostethus; species Hoplostethus mediterraneus. The sequence goes on from JAXDDW010000093.1 coordinate 411,769, forward strand.
AGCTCTGAGTCCAGGCAGCTTCATAAGTGCATGGCTGGTTTCTTGGTATCCAACGTGAAGATCGTTCTCTGCTAAATTAAGACTTTCTACCAGTTGAGAGCCTTGGAAAGCGTTTGATTCTAATGTCTCCAAATGGTTGCCGGCTAAGCTCAGTGTGGTTAATGAGGGGTAGGGGAGGAGAGAATTGTCTACAAGTGTCTGGATGTGGTTGCGGTTGAGCTGAAGCTCCTCTGTGTTGTCCGGTAGTCCTAAAAGCACAGAGGATAGCTCGGCATTGTTGCAGAAAGCTGTTCTTTGTATCTGCAAAGAAAAGGAGAGGACATCGTTTTGTGTATACGTTCTTGCATGTGTGGAGAGAGAAATATCTTGGTAGTGCTTTGGCTTTTTAGAAAACTCGCAGCATCTGCATTTCTTCAGGAACTGCCGTTTGATTTGAAGTTATTGCGAATGCAGCTTAGTTTAGTGTGCCAGGTCTGCATTAGCCTTTGCATCAAAGCCCTGACCTTACAGTATGCTGCATGAGGCCTGTTTTATCTCTCAAAGAGCTTGTTAAGCTTTCCGTTTGTTGATTTTGCAAGGTGCAGCAACAAAAATGACACAGCCACAGTTTCTCACCAACAAAGATTATATCAACGACCAGGGCGGTGCCTTTCTTACCCTTTATTGTATTGATAAAACTAATAGGATCTCTGAGATGTGCAGTGCAAAAACACCACAGTAATGAACCAAAGCACCAAAGATGAAGACAAGATTAAAAAAATACAAGGATCTCAAAGATTACCACTTTAATTACAACATGTATGACATATTGTGCACAAATGAAGCTATTTGTCTTTTGTACATGCCATCAACATCATCCATCCCTTACACAATTCATTTCAAGGAGGGTTTTATCGTTTTTTTTTCGATTGCTTTGACTCAATTTGCACAACAGATTTTCAATATGCAAAACTCTTAACACAGAATGCTATACTGCTCATTTTGGGTTCAAAATCTCATATAGCATGCAAAATATAAATACCAGTGTCAAATGAGAGAATATTATATGCAACAGTTTATCATAGCACCAGAACATTGGATATGTTCATCGTTGAAGTTTAATTATTGGTGCATTTTCAAATACAATGGCCATTATCAAATAATGCTGTCAAACACTAAATAACTGTCATCAAAAAAGACTATCAAGCATCTCCTGTGATCCCCTGTGATAGACTGAGATATATATATATATATATAGCATATCAAGCATCCCCTGTGATCCCCTGTGATAGACTGAGATATATATATATATATATATATATATATATCTCTGCTGCATTTGGCCACAGAATCGGCCTCGTCGGCTCCATGCTGTCAGAAACTGCCATTCAGGTTTCTAAGCAGCCTTTTATGTTTTGGTGATGAGATTATCAATTGTGTTGCAATGCTACTAACCAGGGGTTGGTTGCTGGAAGTAAAGAGACGTGATTACAAACGCCTGATGAAGTGATTTAGTGATCTGTGTTTGTAGTAATAAGCATTTGAACATTGTTGTAATGTGAGGTGGCTGTACTCTGAGGACGGAGCAGAGGATTTAGAGTTTGGCACTTTGTATGTCAGCATAGGATGTAGTGTCTTAGAGGATGAATTTTGAAAGTCAGTTTGGCACTTTGCATTTAGAGTTTTGCACATTGAAAATCTGTTGTGCAAATTGAGTCAAAGCAATTGAAAAAAAATGTAATTGAGGACACCCAAACAGAAGAAGGACTCCTTACCATTCGGCATGGGTTGTGTTGTGGATAGCTGGAGACCGGTATCACGATGCTCCACATGGGTAAGAAGCAAAGCAGGAGAGGAGTGAGCCCGTGGATTGGCATTTTAACATCCTCACTGTTGAGAAGGAGGATACAGAAGGAGAGAGTGATGAGACCTCAACTTAAAAAGATAACTCCAACGGTCCAGCGTCCCATGACCGTCTATACGTTAGTCTGGCTCTTGCGCCATACAGCCATGGCGTGATGAGACGTACTGCAATCATGGAATTTCAAGAAATGAGCAAAGTCTCAAATAATGACAAATGTTCCCATCATAGAAAGTGTTACCTAACCGTGACCAAAGCTTTAGTTGCGTGAAGTTAACGTCAGCTATCCTTTTCATGTGATGAACACGTGGTGAAGATGTGGTGGCCGGTTCGCACGACCCTAAATCTCTTCTGTGTTTCTTGAAATTCTGTGAAACTGTGTTGGTATTGGGTAAACCCTCATCCTTCGCAAATGTAAGTTAAATTGCCTTTAACTGCCTAAACATGATGTAGTTAGTCAAACTAAGAAAAGTACATTGTGAGTGTGTTTTCTGTTTGGCCAGTTTCGTGTGAGTCAATTCCCTCTTATCTTGGGATGGTTGGACTTTTTGGTGACCTGACACGAAATGTCAGTTAAAACAGATCAACACTGAACACAACACAACACAGGAAAGAATGACCGTGATGAATTACACATATAATAAGAAGTCTGGCTATTGGCATGTCAGCATTTTATTTTTGTAAGCCCCTTTTAGGTTTTTGTTACTTGTTGAACAAATCTGTATTTTTTCTGTGTTCATGATGGTATTTCAGCGCTGTGTTTTTATCATTTGGCTTCTACGTGTGCAAAAAAACCCAAAACTTATCTAACATGAGATTTTGCAGAATCCATTTTCACACTATTTTCACTGTTATGGAGCGAGATAGCAAGTCGGTGAGAAAACAAACCAGTGTTGGATTGCAACATCCAATCCAACCACCTTTGATATCAAGACTATTTTAACATTGTTTTGACATTAATGAAAAAATCACATGCATCATCCTCCGTAAAGTTGGTATGACTGAAAGCTATTTTTACATTGCACAGATATACAGTATATACTATTCCAATTCATCAGCATAGTGATATAAAATGTGATAGGGACAAACAATATGAAGCCGTGACTGTAAGAATATGACGTTGTACCGGTCGGTTTTCAATTTTGAACAATCGTCACATGCAGTGTCCAGCAATAATAATGATCATTTCAGAGTTATTGAACGTTGATACAGATCCAAAACGCAACATGTGTTTTATTAAGCTCTTCTATTGAGACTTTCTGTATAAATGTCAAGGATGAACGTCCATGACAGGAAAAAGACAACTGTACACTATTTAAACGCCTTCAAATAGTATTTTAAAGAAGCGTTGTTTTACACTGACACGAGAATCTACCGGGCTCTGCAGCAATTTCAGGTTTCACAGCGTGCATAAAAGCAGCTGATCAACATGGCACCTTGCTCAACTGCCACAAAGAGACAGACTCAAATAAATTGCAGTTCAACACTTCTTAACTTCACAGATTACTCGGTGCCACGATAAGAAGGATCACCAGTGCGTGCAGCTCTAGGCACGGTGCGTTCACTTACACTAGTGGTTAGGTGTGGATTTCCCAAGCCACCGACGGTTGATCCCCTGACCATATCGCTGGTTGACGGCGTCTCGGCTGCGTTCCTCTCCTCTGACTGATGCCTTTCTTTCTACTCTTCGCGGAAGCAGGCAGGCAACGGAAACCGAGTCACATGGACACGCTGCAATCTGAGTAGAGGTTTTCTCAAGCCCGAGGCCCGCAGGAAGGCGAGCTCAACAGCTCTCTGCAAAACTTTTGTCTTCAACAAACCTGACGAAGGGATCGCAGCAAAGCGCTACACCGCAAAAACCCAGTGAGAACACACCCAACCCTTCACACCCCCGCCCCCCCCCCAAGGCTCTGCTCCTGGTTTTGATCAGCCGACCCACTAGAGAGGAAACCACTAGACACACACACCCTTCCTGCCTGACTTCTCGACACTCAACACAACAAACACACACACACACACACACACACACGCTGATGTTCAGGGCTGTCACTGACACTTTCACATGTGAGCCGAGGTACTGAAGGGAGAAAACGCTGCCCGGGGCCAGATAGCAACAAGAGGTCGTGGCTGTGATGGTGCACAGGGTCATCAACAAGGTGACTGGAAACCTTATTGTGGCATCCAAGACCTGAATGCACCTCCCGCCTTAGTCACTGTCAATTCAATCCAATGTGCTTTATTGGTGTGTGTGTGTGTGTGTGTCAGAGTTTCCCCTGCCGTTGAATACGAGCCTGCTTTAAAGGACAACACTGACCCTTTGGGAAATTGGTCAACTTAGCTTGTCCACGTTACGATAGGAGTACCCCCAAAATCATGTCTTGTGTCTCTGGTAGATTTCTCTGTCCTGCACACATTGCTAACATGTTAGCATACAGTACGTTACGTTCCCCTTAGGTAACTAGCATCATCTAACGTAAGAAGATAGACCTTTCAGTAATCTGGTGCTAACCCTCAAAGAACTTCATCATCCAGGGTTTCAGAGGAGAGTTTGTGTCCCATGATGGTCTACATGCTGTTTCAGAGGCTTTTCCACCCGGACTACAACACAATTCTGGTGCGTGTGTCTTGTTGTCCGACCACTGAACGCACCCTCGGTTCTGCCCCCCGTCTGCAAAAGGCCATGTTGTCTTTTGTTAAACTCAAAATGGTCGGAACTCTCGTCATGTGTTTTTCCACAACAGTCACTCATGGGTGCGAGAATGGGGAATTAGGAATCGGGAAGTGATGGAGCCGTCGTTGGAGGGGTGATCTCACAGCGCTTCCTTCCTGTTTTCACACAAGACACCTCTAGCTCTCACTTCTGACTCTGATGAGGGGCAGCGAGATCTTCTGAGGCCACTGAGTGGCCACTTTAGTGGTCCGAAGATAGATCTACCAAGTCTAAGGGTATTATAAATTATAAAGTAGTGATGTGCTTACTGAGGCACTGGAGGCCCACTGAAAGATCTACGACACGCCAGCGTTTTGGGATACTGGCTCATTGGTCAACTTAACTAATTCCTTGTGACGATAGGAATCAAAATCAACGTGTCAGCAAATAGTACGCTAAATTAAGGCGACTAGCATTAGCTAACTTGAGAAGTGATGCACACTGTTTGATTGACAGGTGATTGACAGTGAGGAACACGACAGATAGGCTGTGAGACAAAGATGGAGACAAAAAAAATAAAACATTTTATTTTTATTTTATTAATTTAATTTTCCATACCTGTTATTGACACAGCTATTTACAGTACATGTAGCTGTAATTACTAGTAGTAATTGTGTGATTATGTGATTGTAATGTTTGTATTACAAGCACATTTACCTCTGATGGAGGTAAATAAATCAATAAAAATAAAATAAAACTGGAGGGTGGAGCACTTCTAACCCTCTTGAGACTTCAGTCATCACCAGCATTGGGGTTTTCTGTGTAGGGATGTTTGCTTAACATGCACAAGACAAATACCGCCCTCTTATGGACACATATATGCACTGCACATTTTTAGGAGTCGGGCTGAATAAAATAAAAATAAAAATCATATACATGTTTTCGTGTATATGTGAAGACTAGTGGTTTATTAGGAGCACTTCGATGAATCCCCCCTGAAGGAACCAAAAGACTTTCTGGGTTCTTGAAAACACCTTTAGGAATCGTTTGAGGTCCTTGGGAGATCTTGAAGCTATCGGGATTAAGATTCACGGACAGGAATAGTTTACATGTTTGGAATGAGCAATGCATTGTGTGTTTTGGTCATTTTTACAACTATTGTGTGTTTTTTCAGCGTGTGCCATTGATATTGATTGAGGATTCATCTGAGGAGGAGGATGCCTCGTCTGTTCTGTGAAGCGAGGGAGAACAGTGGAGATCCTAATAAAAAATAAAAAAGTGCAGTGCTAGTCTCGGTCGTTTCATGGGAAAAGTTAATAAAATATAAATCCAAATACTTTTGAACGTAAAAAGGTGGAGCAATAAGCCCTAAGCAGACATTAGGTGGTTAACTAGCAGCAGCAAAGGGATTTTTTTGACTGAAAGGACAAGAGAAGAGGGATTTTAGGTAATACCAACTTTGGGCCGATAATGAACAGGCACATTCTACCTCGACATTTCTTTTTCAGCAAGTCAACACTTTTGCTAATCCAGGGAAAGTTTCCGTGTTGTTTTCTGCAACACCCTGCTTTACAGTCAAGCAGTTACATGCAGTCTCCTGGCCACTGGGAGCTGCCAGGTACGAGTCAGTGGAGTCGTTTTCAATGCAACAATATCAGGGTGATTTGTAACGTCAGTGAAAGGAAATCAATCCCAGGAAATTAAATCCAAATTGGAGCTGCACTAGGAGAGATTGGGATGTAAAGATCTTCCAGATTGACTGACAAACAGGCAGACAGACGGCAGCCAAATACACAGGAAACATTTATTAAAGTGGTTTTGTTTCTTTTTAGTCTCCATCTTTGTCACGAAGCGCTCCTTGCTGTGCTTTCATTTATTTCTATGAAAATGTTGCAGAATATATACCTGACCTGAACGTGTTAGTCACGCGGTGAACGGATCCATTACCGCCTGCCGTTAAACTCTCAGTGTAGATAAGAGATGGATATCCAGGAGGTTGTGTTCAGCCGGGAACACCGAGACACATCTGAGCACAAACGGCCTTTTAAATAAATCTCCCTCGCAATAAATCAGCATTGCCAGATATAAATGGGCCATTTAAGAGATTTGGAGACATCAAGAGAGCTGGAGATGTTTAGATTGTGGTGTGGCGACTCCGTTTCAGCATCATTACCTCCCAAACCCAATACTAGGAGCCTGATGACAGCCTGTTCTCTCAGCCCACTACTGGTATTTTACAGCCTCTCAACAGCTGACATCGCTAACCAGCCGTCAAATGCATTTCTGTTTTCCAACCTTTATTGATCAAGGGAAGGGATACATGAGAACACAGTATTTTCAGCACCGCCCTGCTTCACATTTATACACTAACAACTTGTATTTGTGTTTTTCAAGGAGGTGAAAGGGACCAACAGCTAAACAATATGAGCGATGACAGAATAGTGAGCCCGCTCGATGTTTTACACTTCTGCACGAGAAAAGCGACTTCAGTAACGTTTGCTCTGGATGCCCGGCGCTGTCCGGAGATGACCGATGACCCCAGAGCCTGACCTCAATAAGTTATCATCCACGTCCACAAAAAAAAAAACATACCTATAAAAAGGTGGTCAACGTATATATATAAAAGCGTCTGCACACTCACAAACACAAAAACAGGCAAGCGTGGAGACGTCTTTTATTCTGACACGTACGATTGGCACCATGTGAGACTTTATTCTCCGTCGGTAGTACCATGGCTAAAACCCACGAAATAAATAGTGTGTAATACTATGATAGCACAATAAAAAGGATACACGGTGACGTTATACAGGTGTGGTTTCCACCGCCACCGGGTACTTTCTGAGTATTGTGACGGGGGGGAGGTGCTGCGGTCCGGGGAGGCCGACGCCCTCCTGTCCTCCATGTTTGCCTACATGCAAATATAACATCAGTTCACATTGTTTTGGCGTGAAATCATCAGTCTCCCCCCGGTGGCGGCTTCAACCGTTCAACCGTGACGAGCGGCTTTACATGGCCTCATACATTAGCTAGGCTTTGACAACGACTACTGTATAATGTATTAACATGATGTTTTTTTTTTTGTTTTTAAGTTAATTTGCCACAGTTCATAATTGGCTCGGCTTCATTCAAAGCTAGACGTAAAAACCTCAAGTAAAGTTTCAGCACTGGGTCCCGTTACACCACATCACATCCCCCTGTCCTGGCGATAAAAACAGTCCGGCAGCTAAAGTGGATTCTCTCCGTGTTGATACAGACGGGTCGGCGGTCCATCAAAATGAAAAACAACGAGTCCTTTTTCCGTTTTTGGTTCGACAGTGGTGTGACGTCGCTCTGCGGCTCGCTTAGCCGTCCAGAGGCTTGCCCAGGTACACCATGGTGACCTCGGTGTTGCCGTAGACGGCGGAGACGGCGGGGAACAGGCAGGCCTTGGGCAGGCCGCGGAACGCCACGCCCAGGAACTCGAAGCCCCTCTCGAAGGCCAGTGTCTTGTCGTCCATGTCCAGGATCACTCGTATTCTCTCTCCTATCTGAGAGCAAGCAGGATTACACTTACACACGAAAGAAACAGAAGCAAAATGCAACAGTAGACGTGATGCGGTCACCCTCTGGGCCAATCAGGTTAGAGACATGTGCAAAAAGGTCATCATTTCATACACCTTTGTAGGAGCATTTACACTGCGACACCCCTGGGGCCCGGGGGAGGGACGGGGGAGGGACCGGGGAGGGACGGGGGAGGGACCGGGGAGGGACGGGGGAGGGACAGGGGGCTGGGGGTTAGGTATTTTATTTTGAGCTGTAATTGTAAATTAGACTGAAATTTATTGATAAATCACAGGGGAAGATGTATCGGCTTATGGCGTTCCCTCTATCTGTTTTAATACTAGTTCAAATCTGATGATGCACAGAGAAGCTGCAGCTCCTACCTGGTATTTTGGCGCGTTGTTGCACTGGGGGAAGTTGCCGTTGACCTCCCCGTTGTGCAGCAGGTTGTTGTCGACCAGGTTCCAGCCCCAGCTCTGGTCGTCGCTGCCCAGCAGGGCCACGTAGCCTTGGCACTGCATGGCCGCCCGCTTGGTGGCGATGCCGATCACCGCCACGGTGCCGAGGGGGCCCTCCCACCAGATCTCCCAGGCGTGCCGGCCCTCGGAGAAGCCGATCTTGCCGCGGGCGCCGTCGGTGCTCTGGGCGATGGGGTTGCGGTGCAGGGTGAAGCCGTTCTTCTTCACGTAAACGTTGCGTGAGCAGTCGTGGGTGCTCAGAGCGTGCTGCAAGGACTTGAGCTGTAGAAGAAGAAATTCAACTATGAACACATGAACAGGATCAGCCACTACAGGGCACAGAAACACAGGTACTGACCATCATGGGAAATCAGCATTACTGAGGCTAGGCCCTGATACTCTCACGCTGTTGGACACCATCCATCTGAGACGCTCGATGCATTCAAGTTCTTTTGTGATGAAGGGTTGTCACCCAGTTTCCCTCAACCTTCCTCATCTACTTCTATGCCAGTTAATGATTTTCTCTTTTGGTCAAATTCTGAAACCAGATTATCTGCCATCACTCCATCTTCCTGCCACACAACACACTGTCAAGGCGTTAGGGAGCAGTGTCAATCCATTTTAAAAGTTGAGATTTATATGCCCAATTCACTAGTGAACCCTTGTGATTTGAGTCATGTTGTACCAGGTATGGATGCATGCCAATAAGCAAGGTACCATTAAATTTGCAGACTTGGGTGAGGAGTTTACGGTGACATTTTCTCCATGCAAGACAGAACACCTGTATCAGGGCTACGAAGTTATATGCTGAATTATTATTGCTAATTATTTGATACCCAGGAATCAATATTTATCCTATAAAAGATGACAGGTTCCATTTGTTCCATTCCATTAATTTCACTATAATTTAATTCACTAGAGATAATCCCAATTAGAGAATGTATAAGAAAGACTAATCTAGCCATAGCCTTCACTTGCACCACATACAGCCAGTTCTACAATTCAATACTAAATCAATAATTCATATGCATCCCTGCTATAATATCATATTATAATATCATATTAAATCGGGGTCCGTGGCCTTATGTGGCTTCATAACACATAAACGTTGGAGAAGCCCCGATCAAGTCAGTCCAATCAATCAGTACATTCTGTTCGTGTGAGGAGAAGGACAGGCGAAAGTTCATTCAAAAATCTGTAACTGTAATGCTGCCCTGCTTATCGCCAAACGGACACACTTAGTAAAACAAGACTCAAGACCTTTAATCTTTAGGGTCTTCTGGTAAATTCGGCATACAACCGATCCACCAAGCAGCACTTTATTACAATAAAATCATAGTTTTTACACCTCATAGCAGCTCCTAACGGTTCCGACAGGGTGTTCTGTTCTGTCTGTTTACGTTGAATGGATGAAACAAATGCAACTTTTACCCCCCGGGTTTTCTAATGGAGTTCGGCGGCACGCGTCGTTCCCCACGCGAGAGAGAGTGGCAGGTATCAGGGCTACACTGGTAAACCTACCTTCCCCTTGTAGGACGGCAGGTTGCACAGGATGTCGGACCGCATAGCCTCCTCGCTGAGAGCCCGGGAGCAGAGGCTGCGCCACACCTCGCTGTTTTCGTCCGCCAGGATGGTGTTCCAGTGCCAGCAGACCAACGAACACCGCATTAAATCGTACAAGTCCAAATAGGAGAAAACGTGCTCCAGGACTCGACCGGGCAACCTACCGGCCACCCCGGCCGCCCCTGCACCTCCACCCGCTGCAGCGCCATAGGAAGAGCCGGCGGAGCTGCAACTGGCTGCGGCTGCTACTGCGCCCAAACAGGAGGAGCCTCCTCCGGCGGCCGTTCCAGACATTATACGCCTGTTGTTTATCGACGACAGCAGCCGACGGAAAATATTCACCCTACACCATAAATTGAAACCTATTTTGACTAAAATCTCAGCATTTTGCCGATAAAATCACGCATAGACTGTAATAAAAACACAACTATGGACCCTGCCCAGTTCAATGGCTGAAAGGAAGCGATGCGTCAAGGTCTTAGAAGAGCAAATTAAATTATTACACATCTATCAAAGGGACATGCAAGTACATTTGTGGAAGTGTCGTCAAGTTTTATAATTTGTCTTTTAAAATTAGCTACATGCAGAATTAATTAATCGCAAGACTAACCGAAGCCCCAGGCTTGGTCTAATAACAGGTAATGATTTTATGACCTGCAAGGACCGTAGAGTTGACAATAATAAACAGAGCCTTACAGCAGTTCTGAAATCAGTTTTGTTGGGTTATTCTAGCGTTGCCGGCTCTATTCTGCTAGACCCAGACCCGTTTGAATATCGGTAATAAACATTCATACCACAATCTGGTTTTAGATTTATTATTTTTTTCAGGATTTACAGGTGAAAGATTGGGTCGCTGAATATAGCAACAAGGAATGATATCAAAAAGGAAATAATATGCAATGAATTGATCTCTGTAAAATATTTGTCACAGCGATCTAAATAATAAAATGCATTACCAGTTGTTCTCAAGGTGTTTATCAAGTAATTAATGTTTATTAAAACCTATCGACACATTCACTCAATAATGAAACATAAACGTCTCTGGTCGTCTATCTTGTGTTTGGCTGTTTTGGACCCTTTTTGAATGCCCTTAAATTACGACACAGGAGAAAGACGTTTTTTTTTTTTTATCATAGTAACGTGTAATATTTTGGGTTGGCTGACCACGTGACACAGTACACGGAAGTGACGTAGGTTGCTCAGAAGTGTTCAGTAAAGCATCCACTGGAAGCAAAACACCAGCTAGTTCAATTTCGTTTTACATCAAGGGACGGGATTTACTGACGGTAAAGGAGCTAACAGTAAGTCACATTGGATTACTAGTTAGATTAACAGACCCGTGTGTGTTTTTAGGTTTGGGACAGGCGTTACTGCAGAGCTGCTAGGCTGACTGTTTCACTGTGTTGTTGTGCGGCCTGTTGACAAGCTCCCCCCGTCTATCTGCTATCTGGACCAAGTGGTTTTAAGCGGTCAGTCGAGTGTCTAGCAGCTTAGTTTGTACAATAGAACCGACGTACAATATGAATGTATATAGCTAACTTTACAAAAGGAACTGGATCAGCTAAACACGTTTTCAAGCTAAGCTAGCTAATAGTTAGATCGCCCGGCGCCGTCTCCGTAGTTCTCACCTGCATGGAGACAACGTCCCGCCAAAGTCCATTAAAAATATGTCAGATTAATGTGCCCTTGATTATCGGTGAACGATCCATACCGCGGAGAACATTAATTAAATCCTTGTTGTAATTATCAAGAATCCCTGGAAAGATCGGCGTGTATAAGATTCACTAAGCAGCACTTTATTTCAATGAAATCTTAAATAATTGCTTCACGCTCGTTGATGCTGCCAACTGCGGCGTGTTTTGGTAGAAGATTAGGAGAATACGGCGAATAATCATTTAGATTCCATAGAAATAAGTGTGGCTTGGTGTGTTGGATGTATGCCGAAATTAAGAGTGGGTCCCAGTGATTTTTGACTCTAAATATTGGTCTTGATCTGATGCATTACTTGGCCTGAACCTTATAGACTTATCAGTTTGGGGTCACTGGGCAGAAATGACGAACATGTACTCTATTCTTCTCCACTAGAGAGAGCTACAGTAACAGCATCCTTTGTGTGAAAAATGGATGTCATGTTGCATCGTTTTGATTTCTGTCTCAAGTGGCTCTTGGTTACTACTAGCAATACCCCATATTCTGGTCTGTCCCAACTGCTGAAAGAAATACCAGACATTGTTTTTGGGAGGCTTTAAGCTTTAGAGTCCAGGTGAACCAGCCAATGGAAGGCTGCTGGCTCGTTTCCTGGTCTCAGCAGGCTGGAATGACCACATTCACAGTACTCACCCCCGGCTCAAATGCCCTTGACTAAAGCACGCCATGTCAAGCTGCTCCGGGTGCAGGTGACCTAGTGCTCGTGTGTGTGTGTGTGTGTGTGTGTGTGTGTGTGTGTGTGTGTGTGTGTGTGTGTGTGTGTGTGTGTGTGTGTGTGTGTGTGTGTGTGTGTGTGTGTGTGTGTGTGTGTGTGTGTCAATCTGCCTTTGTGGGTGGAGGAATCTGTGTTGGATTTACCCAGGTCCTCTTTCCAACACATTTAAAATCTATGCTCTTTTCATTGCAGCCTCTGTGAGTAGGCCACCATAATGAATCCTGTGTACAGCCCTGCACAAACAGGGGTCCCATATGCCAATGCTAAGGGTATCGGCTACCCAGGTAATTTCACTGTTTATTGGTTTAAGCAAATATCACAATTACAAGGAGATGTGTAGTAAAGATTCTTTTCTGTTGTGATTTCTGTTGTCCTGGAAGCCGGATTCCCTGTTGGCTACGCAGCAGCGCCAGGGTACGCTCCCAACATCTACCCAGGGGCAAACCCAGCCTTCCCCACCGGTAAGGACAAAGCTCTTTTTTCTGTCTTTCTAAAAGTTGAATATCACTTTCATCTCGTCTTGTCGTTCTCTTTCCCTGTAAATGGATGTTAGCGTCCACAGCTTTGAGATGCAAAGAGCTTATCCAGTTGATGTCGGATTCAATATTAACCCTTCCTGTGCATTCCCCTTGTCATAGGTAGCCATAGCAGCCGTAACCCCTAAGAATAGCTTGCTAGGGCATCACATAACATCATCATAGTCAAACAGTGACACACAAATTCAGCATGGGTTGAATACGCCTGTCTGCAGTAGATCACTGCCACGAGGACGCTAATACAAAACAAGTGAGCGCTAGCTTGGCGCTATTTACTGTACATGCTTGCCAGCTGTGAGCGTCTTGGCTAACAAGCCGTCCAGATTACTACAAAGCCAAGACGGCTCATTTCACCGTTCACAGTGTTTGAAGATCTTTGGACTGAAGCCGCTGATAGCTGCTGTGTCGTGCCAAGATTCACTATCTTCAAGACAAAGAATTAACAAAATGTACAAACGTTCAGTGGTTTCCCCGAGACTTGAAACCATCAGGCTCACTCATATCAGACTGGCCGATATCTGATTGATAATAAAAGGTCAATATCAGTTATCGGTTATTGTTCGATGTCCACACCGCTGACCCGCAGCATCTTCCTCCCGCTCCAGGCTACGCTCCGGGCACTCCTTTCAAAATGTCCTGTTCCCCCACCACGGGCGCTGTTCCCCCTTACTCCTCCTCACCCAACCCCTACCACGCCGCCATCTACCCCATGAGGAGCACCTACCCCCAACAGAACCCCTATGCACAGGTCAGTATGTTCACACGGACTCACACACATCACAAGTCCAGCTATCCTCTCACACGACACTGATCGGCCTCACATGATGAATCGGCCTCTGTAGACCTAAATGTGAATACGATGAGCATTTTGCACATTTTTTTATGTTTGATTACTCTCTCATGTGTATATAATATTGATATTTTTCACTTAGTCCGTATGTTTCATCCAGGCGCTCTTACCTTCACAACAACAGGGCGCTTACTACACACAGCCGATGTACGCCGCGCCGCCTCACGTCATCCATCACACAACAGTGGTCCAGCCCAACGGGATGCCAGCCGCCATGTACGCCCCGCACATTCAGCCCCCCCGCCAAAGCGGCGTTGCCATGGGGATGGTCGCCGGGACCACCATGGCCATGTCAGCAGGTGAGCCGCCCCGCCGGCGTTTCCGTAGTATTGTTCGTCGTTTCTCCCTCACTAGTAGAGATACTAGAAGAACTCGGGGGGCCCAGATTCATCCGAGGTTCGCACCAAAATGACCGAATCACGATGCCGGTCGCTGGCGTTGCTGCTGGTCCGAAAATAAAGCCTCTTTGTTTAGTCAATTAGACAAACTCATAACTCAAGGGTGCAGAGAGGGGTAAAAAAAAAAGCCCCTTTCAATGCAGTCTCAGTGAATCTGGACCTCAGTCTTTGTTTGAAAACGTGAAAAAGAATAAGCTGTCATACATCATGTCACATTGATGCTCTTGGCGTTCACTCTGCTCCTCAGGAACTTTGTTGACAACTCATTCGCCACAACCCGTTGCCACCCACCCAGTCACGATGCCAACGTACCGGGCCCCTGGCACGCCCACCTACAGCTATGTGCCCCCGCAGTGGTGAACGGAGGGGCAGCGCGAGTGGTGAGTGGACATTTTAGTTTGTTTAGAATTTTAACATTTTATCAGTGTCCAAAATGAACTTGGTGGCTCACCTGCCAATGGGCTGGTAAACTAAAAACAATATACCTGACAAAATAAGTTTTACTGGCCAGAAGAATTCAATGCTGGTTTGTGTATCGAGACTCGTTCCGGCTCAGTCGTTCATTAAAGAGACTTTAGATTTGAAAGTTTCAACGACTCAACCATCCAGAAACAGAAGTTTAGATGATGCCACTTTGTGTAGAGCCAATGCAATAGGCAGCCAATCAGGAGCCTGTTTGATACGCAGGCATTGTTTTGCTTTGATTTGATTGGCTCACGGCATTTCATTAGCTCTCAGAGTTTGAGAACAACCGAAGACCGTCTATAACCGAGAGATTCAAATGTTACTGGACAGTGTTGTAGCTCAATCACTTTCATACACGAGGCACGTTTTCTTCTCTCTGCAGGTCAGAAGATGGTAGATATGCATTTACACTCCAGTCCAGTGTTTCTCACTATTGGCTGTGACCTGCCCTGCCAGTGTCTGCAACCAATTGCTCTTCTTCCAGCATAATGTGAATCTGAATCCCAACCACGTAGAAAGAGGCCCATTTGGAAGAGGGTGAAGAATAGGCCCCTCTTAAAGGAACAAGCCCCTCCCCCAGCGCTCTATAACCTGCTGCATATCTTGCATCCGATGGCAGAGTCTCCATGCAAACTCTTGTGTTTTTCTTTTTTTGTGGACTGTCTTGCAGATTTTTATAGCTTAAATTCTTAAGTGGTGAAAAGGGAGTTTGGATTTTGTTTTTTTCATTTTTATTTCGGGGGATCCATATGATGTTGAATGCATGTGTATACATAGATATATGAAATAATGCTAGCTCAATCTACCTGCTGTGACAGATGCAAAATCAACAAAAGGCATAAATCCAAAGGAATATTAAAAAAAAAAAGAGTAATAATCTGCAATGCTGAATCACAGATGACCATGTCTTAAGTGTCAAAGAAGAAAAGATGAGAAATGTTTCTTCATGCGAAAATATAACCGCAATCCAGTGCAGACCAAACTGTACTGTGTTCACTGCTTTGTGTTTTGGTAAGTGATGCTAGGTTTTTATTCTTTCTCTCGGAGTGATGCGGTGTTATGCATTTTGTCTTACCATTTTTGTATTTTAGGAAAAAGATGGGACTTAAGAGTTTGTGCCACTGACTGACGGCCATTCCAGCACTTAATCAGTTGTTTTCTGCCCTGTCAAACTGGTTGGGAAGAGAATATGGGCTTCTCCAAAAACGGCTTCCTTTTCCTGCATAAAACAATTGTGGGTGATTATAGACGATGAAAACCTATTCACTTATTTTGGCCAGAAGTATTTGTGGGGGGACAAATGGAGGAAGTTCCTTAAAATATTTTGCACCCATTCAGCTGAGCGAATTAGGAACGTGTGAGTGACTGAGTGAAAGGTTCGGAGTAGAAACCATTAAAAATGGTGTTGTGCCATACAGTGGGACACGTATATACTTTTAGGCCTACATGTCATAACAATCAGTTTTCTTACTTTTTAGGTAAGTCTGAAGCACTACACTATTAAATCACTGCTAATGTTTGACTTGTTAGGATTTATTTTTTACCCGATTGTGACTAGCACTACTGAAGGAAAGGCACTAATTCTGTAGTCAAAACAATTTGTCTGTAAGATACCAGATCTTTTACATTGCTCGCTGTTTTACCTCAAGGTTCCAGCCAGACCCACCAATATCACTGTCTCAAATTTGCTCTTCTATGTTGCCTCAGTCACCTCAGTTAAATAATCTGTTTTGTAAATGTTATTTTTGTGTTTTGTTTTGTATTCTAAAGAAAGACCAAAAATAAAAGCAATTATGAGAGTAATCAGTGGTATTTCTTGTCATTTTGTTTGCATATGAGGCAGCATTGTTACATGGGGTACCAATCACCTGTTTAAAACCTGCTTAGAATGTGTGCCAGATGATGAAATGGGCAATCATTGACTTTCACCTCTTTATGGTACACATCTGATCTTAAATTTCATAAATCTACACAGAATTGCCAGACATTTAAGGTTACCTACCATTTAGTTTCACATGTTTTAATTTTTGAGTAAATGCTAGTGCTACTGTCACCCAACGTAGTGTTTGCTAACATGGATGATTTTGGTCTCATTATTTAAAGGACTTCACAGACTTTTGGGAGTTCAGTCCATTGGTCACCTTACCAATATCCGATGAGAGGATTGGCACCAATATCCTCTCTTGTAAGACAGATAGCTCTGTCTTTGCTTTAGCATACAGTATGTTATTGCTGCCTTCAGAAAGAACATTTATTATGTGATCATGTCCATTCTGGTGACATGTTTACCACCTGAAAACTGGGATGATTGATACTGTCCAGCAGGAATTACGTATCTACCATTTTCACGTATTAAATGAATGCAGCAATAAAAACTAAGCTGCGATGGTTAACCCGGAAGATTACCCGTTTACAAGGATCCCACAAATGCAGCAGCAGAAATTGTCATTCCCAGCATGCAGTTCGTCGCGCGAATTTGGATTTTTGTTGTTGCTAGTTTTCATCCTCTACGCGGTTCTGGGATTTGTTCATGTAAGTCATGTTTGTTCATGTAAGCGACTTTTATATATAAACGGTCCAAAGCAACAACCAGGTAAACATTGTGGTACCAAGCCTAACCTGTCATTCCGTTTACGTTAGCTGCGTTATGCCCCGAGTATTAGTAAAGAAGTTAGCCTCCCAGGTGCGTTCACAATCATCCAGTGTAATGTTGCTTTACTTATCGGCAAACTTACACACCTTGATATTTACCAGTCGTTACGGCATTCTGGTCAATTCCAGTAAGCAACACTTAATTAAAATAAAATCTCAACTTTCTAAATGAATCGCTACTGCCCTTCCACGCAGTGTTTTGGTGGAAGAAGATTATAAAAACAAGCGAGCAATTTATGACATTTGACGTTTCACTGAAGTAAATGCTACGTAACGGATACTATGTACGCCGAACTGAAGAGTTCAGAAAAAGTCATATTGTTTCATCATAAACGAGGAGAGAAACTTCTTTCCCTGTTCTCTGTGGTTTCCTGATCAATATGACTTCTGTGTGTTAGCCAATCAGCTGAATTGAAACCACTTAACAAATACTACAGCTGGTCACGAGTCATTTTTAGCCACCTGAGGTTGTGACAGTTATTTCTTCCACAGCAGAAGATGAGAGGTAAATCACACCTAGCCACTCATACAGATGGTAGCATATGAGCCAGTATGATTTTACACAATAACAATAATAATAGTCTCTTATTTCCAAAGCAGAGTTGGCCTACCACATGTGACCGCACTGGAAGATGTAGTCAGGGAGCGAGATAGAATATGAGGCAGAATGTTCTTTACGTTCGTGCTCACCGTGAACAGATGTATCTTTACTGAGTAAGGCTGAGTTTATAGCGTAACGTCATAGGTATTGGTATTGCAATCAATAAAAGTGCAATATGCTCATGCAACTGAATCAGAAAACAGGTAACAGTTTTTTTCTGTGGACACAGGCTGTGATAGGTGCAGCTGGGTGGGTCCGGCTGTGATTGGAGGATGAGCAGCCCCGCGTCAGGCAGCGACGCCAGCAAACCAACCGACCTGTTTGAAGATTTGTGGCGCCAACTCAAAGAGTGCCACCAGAAAGCACTTCAAGGTAGCGATGGGTCATGTAGGTCAACTTCCTCAGGGTTCCCGCGGAATTTCTGGAATATCGTTTGAGTGGTGTATTCCAGGGGAGCGAGGGCACAGCGGGGGTTTTTACAAAAGGGTCCCAGGAATATAACAGATTGTATTTGACAACTTGACTCACACATTCATTGCATTAGATGGCGGCTTTCAACCCATCTGTAGTGGAAACCAGACTTTTCCCATTTATGGAAAGTCGTGGAAACCAATGACCTATTTCGACCGTCTATCACCTGATTATGATCGGTGGCCAATTGATCAGAGCATCCCTAGTGGAGGTGCTGTGGGCCCAATTGAACATCTATGATGGAGATGCCCACTAGACACTAGAAGTCAATTTTCTATGTAAGCTCACTCCAGTTTAATAGCAGAGGGGTGAGTTCATCAGACCCTGTGTTGGTGAATGTGGTGTTTTGTGTATTGTATTACAGAGGGAACAACATTGCACTTTTTCTTTTGCTGTTTTCAGAATTGGAGGCGAAGGTGAGCAGGTTGAAAAAGGAGCGTTGCTTGTGAGTAGCTTGCGTCAGTCTACGTTTTCAGGTTAATAGTGATGATGATGATGATGATGATAATAACACAACAGGGACTTGAAGTATCGTTTGTTTGTAACCGACAGAGATGCACAGAGACTGGAGGAGTTTTACACTCGCAATCAGCAGTTGAAGGAACAACACAAAACCCTGCAGGACACCGTCGGTCTCTTGGAGGAAAGGTGACGTCCTCCAAAACAGGAAACGTCATGTCTATGTCTTGGTAGTCAGGCGTCCTTGTGTTTCAAGAACGCGAGAAACGTTGCGTGATTATTAGCGTGCCTCGCTTGTGTTGACTGACCGACCTAAAGCAGATCCTCACTGTGTTTCTAGGCTTCGGGATGGAGTGTGTGATCGATGTGCTGTCCTGGAGGAGAAGCATCAAACATCACCAGAGTCAGAATCTGCGTCTCATCGCCAAGCTCAGTGAGTTCAGCCGCAGCGCCGCCACTCAGCTGGTCCAACGAGGAAATGTTTTCCTGCCTCGTCTAGAAGCTCAAAGCACTTTTAAAGTGACAGGCAGACATTTTATTATATTATATTATATTATATTATATTATATTATTATAACTAAGTGCTACTTGGTGGCTCATATCATGTATGCTGAATTTACAGGAATGACTAAGAACTGATTGACCTTTGGCCTTTTTTATGTTTACAAAGTCTTTATTAGACATGTGATCTACAGTCAATTACATTGATTTGATGAGATTTGGATGACTTCAGGTACGAGTTGTACTGCTGGGTACATTCCTGTCCTATGTCATGTAGGTGGTTACAGAGCTTCATGTTATTTTGTCGTTTGTTCTGCAGAGAATGAAAAAAACTGTCTTGAGGATGAAAACAGAAAACTGAACGCTGAGCTGGAAAGACTGAAGACATCTCGGTGAGTTCGGTGTTGTGGTTTCAGAGCATCGTCTTCATAAATGGTCCTTACATTGGACTAGCATGTTTTCCACCATATTCTCTGTCAAACATTATAAAAAGGTCCAATGTACTCAGATGTATTTTATCACTATTTAATTAAATCATGCTCAAGGTCACGCTGTCTTGTAACCAATACATTAACAAATCCAGTTGCTGTTTTGTCTTTATCGCAAACAAAGTAAGCAGGTGTCCTCCATACATCTCAGTGGGCTTCTAGGTTGCAGGGTGGGCCTCTAGGTTGCAGGGTGGGCTTCAAGGTTGCAGGGTGGGCCTCTAGGTTGCAGGGTGGGCTCCTAGGTGGGCTCCTAGGTTGCAGGGGTGGGCCTCTAGGTTGCAGGGGTGGGCTTCTAGGTTGCAGGGTGGGCTTCTAGGTTGCAGGGTGGGCCTCTAGGTTGCAGGGTGGGCTTCAAGGTTGCAGGGTGGGCCTCTAGGTTGCAGGGTAGGCTTCTAGGTTGCAGGGTGAGCTCCTAGGTTGCAGGGTGGGCTTCTAGGTTGCAGGGTGGGCCTCTAGGTTGCAGGGTAGGCTCCTAGGTTGCAGGGTGGGCTCCTAGGTGGGCTCCTAGGTTGCAGGGGTGGGCCTCTAGGTTGCAGGGGTGGGCTTCTAGGTTGCAGGGTGGGCTTCTAGGTTGCAGGGTGGGCCTCTAGGTTGCAGGGTGGGCCTCTAGGTTGCAGGGTGGGCTTCGCTTTGTTCAGTGTCGAATGCGATTCTAGTGAGTTTCAAATAACAAAGACATGAAAGAACAAAGGGTGCAGACACACTTTAATTTCAAATAGATTTCCATTTTATTTTGTGTACTTTCCTGATGTGAGTTGAAGGCCAAGACCAAACTCAGTAATCAAATTGTCCACATGTTCTCTCAAACTCGTCATGCTTTTGATCTTTTGATCTGTCAGCATGGATGCATATATATGGATGTTTGTTTTAGAGGGCAGTCATTCGCTCTCAATCCACTCCTGGCAGTTCTGCTGTGAAAGGATGTAAACATTTAGGCTTTTTTGCCATTTGGCAGATGATCCAATCTAAAGTGACTTTTTTCAGCGTTCTGTTTTGCTACTGGGCTGTTGAGCTGCTTGAATGAGATGTTTCTGGTGTTTCTGGTGTTTCTGGTGTTTCTGGTGTGTCGAGCAGCTCCGAGCCCCGGCAGACCTCGTCCTCAGAGCAGGAGGAAGGCGTGATCCCAGACTCCCCGGTCCTGACGAGCTCGCTGCCCACGGCCAACAAACTGAAGAGACGCAAACACAACAACAAAACACACGTTCGCTACGCGGAGACGCCGCTGCCGCAGTCTCGCAGCTCGCTCTTCACCGGTCAGTCACCAACCGACCACCAGGACTTATCTGGTCCGTCTAGCGTTGCTGAGGCTCGTGTATGAAGCTGCTGACTGAGTTGTGTTTCCCTTGGCAGAACTGAATGAGGAGCCTCTCGAGACTCCGAGGGACCATGGGAGGGATCTGCTCGTACCCAACACATGTGAGATGGACGCATCCCAGACCTCAGGTATGTCTTCACCCACGTCCTGCCACCGTGTTCACCTTGTTGTATCAGTGTACTGTGTGTTCATCTCAAGCAGCGGTGTTGCAGTTGATGTTTTCAAAGCTGCACTAGGCAACGTTTTTAAGATTTGGCCAATTATCAGTGGGAATAAGGAAAATGGACCCTGAACACAAAACACACTCCAGTCGTTGTTTTAACCGTGGTAAAGAGTGAAATCTAAACTCTCCTAAACAGCAGCGAGAGAGAAAACTGGTTCTACTAGTAACAGGAATAGTGACACTTTATTACTATAATAGAAACTAGTGATTCATAAAAGGTTACTAGTAACTAGTAGAGTTGGATTAGAGACTTTAAATAGACTAGTCAGTAATGAAGAGTTGATATTAAAATCCTTATACAATTAATCAAAAGACTGCTTATTGATTAATTGAAGTAAATTGTCAGTAAAAATAGAAAAGTGGCTGGTTAAAACCAAATGAATCTATTTTACAGCAACTAGTGAAGTTAGAATAGCAGCTAGTTAGTGTCATTATAGTGACAAAAGTACTAGTGGCTAGTTTTACTAACCTGCTGTGGTTTGGTGTCGCCAAGGTGAAACTGCCTCATGCTGCTTCAGTGAATCATCAGATGGAGGTTGAACAGATCTTCTCGTTTCAGACGTCATCAACGGTGATCTGGAAGAGGTGGTGGCAGAAACCTGCCGGCTGGACGTTCCTGACTGGCCGGTGAGATACCGTCAGAACAGACCGCTAGGGCTGCTCAACATCTGATCCCAAATAAAAGTCAACCTTTGGTTTAATTGTCCAATGTAAAAATGTGTAAACAATATTGATTCTAATATTGATTTCCTGTCACTCAATTTGCCATGTGCCTCTGTCATTCTTATTCCCATCGTCTTAGTGAAAGATGTTATCTGAACGCTGGAATTCAAACTTGTGTAGCGCTGATTTGGTTTTGTTGTGTTTCAGGTTTTCCATCCTCAGAGCAGCTCAGACTCTCTGAGGCGTAAGGGTCGGGTCAGGTAAGAGAACAGGTGGATCCATCTATCAGGATGCATCAGTCAAGTTGTTTCATATGCATCCTCAAGTCACACCACAAAACATCTCAGATAGATGCCCATGAAAAAAGCTCGAAGCTCCAAGTCTGACATGCCTGGGTGCAACAATCAGCCCTGAAAGCACCAAAACCTGTCATGTTCCTTGTTCATTTTATTGATCTGATCCAACAGAAAAACATCCCAATAACCTCCATATTTGCTGACCTACAGGCCTCACCCCTCCTCCTCCTCCTCCCAGTCCTCCTCTTCATCCACTCTGATCCACTATCCAGACTCCATCATGGAGAGGTCCCTGTCCCTCCTCCCCAGCGCCAAGCGGGTCTCAGGCGACGGCTGCCTTCACAAAGCCAAAAGGAAGAAGGAGAGTGGCCAGGAGGCGCCAGAGGAGGAGGAGGAGGAGGAGGAGGAGGAGGAGAACACTCGAGTCCAGGGAGGAGTGGACGAGCCGAGGGAAGGCCGACCGGTGCAGCCCGGCCTGGTCCAACGTAGCTCCGCCCCTTTCAGCGGTCAGAACGCCAGGAAGGAGCCACCTGACCAGGTTAGTTTATTAAGCCCCGCCCCCTGCTCCTCCCACCTCCACATCAGGCAGCATGTTGAACTGTTGCACCGTTTTCTCATGGGAAGGAATTCAGCGAGTCTCAAGGTGTTTAGAAATCAACTAAAACACTAAACCAACTGCGAAGTGATATGAGTTTGTGATCATTTATTTTTTTCATGACTATTATAATAATAATAATAATAATAATAATACCTTAGCCTGCCTTTAAAACACCGTGCTATACCTTTAACATCCACTAGGTGCGGTCAACACAAAACGGAGCTTCCAGCCAAAAGTCAAATGGTCCCTGTGCTGCTGTCAAGAGGACCAACAGGAAGGAGGATGAAGAGGGGAACAGGGGTCTGGAGAACCACCTGGGTGGGAACAAGAGGACCAACAGGAAGGAGGATGAAGAGGGGAACAGGGGTCTGGAGAACCACCTCAGTGGGAGGAAGAGGACCCCCCTCGGCCTGCCTGCCCCAGACGATGGTGAGGTGTCAGTGTAGCGTGGTGGACGGAGCTACTGTTGCAACACATTCAAGTTCTGTTTAAAATCTGATGTAGAAAGTACTTCCTGTTCAACGTTGCCGTGTCTGTCCTCAGAAGTGAACTGTGCTGCTCTCCGAGGTGAAGGGAAGTACAAGGTGGAGCCCATGTGGAGTATCGACCCTGCAGCCGCCCTGTCGCTGTACGACACCCAGGCCTGGACCACGGAGGAGGAGGTACCCTCAAATACCCTGTTGCCCTCTACTGCCCTCTACTGCCCTCTGCCAACTCACGACCTCCCACAACAACACTGGGGAGGCAGATTTCTTTAAGCACCTTTTAAGTTGATTTTTTCTTCTCTATTTTTATAATTGCACTTTTATTTTCCTGTCTATCTCTTATTTCTGTATGAAAGGTTCTATACAAATACAGTTTATTATTTTTATTTTATTTTCCTGTTATAAAACTATAGTAATTTATTTGGCTTTGTTTCAGTAATTTATTTCCACATTTGTGCTTTTTTTATGGTTTCTAACATCTCAGGGTAGATAGATACATATATATATATATATATATATGTATATATATATTGATTACATTGCTTGCTGGAAATAGATTCAACATTGTGGGACAATGCATGGATGTGCTTTGCAGTTCAGTGAAGACTAGCTAGGTTGGTCAGACGAGGACGTGGATACCCAGTACTGAGTAGTGTGGACACATGATGGTCTTGTTGCCTGGACTGATCCCAGCTCAGATCTCTGGTAGCTTGTGAACCTGCAGGCAGCTTGGCTCACAAGTTTACTACATCTGACTAATTTAGTCTCATTGGAAAAATGTAAAGCCATGTTAAAGGTCCATGTAACTAAATAACATGCACTTGCTTTAATTGAGCTGGATCTAGTCTCTTCCTTGTGTGCTTGATGTGTGTACTCCCTGTATGTTGTGTTTTTATTGTTGTATTTTGCTGTTTGTATTCCCTGTCTGTGTTTTTATTTATTTTCATTTTAAACTGTAACTGGTAAACTGTCTTGGCCAGGTCTCCCTCGGAAAAGACATTTCAATCTCAAGGGACTTCCTGGTTAAATAAAGGTGTAATAAAATGTCTGAGCCTCTTGACACCGGGATGTTTCTCTCTGCTGTAACTGAAGGAAGGCCAGCAGAGTCAGGGGGAACCGGTGGATGCTGACTGCACCTTCATCAGCCACAGCCTGCTGCAGCGCCGGGGAGGAACCGACCAGGACGGGGGAGGAACCGACCAGGACGGGGGAGGAACCGACCAGGACGGGGGAGGAACCGACCAGGACGGGGGAGGAACCGACCAGGACGGGGGAGGAAACGACCAGGACGGGGGAGGAACCGACCAGGACGGGGGAGGAACCGACCCGGACGGGGGAGGAAACGACCAGGACGGGGGAGGCGGCGTGGATGGTAAATGTTGATGCTCCAGTTATTATTAACACAAGCTGATGACCTCGTGCTGTAAAAGGTCGTGAGGTTGATTGATCGGTAGATTTGAAGAAATACTACAATATTACAATAATGGATGAAGCACCTTTTGTACTTTAGTTTAACGATGCAACTTCACCCGTCTGCCTTTCAAGGACCAGGTGAGAAGGTGCAATGACAGTTTGGATAAGATGTTTGACACCACAGGCCTGCGGGGAATACAAGTCTTACATCAGCTCACATGCAGGCCAGACCCAGCCCTGTGACGAGGAAGAGGAGGAGGAGGAGGAGGAAGAGGAGGAGGAACGTGGTAGGAACACAGGAGTTTTTGTTCAGAGTGTTTTTGTGCTTTACCTTGAATTTCAGTTGAACACAACTCTTTGTTTTTCTCTCCCCAACCAGAACAAAACACTTCAGTTCATAGTAAAGAGCACAAAGCGAGGTGAGGTCGACTCTTCAGACACTCCAGTCGACTTGTTATCTAATCTCTCTAATATTTACCATGTTCCTTATGTGATAAAACATGCCTGACCCACCTTAGTAGTATGATGACGGTTTACACTTCAATACAGGCTTGATGAAAGTATTTAATAGACCGTTAAATTGTAGGTCCTATAATCCTCGTTTAAGTCTTTTAGCATGTTGTGCAAATGAATGTGTATCCTATAATAGAAAAAAAAAAAGAGATTTGTGAAAGAAACGGGTAAATACTGTTAGTCTGGACCTGATTTAAAGGTGCAAAACAGGAAGTCAAATATTGACTCTTGTGAAAAATCAGGATAATGTCTCTTTCTGACCAGTCATGGTACTTTCCTCTTCCACTCTTCTCTCTCTGGGTTAGAAACCCAACGTTTGCGTACATGGCGGTGGTTCGCAAGAAAGACGAGCGAAGGAAGCTGAAGGGCAGCACATGCAAGGAGTGTGAAATCGTGAGTTGTTTTCCCCCCATCATCGTCGTTCTCAAATCAAGTTGACATATTTTCCTATCGAGCGTATCTAACAGACGGTCACCTCCCGCAGTATTACGCCCACCTTCCAGAGGAGGAACGACAAAAGAAGCTGTCTGCATGTTCGAGGCATCGCTTCCTCTACGTTCCTCCGTGTACGCCGGAGAACTTCTGGGAGGTCGGGATTCCCGTCGACGCAAACCTGCATTGAAAGAGGTAAACAAACCTCACTGGACATCCACACCTCTCTTTCTAGACGCCATAAGTGTGGTAGTGCTAAGTGAATATTTCCTCCTAGGGTATATCCGGGAGGAGAAGAGTCCACAGGCTCGCCAGCGGAGAAGACAACCTTTAAACGCTTTGTTCTCCCCGAAGCGTAAAGAGCCGAAGACCTAGAGGAGCCTCTCTTCTGATCTGGATCAGTGTGTTTTACTCAGAAACCTCATGTAGAGATGAGGCTGGAAGGAGTTGATGTCCTGCTTGGTTAGTGACTTGTGAAGAACGTTGGAACCAATACCTCTACTTAGTGGTTAGACAACGTGGAGTGGGATCGGCTCGTTTTGCACTTGAGAGCATCCTGGAGTCGTTTTTATGTTTTGTGTCTTTGGAAAGGAATATTGTGTCGAATGCTTTAAATACATTTGGGTGAATAAATGTTTAAATAAAGTCACGTGGTGTTTTGTAAATCAGAGCATCTTTTCCTGTGTCTCCATTTGCTGTTATATTGAACTGATGAGTCCCGGTCTTGTCTGGTTAAACCAGGCAGGTAGAACAGCACCCAGCACCCTCTCTGCTGTTTCCTTCATATAATCCTGTTGTCAAATTGATGTTAATGGAAGTGAAAGGCTAATGGATTTCATACCCTGCACTGAAACTGAGTCTTTCTCAACACCACGCTGGGAGACCTCAACGTGTGCTCATAGATCGTTTTATTTTGGTTAGCAGGTTATCAAAAGCACAGACGGGTTGACATGAATGAAAAAATAAAATGTATTTTCAAGGTGTATAAAAAGTCGTAGCTGGGGCGGCACGTTTGGTTGAGCCGCCATCTTGGATCACGACTGAGATTCCCTGTCGGAGTACACCAGCAGGGCCTCGCCGGCGTGGCTGAAGAAAACACTGAAACACAATCATCCACTCGGTAAGACACAAGGAGACTTCAACACCTTTTTAACGCCACCTACAATTAAAGACCAATTTAAAACCCAAAGTCAGTCGGTGTTGTGATGAGAGCCGACATCAAAAACTACTTCCTGCCGAGTGATGGCAGCCAGAGAAAAGGTCTCTTGCAGGTCGGTGGAAACTCACCAGGCGAGAGACTGAGCATCAGCATCCATGTAGAAAACCAACGGGGAGAAGAAGATGGCCGCCACCTGGTCAGAGGAGCAGAAACCATGAGGTGTAACTCCTCTTAGCCGGTCGGTGTTCTCGAAGCAATTTCAAATATCTACATCTATTTTTGTGTCAACTTTATACCCATCGTCTAGTGTTTTTATCACGTGCTCCCAGTACTAAAATAACTAAATGCCAAAAATGTAGGAACAGTTAATGGTTACCTTCGACAAAAACATCCAGACCCCACAGTGCTCGAAGGACAAACCACTCTTTAGTTTGACCGTCGCCAACAGCAGGAAAAACCCCAGCAAAGCACTGAGAGATAAGACACATTATTATTATTATTATTATTATCATTATTACTATTAGACATTTTGTTCCATAAGAAGACGTTCCACCTAAATCCATCAGATTATGGTCTACATCTATATTTACGTTTAGAACAGATTTCATCAGAAATGACGTGGTGAGTCCTCGTCGTCAGAAACCATCCTGTGATAAAAAAGGTCACAGGTTTGATGTCCTGAACCTCTTGTGCATCACTCTGGATGACAGGAGAAGCTAATATAAATGCTGCAATGTCAAATAGTTTCAAATTGCAGTTATAAAGAGCTTAACACACAAAAACACAAACCTAAACGCCCGAGATGAATTATAAACATGAATCAAGAACAGGGTTGCTGCAGAAGAAGAAGAAGAAGAGGGTAGATACAAAAATAAAATACCCAAATAAATGTTTAATTTACGATGGGATTTACGGAGCCTGAACTCCTCAGTGTTTCAAGGCCCGGATGACAAAGGCCCGATCGATCCGGACTCAGCCGACCTCGAGGCTCCTGCAGCCCTGGGATGGTTTGAAGGACTGAGTGGGTTTTCAAGCCTCTGAGACAATCCTCAGTTTGTATCCACTAGAAACCTTCACAGCATCACAAGACCTAAACCTTCTGATGAGGAAGAAGCTGTCATCGAATACTCTACTTTATCCCATCTTCAGTAACACACACTCTGAGTGCGACAGGCCACTATCGGTAGCTTTATACCCTTCAGTAAAACACACGAGTAGTAAGTCATGCTCTGTCACCTGAAGCTCTACGAAATCTGAAAGGATTTAAAGGTTTCACCTGGCGCAGCAGCCACAGTGAAACATGTAGGACCGAAGGGAGGGGAACTCCAAGGCACCCAGGAGGTCACCTGTGGAGGAGCAGTTAGTTAGTGAAGGAGACAAATACAGGCTGTAGTAGGAAAACGTTTTTTCTCCAAGAAAGGTGCAACTCAACTTGACCGACACCGACAAGAAAGGTTCTTACCGGTAGGGTGAGCAGCGATGGCCAGCAGCAGCACACTGAGGGTTAGAAACATCATTAGTCAAGACTTAAAGCTGCACTAGCCAGGAGGTTGAGGTCTTTATATTTACATACATATGATACGACATGAACGTGACAATAGATTCACCCAGTTTGCCAAGGTTGATTTCAGGAGTGGAGCTGATGGGGCGTGTCTCCTTACCTGAACACGTAGTTGATGTACTGCTGCTCCAGGTCACTGAAGGAAGCATCAAAATGTCCAATGAAGCCTCAATAGAAAACACACAGCATCAATGATTCCTCTCTACTGTCCATCTCTGTGACTTACCTCAGGAGGCTGGACTTGTACTGAACCTGGAACGCTCTGTACGCACCTGGAGAGAATTCACACTCTTACTTTCTACTTCTCATCTCTTTCCAAACTTACAAATGTGGGATTCAAAGTCTGTTAATACTGTTCATACCACCAGTCCTGCCTTGATCTATCAGTCTGTAATCTCTGTAAACGTTTGACATTGACTTTCATTTGAAAAAGATGACATTAAGACATTTAAAACACACATACACACACTAGTGCTGAACCAGAATTACAAACGGTCTCCTGACGAAAAGCCGTTGACTCAACTGATCACCTCTTCTAATTGACAGAAGTTGTGTTGGTTTGATTGTCCTGGACTTGAACACATTTCTAGACCAACACAGCACGGTGCATTAAGCCTGAACTCAGGAGGCATCTTTGATTCAGGTACAGGCCTTGAGAAACTGTACAGGCGACCAACTCTTACCTGCTGTTCTTCTCTATTCTGAGAAAGCAGAGGTGATGAAATGGACTTACCAACACAGGACAGGTGACCAACAGCCCACAAGTAGCCGTTCAAGTCAAACTGAAAAGTAGGCAAACATGGAAGATGGATGGAAGGATGGAAGATGACGCACAATTAAGGAATTGATACATTAAAAAATGTCAAGTAATAAAAAGCGACGATGAGGAATTATTTACCTGAGGATCGTAGAGGGGAAGGTTGATGGCCGACAGCAGCATGACACAAACACTACAGGAAGAGAAACCCAGTCACAGATGTCGTCTCTTGTAAGTACAGCAGATCAACGAGAGGCTGAGTATGTCTTTATTTAGTACCATCATCATCATCATCATCATCATCACCATTGATATTATTAAGGAACCATCCAATCAGGAGAGCACAGATACACTTGATGGCCAAAAGTCAGTGGACACCTGACCATCACACCTATATGAGCTTGCTGGACATCCCATTCTAAAACCATGGGCATCAATATGGAGTTGGACCCCCCCCACTCTTCTGGAAGGATTTCCTCAAGCTGTTGGAGTGTCTGAGGGAGTTTGTGAGGTCAGGCAGTGATGTTGGATGAGAAGGTCTGGCTCGCAATCGGTGTTCTGATTCCTCCCAAAGGTTCAGTGGGGTTGAGGTCAGAGGTCAGGGCTCTGTGCAGGCCAGTCCAGTTCCTCCACACCAAACTGGTCTAACCAGGTCTTTATGGACCTGGCTTTGTGCACAGGGGCTCAGTCATGCTTCCCCAAACTGTTGCCACAAAGTTGGAAGATCCCAATTGGCTAAAATGTCTTGGTATCCTGGAGCATTAAGATTACCTTCACTGGAACTAAGGGGCCAAGCCCAAACCCTGAGGAACACCTGAACTCAGTAACTAGTAGGGGGGTCCACTGACTTTTGGCCATGTAGTGTATGTAGTGTAACTCCTGCAACCTCTTACTGATTTAGCAACAGAAAATCAGCAGAAAAAGGGTGGAAAAGAAACACACAAACCTTATAAGTTTCAGCCATTTCACCTTCTGCTGCTGAGAGAGGAAACAAAGCACCGTGTTAAAGCATGTGCATGCAGTAGGGTGAAGAGCTGCAGTACCGATACAGTACAAGGTCACAACATGAGGGACTGCAGCAGCCGCCCCTCCACCTACCTCTCGATGCACCACCTTCAGGATGACGTAGCTCACAACATGGGAGGAATTCTGGAGGGTGAAGAAACAAGGAATGTCCTGGAGAAGAGGAGGACAACGAAGTGATGAACAGCATCTGACATCTTTCCTTCAATGAAATAAAGGATCAATATTGACCAGTTCCATGTGTTGTTACAGGAAATTGTGCATGTAAAATGAAAATAGTTTAAAGGGTGCAAAGGAGGAGCTCAGGAAGAGAGGAGTGAGCAGACCGAGGAAGGTTAGAAAGTCACATCAAAACCATCTGAGTGGACTGATCCATCTGTCAGGTAGAGTGCAGTGTGTGTACTTCAGGGACCACCACCTCCGTAGGACATACCATGCGTGATAAGGCCCTGGAGCCGGCATATATGTTTCCTACAAACAGGAGTGACCCTGGAAGCCAGGAAAGAGCTGCTGATCTGTAAGAGGACACCAAAACACATCGGAGAAGGTTACCTCCAACTAAAAATACCACCGTTCATTTCCCAACGAAGCTTCTGAGGCTTAATAAATCCCCTTATTGGAAACGGAGACTCTTTGTTCCATATTACCTGGTGATGCGATTCATTTCCACCCATCCAAACTTTCCAGAGAGCAGAAGCAGGAGAGCCCCGACGAACGTCTGCCATCTGAACACACCCACGTTTCTGTTAGTGAAGCAGCTAAAAGATGATGACTTTAATACAAGGTGACTATGGGTTTCTGCATGTTACATTTGAGACTTTAAGACCAATTACACATCAGATTTATTAATGAAAAATGTGTATTTATTCAGCATATATTTTTTCCATATTTCAAATCGGTTGGTAGGTCACCGATACATTCATCAATACTCGTAAAGATCCTGTGTGACATTTGTTTCTGCCTCCTTGTTTTTGTTCTCCATTGAATGTTGATCATTCAGTTAAACATGTTAAGACATCCTGTAATAACAGTGTCATGAGGGTCCACATAGGTCTCACATATTCCCATCAAGCTACTCACCCTTGAAATAAGGTGGGATAGCTGAATTTTAACACAGACAGGACAAACTGCAAAAGGAAAACAGATTGACAATTCATTTCAAAACAAGTACATCATCACCCTCGTACTCTCACACTGTTAGACATCATCAGTCTGAGTTATGTTGTTTTTTTGTGTTGTAATTTACCTTTTTTGTTGTACCCACTTTCCCTCAACCTGCCTCATCTAGCTGCCAATACATAACATTTTTCACTGATATTCAGTATCTTCAAATTTCACCATTTTCATGTCAATTATTATTGTTATTATTATTATTATTATTTAATCACAAGTATTCAGTGTTTCCCCCTGAATCTTATTCTTGAAATAGCGTTTAGATTGTGGGACACTGAAACTCCACTGAAACCCATGAAGATTTAACAACAACAACAACAACAACAACAACAACAACAACAACAACAACAACTACTACTACTACTACTACTACTACTACTACTACTACTACTACGACTAATAATAATAATAATAATAATAATAATATACATATACATATTAATGTATACATGTCTGATCAAAATGTCTCATTAGAATCACTTCAGAATAAGAGCTTCCCAGAGACAACCAGTGTAGTATGGATCAATTCTACAATACATCAAACAAACTGCATCTCATCCATCATATCAGAGGTGAACAACACTGACTGGACCATATCCTGTTTTTAATAAAAACCCAATAATGACCGCATATATCGGCCTGACCCTATTCACACCTCGTCTGTACATGTTGCTTCTGTAACCCTACAGTAGTTCAGGCTAGTGAAGGCATGCAGGGGGAGAGATGGAGACACACAGAAGACCCTCCTTTATCCTGCATCTCCACCATCATACACCTGGCCAGAGACAACACCTTGCTTATCTGTGAAAGTTCACACGTGGTAGAAAATAACTTCATTTTGCTAACATGCAATTGTTTCAGTAAAATCAGTTATTCTTCCACCAAAATATGAGTTGAGATTTTATTGAAATAAAGTGCTGCTTGGTGGTTCACATCTGTGCCGTATTGACCAGAGAGTAAAACTACTCGCGAATTGTTTTAAATCATGTCATCTTAGGGATGTTTAATTGTTGACAGGGAGGGCAACAATAAACTGACAGGTTTTTAAATGGACTTTGGCGTGTCGTTCTCGTAGCGCCAATTAGATGCCTTAATGGTGTCAATAAAAAAAAATCGATTTGTAAGATTGTGTTTAATATAACTGGAAGCTCTTTCAGTCCCAAACAACAACACTTCTTGGTAAACTAACTCCTTTAGTAGCCCACATTCAGCTACATTGCCAAAGAATGTGTATTTGCCCCGGGTGTGTAACGGGACGCTCTGCCTAGCTAGCATCCTCAAACTTCAAACCGTCTCCGAGTTCCACACTCACCTTATTCGTGAAATACGTGACAACGAACACGAAACTAAACGTCAGGCCGGTTAAGTGCCTTTTCCACTGCATGTTGTCGTGCCGCCACGCCGCGGCGGGCACATCTTCACAAGATTAATACTCTGGCTTTACATTTTTATTAATGTTTGAAATTAGAGACACTTCAACATCACAAACTTCCCTCTCTGTCCCCGATGACACGTCATACGTTTCCAACCAAAGATGGTCTATGCGTGCGAGGCGAAATCCCTCGAGAGTAAAAAGCAAACAAAAAAGCTAGCCCACCTCCTGATTGACCGTCACGCATGCGCTCTCTTCCTCCTATTTCGCCTCACGCAGATGGCAATAATAACATTACAGTACATAACAGTCATTTAGCAGACGCTTTTATCCAAAGCGACGTACAAAGGTGTGTAACAGCACTGTGGGACCAGAGCTGGGCTTGTCAGTTGGAGCTCTGGATGTTACCAATACTTAGTTTACTCAATACTCAAGTTTCTGTGTAATTTGTTCCAGATCAACCCTGAATTTTCTTTAAATGTATGATATCTGCAACACGCCAATACTTTTATGTCAGATGAAAATGAGGTAAAGGTACTCAATTAAAGAACAAGATAGGGATACAGGGACAGGCAGAACAGTGGCAGGTTCAGGGATATGTCCTACAAAAAACACTACATTTCAATAGATTTGGGATTAATGCAGTTTTCCAAGGTACATAAATAGTTATTGACACAGAAATTGTATTATTTTTATTAGAAAGTGTGCTTGTGTGTTGGCTGAGCAATATCTTTACTAATAAAAATAAAGGGTTGGCATTATTGCCTTACAGTTCCTTGCTGATGAGCCCAAATGAAACATGTCGCAGTTAATAAAACTAAATGTAATGACCTATGACATCTGAAGTCAACCCAAAAATTCACACCAATAAGCAAACGCCGTGAAGTTTGCGGTACCCGGAAATGGAGCAGAGTGGGACCTCTGTAGTTTTGTTGGTTCCTCTCTGTTGAAGGATAGGCTGTCTCTGAGGTCAGTCACGTGGTGGCCTCCAAGTTTCCGTGTTTACAGAGATCCCACTCTGGCCGGACGGTGTTCAGTTTCTATAGAAGATGGTGCGCAGTCATGGCATTTTTAAAGATGAAAGAACGATCTAAAGAAAGGTTGGTGCTTTAACAATGGTTGAAATTACTTCATTTCAGATGCGAGTCATTCAATACGTTACAGCCGAGCCTTGAAATCGCAGGGGGGTGTTTTTTCTCTCGACTGAGTGCCGTGTATCCCATCAGTAGACTGGGCCAGTCCGCTAACGGAGGCTTGCATTTCGGCAGTATGATGCACAATGATATTATCTGACAGCATGTAGGTTATGCGCGGGCACGCCGACTGCAGCAGGACGTTTATTCTGTCCAAGGTCCAAAGAACCAATAAAGTATTAATAATGCAGAACTTGATCTGTATTGTATGGAGAGGAACATGTGAACCAATTCCAAAAGATGGTATTTTATCGAAATCAGCGCTGATTGGTGGATTATATGGATGCCGAATTTACAAGAAGATCCAATCCCATCGTAAAAAGTATTAAACTATGTTCCACGTGGTGTGTTCGTTTGCCGATAAACAAGGATGCTTTAAAATGACAGATTATCGAATGGGGTTTGGCACACACCGGGTCGAGAAGAGGAGTGACTTGAGTACTGAAGTGAGACTGGAGGGTGAACCACTTCAACATTTAACTTGGTGTGAAGTGCCACGAGAGTCCTTACAGACTAGTGTTTTTTAAAAGGTGGTCCAAGGACCCCAAGGCACCTTTGGGTGTTCAGGGGCGCCCAGCAAAAATGAGTTTGGTGAGAGTGTTAAAGAATAGTTACTTTGAACATAGATGTCACTCTCCTTTGTTGTGTGCACGGACTGATGTTTATCTTTATGTGGGTCCATGAAGCAAAGTGTGACCTCATGCTCCTGTGTTGTTGTTGTTGTTGTTGTTGTTGTTGTTGTTGTTGTTGCTCCCTAGATTTTCTCTGTTGTTGCTGGATCTGGAGGAATACTACTTTGAACAGCACACTGCATACCAAGTGAGGGCCAGCTCAGCCAAGCAGAGGTAACTAATGGGTTACTGACAACGATGACTTCATCCAGAAGTGTAATAGATTAGTCACTACAGGACAAACTGTTTTCACATTATTACTCCAGGGTTGCAATAATATCCTTTCATATCAAAGCAGCCATCCTGTCTTACTGTACACCCGAACCGCAACCTGAATACTGCAATTTGTTTTTCCTTCAGGAATATCAGAGGGTCGTTCAAGGTTTGCTCCAAATCAATCATATTTGACCCAGAAGATAACGCAGAGCCCATTATAAAGGTTCGTTCCAATCATTTTTTTTATGTTTGGATGTTTTTTTTTCAACACAGTAATTGCCATAATGTTACTATGAAAATGAATTTCCCATGGGGATCATTAAAGTTTTATCTTAGTACTGAGATTATGAAAATGAATGAAAATATGCACTATATGAAAAACTGAAATGTAGCATGAAAATAAATGAAAAATGTAAATAGTGCGATATATAACAAATGAGAAAAACATGACATATAGCAAACTGAAATCCCGGCTGTCTATATTAAGGCCAGTAGTGGCGTGTGTGGCGGTAGCATGGCGGTGTTTGTGCTGTGCTTGGTCTAGTAACTGCTGCTTCTCTTTTTAAACCTTCATTTAAACCCATCAGATCCCTCTCAGAGACTGTAGAAGGATCGAGGTTGTGGAGAAAGAGGACAACCCTTTCACTGAGTGAGCATGGTTTGATCATTGGCAGTTTACACACGGATGGTTTAGTTTATCAGCCAACCAAACTGGTTGGGTAACTGCAAACAGGCCTATTAGTGTTAGCTGAGCAACCGGTTATTGTATATTGTTATTTTATCTTTTGTCTTATCTAAATGATGTTTTACTCGCAGGACGAAGCCATCTGCCATCTCTATTGTATGTGGACAGGTGAGTTATCAGCATCACTGATACTGATATTACTGCTGCAATAATGTATTATTTATAGTAGATTATCACAAACAAATCACATTTCAACTCTGATTTCAGGTTTATTACATCAAAGAAAGCAATGTCATAGCACCTTACAGGATTGAAAGGGTGAGTGTACCGAAACTCATAAGGGGGCCGTTTCTGATTTCCGGACTTCACTATGCATTTTAGCAAACTTCATCTAAACTGTCTAAAACCTACAAGCATCAGTTTAGTTCTGTGTTTCATAGTCGGGCTATCAATAGGATTGTAGCCTGAACTCTAAAGAGAATGGTCTCAGTTGATTATTATGAAGATATTTGTCTTTATAGCTCAAACTATTCACTATAAATATTGAAGTGCAAATCAAACTACATTGTTATTTGTTATAATATATAATATATCAAACTATATTGTTATAATTATGGCTAGAGTGTGAGAAATCACTCAGGCTTGCTGCAATACGTTTGAGGCATTGCCTTTGACGCTAAGGTTTTGTCTGTGTGTTCGTTGGTTATAAATGTGGGAAAATGGTACATGTGCACATTTCACACAGAGTTGGTAAAACTGCATTTGGTAAATTTACACATTTCCCTGTTAATGTGAGTGGAAAACGCTAGTCACAGTAGCGAGGCTCTCACAGTCCTTGAGCCTCCTGCTGGTGAATGTGCACATGTACTGGTAAATGTCTACATGTACTCGTAAATGTGTACATGTACTGGTAAATGTGAACATGTACTCGAAAATGTGTACATGTACTTGTAAATGTGAACATGTACTTGTAAATGTGAACATGTACTGGTAAATGTGAACATGTACTTGTAAATGTGAACATGTACTGGTAAATGTCTACATGTACTTGTAAATGTGAACATGTACTGGTAAATGTGTACATTTCCAAAATGTCGTAAATGCATCCTGGGATTAAATTGTAGAGTTTTCTGAGTAAAACCTGAACCTCGTCTTAAGGCTAGTTCTTGCTTCATGGGGATTTTTGGAGCCGCGAACCACCTGAAATCTGAAACCACATGGATGGTTACATAGAAGCACCTTTGTCGAGGTTTGCCGGAACAAAGAGGAACCAGAACAACCGGCTGATTCCACTGTATTGTCTGTTTCTTTTCAAAATTTCTATTTGAATTTTCCTACAGCGTCACTCAACTTTTTTAGACACACGGTCATCATGAAAGTGCGAATAGCATGAATGCCACGGTACACGGAGCTCGTCTAGCCGCACCGAAAGCATGCACCAGAAATGGCCCCTAGCTTTGTTTGTTTATTCAAATGAAACTCCTCCCACATTGAATAATTCCTCTCACTACCTCGACAGGGAGCAGAGAGAGTCACCTTTCAGTTGGAGGGTTGGAGTAAAACGGAGGATGTTGTCCAAACATTGCTTCAGGTACGTAGCGGCTCCAGGTGGGAACAAGTTAGCTAATCCCGTCAGCCTTCGTACCTTCATCTTCTTGCTCACTCTCAACTTTGGTTGTCATGCCTACATCTGAAGCCTCAGTTCCTTTACCTGGTCTCTTACATAAACCTAGTGTTGAGGTGTCAACATTAACTAACATCCACAGGGTTACTTGAAATAAATGCCCATTATCTTTAATATCCTTTTATTGAGAAGCAGGAATACATACAATTCACTTGTCTCGTTTATTTTAGTGGCCAGTTTCCGTTATTGCACTCTTTTTTAACATGGTGAATTGTGCAGCTCCACAGGGCGTCCTGTCTGGATAAGCTTGGCGACCAGACTGCAATGGTGAGTCATCTACGTACTTGAAGCCAGATTTCTGGATGCAAACTTAAAGGTGCACAATGTAAGATTTATGTAGAATAGCACCCCCTGCAGGAGTGAAGGTGAATGACGCATCTAAATCAAAACAAAGACAAAACCGGCCTCGATCCCCCTTTTCCAATATTCAGTCAAAGACCCAAATGATTCAGGACGTCAAGCCAAGCTTGACATTGGGAATACTACAGATAGGAGGCTAACATTAGCTAGCTGGAGAAGATGGTGTACACAGCAGGGATGGCATCATCAGTCAGGAGAAGAAAGCTGGCAAAGCCCGTTGGAGTTTGTCCATAATACTGCAGGTGAATCAGTTTCAAAATGAATCAACTTCAGCCATCTGGACTGCAGATAGTGTTTCAGAAAAGGAACAACATTTTCAGGGATTGACATTTTCAGATGCACCACTATTCAACAATCTGTCATCATATATTATTGGGTGGTAAATGAGTTAATGATATAAATCTAATTGCAGTTAGTTAACTATTATATAATGATACATAAATATCACAAATTCACTTTTATTAAGGATACGTTTTGCATTTATACCATCTACTGTGTTCCTGGTTTGATTCTTCTCGTCTGTTTCTAGATTGAAGCCAATTTACAATCACGACTGGCAAGATCATCATTTGACAAAAACAGGTATGTCCATATGAAGCAGAAATGTACTGATGTGCATGTTGCTTTAATAAAGACTTCATGGCTCATACATGAGTGAAGTCACCTTGCCTGAAAAGGGTTGAGGCTGTTTCTTAGTAGTAAATTGCTTCAAAGACAGGATGTTATTAATAGGGATGAGTTAGAATTTCGGCGGAATTTTTTTTATTTTTTATTACTTATTTATTTATTGCCAAAGCAAGTGTGAAATAAAAACAAAAAATGAACATACAATCTCTCTCTGTTTTAGGTTAGTGTGTGTCTCTCTCGCTCTCTGTTTAGACACAGACGGTAAAAGTTTAGACACAACTGAGAAATATATATATAGACTGGATATCCAACTTCCATCATCAATCAGGGTGTTTTATTTTGAAATGTGTTATATTTTGGAAATAGACCAAATGCTCTATGCTGTTCCTGTGTCTGACTTCCTGCCCAGCTTGGCACGATCGCTTGAAGTGCCTATATCGAAATTCGGTCTTAAGAACAGTAGACTGTTGAAAATGATTTTGGTCAGTCATGCACATCCCTAGTTATTAATGGCGTCCTTTGATTTGATTTTCATTGATGCTTTCTCTGAATGTCACCCACGGTAGAGCCATTTTTACCATTAGTACTGAAGTAATGTTTTGTTGCAGCTGGATAACTCACTGCTGTGACTTTGAAGCTTTCAGAGTGTTGCGGAGAAGCCTCACATGGAGTGTGAGGTGGAGATGGTCATGCCTCTGGTGTCCAACCCGGGCCACGTCTGCGTCACAGATGAAAACCTCTACTTCCAGCCACTCAACGGATACCCGGTGAGCTGTCCGATGTACTGCAGTACACGTAGCGCTACTTCATACAGGCCAGCTGTTGAACAACCATCAGCTCGTCACACACGCATTCCTGTTTTACTTGTTATTTTATGATTTTATGTGACCTGTCGTTGTAGGAACAGGTGATTCAGATCAAACTCCACAGTATCAGGAGAATCTACAAAAGACGTCACGGGCTCAGACCGCTGGTGAGGACAGATCAATTTAATGATAAGAGACTTTATTGATCCCTGGAGGGAAATTCAGTTTTTTATTTGTTATTTTAAAAAAGAGATGCACATCCTCCGTGTCCTCGGTGTCTCTGTTACTTACATCTTCTCCAGTACTTATTCTATAGAGCTGTATGACACCACCGTGTGTGTGTGTGTGTGTGTGTGTGTGTGTGTGTGTGTGTGTGTGTGTGTGTGTGTGTGTGTGTGTGTGTGTGTGTGTGTGTGTGTGTGTGTGTGTGTGTGTGTGTGTGTGTGTGTGTGTGTGTGTCCTCACCTCACCCAGGGTCTGGAGGTGTTCTGTACTGAGAACGACTCCTGCTCCGACATCTACCTGAAGTTTTACCACTCCGCAGACCGAGATGAGATCTATTACTACATCGCCACTTTCCTGGGTGAGAAAACGGAACGCCGATAGTGAATCTGATACGAGGTGTCTGCACTTCAATTGGATTATATAACTTAAGTCTTAAATTCTTCAAAATGTTGCTTAGTGTGCCGTTTGTCTTTTTCACATTTATTTCAATTGTGAAATTCTTACATTTCATTTCATTCTAACCAGCCTTTAAAACGTCCTTAAAAAGCCTTAAATTGAACTTGAAATGTAAATATAACCTGTAGTTGTGACTGCCTTAGTTACAACTTTAGGTTCGACCGATATAACGGGTTTGCTAATATTGGCCTTTTATTAAAAAATATGATGTCATATTTTGAAATTGTTTTGGCATGAAAATGGTCAATTTTAAATAAATTGAATATTGCCACGAAAATTGTCTATCAGCAGCTTCAATCCACAAATGTCCTTATCGGTATCGACCTTCAAAAACCCATATCGGTCGAACCCTCTCCCAAGTGGAACCGGTTTATCATGCCGTGTGTTTCTGGGCTCAGAGAACCACGTGACCGAACACACCGCGGAGAGCTACATGCTGCAGTGGCAGCGCGGCCATCTGAGCAACTACCAGTATCTCCTCCACCTCAACAACCTGGCCGACCGCAGCTGCAACGACCTCTCCCAGTATCCCGTCTTCCCCTGGGTCATCGACGACTACAGCAGCACGCAGCTGGGTGAGTCTTCACACTCGGGTCGGCAAATGGAGCTGCACCCGTGTCGATACTTACGATCACGATAATAACACGGGCTTTAATTGTGAAAATCCAAGAAGCACGGTACTGTGCGGTCTGTTAGCGTTGTGCGGTGTGCATACCTTTTCAGAAACTCCGGATTGTAGAAGCTGCTTCCTGTTTGTGGTTCTGTAGCTTTGGATGAAAATATCTACCAAGTTATATTCTTCTTATTATACATTATGAAGCTGTCTTGATGTTGACTCTCCTCTCTGTCTCCTAGATATGACCAACCCTGCCACATTCAGAGACCTGAGCAGGCCGGTGGGAGCCCTGACCAAGGAGCGCCTAGAGAGACTACTGGTGAGATTCTTCTGTCTTTTATTTTGAAGTTAAGTGGATTTTCAAAATAAGGGAAAAAAACAGTATGAAATCTGCCCACCTTTGGGTTTTAATTTTGTAACTTCATTTATTTTGGGCATATGTTAAAATACCCCTATGCATTATGGGTATGTATCAATATGATGTTTTCTGGTATGTGTCTAAGCATCATTTATATACTATAAAATCCTGAATTTGACTTTAGGGAATCACTGACAAGGGTGCAATGTTACACCAGGACAGAATCTGAGCGGTACAAAGATATGAAGTAACATTGAGTCTATTAAAGTATTTTAGTCTTTTATCAATATCAGTTTATCACAGATTATTACATTTTTTTTTGTTCACTGAAACGTTTAGGGACCAATATGTAACCGCTCACAATAGCTGAGGTCTTTGGTTCATCCTTGTTAACAGGCCCGCTACAGAGGCATGCCTGAGCCCCGGTTCATGTATGGCAGCCACTACTCCTCTCCAGGCTACGTCTTGTTCTACCTGGTCAGAGTCGGTACGTCACTTCAGCCTGTGTTCAATGTGTTTATGTGTCACTCCTCTCATCTGCTTGGTTGTGTTGTTCTACTCCTATTTTAAATAGTTGCTGTTTGATGTTAGCTTGAGGTTTTTGTTTGAATGGCAGCAAAACCAGAACGTTAACAGGACTGGGAATTGTTTAGAAAATGTTTTCAAAAGGTTTTGGGGAGATTTCCAACAGCAGTTTTTAGCAATGCTTGTGCAAGTTAATGGGAAACCATTTCTCTCAAAATCAAATCCAATTTTTACTCTCACTAAACCTCATGGGACTAAAGGAAGTGCTTAGGGATGATCTGGAGAGATGCTTGACACAGCAAGTGTTGAGTAGTGTTTGATGAGAAAGTTGCTTTAGCCAATGGGAAGCCACCTCAGTTGATATGAAAGATTATATTCACTTAGTGTTTTCTATTTTCTGTGGGACGTCTTTACTAAAGATGTCTGCCAGCATTACCTCCACTGAGTGAAAACTGGACTTTGGGGATTAGTGCCTTGCTCAAGGGCAGCTCGGCAGTAGGTGATGGGGGAGGGAGGGTGCTCCTCATTCACATTCCCCTCCCACATTTCCCCAGCCGGTCCAGGGATTCAAACCAGCAACCTGCTGGTCACAAACCCACTTGAATCCGACCTGAGTCAGGAAAGAGCCTCAACTAAATGACTGATGTGAGGTTTTGTAAAATGTGAGGTTTTGTAAATTCCACAGTAAATGTATTGTGGTTCTTAGGGATTGAGGTTTGATTGATTTGGTCTTTACTGTCCCGATGGTGTTCAGTCTCATTACGTTCCCCTTGCAGCTCCAGAGCAAATGCTGTGCCTGCAGAACGGACGCTATGACCACGCGGATCGGATGTTCAATAGGTTAGTTGTCTCCGTTCCTTCAAGCTGACAAAACACATTTCTATACCCAGTGTTGTTAGAGCAGCGATGAACAGGATGCAACACTAACCACTCTTCATACCTTTAAATGTTTGTTTGAATGGATCTTGTTTCAGTATATTGAAGTAAAACACACTGGAAAACCAAGTTGCAATGTAATAAAAACATTTAGGAACGTTTATATATTGACCCTGCAAGTGATAATATTCTTGAATCTTCAGGAAATCTTCTTGAAAATTCAGGTTTGGGGTTTTAAACGTTGCACATTGGCATTCACTGATATGACTCGGTTCTTTACAGCATAGGTGAAACATGGAAAAACTGCTTAGAGGGCGCAACGGACTTCAAAGAGGTAAACATCTATCTACTGTACATTTAGTCAGGTAGACGTTCACTCGTCTTGTGCAGAGACGTTCGTGCTCTACATCACCCAAACGACCAAACCAGAAAACTCTACTGACCATGCTCAACGCTAACAGCACTGGTCAAAACATAAAGCATCTTTGTGCTCGTCATGGTCAAGCATGTGTAAATCTGATTATTTTGCCCACATAATATGTATTTGTAAGCGAGGGGAGCAGATCAGAGATCAGTTAGAAAGGTTATAAAAGGCCTATGACTCTTGTTAAGAGCTTCTTTGTGCCACAACTTGAAAAAGACTCTCAGCTCAGGCAAGTGAAGTGCACAAACTCACAATGCAATTAGTGAATCTGGACCTGTGCTGGCATGTTCTCTGACCAAATGTTGACTTCACGTGTTGACTTCACGTGTTGACTTCATGTGTTGACTTCACATGTTGACTTCATGTGTTGACTTCACGTGTTGACTTCATGTGTTGACTTCACATGTTGACTTCCTGTGTACTCCAGTTGATTCCAGAGTTCTATGGAAACGACTCCAGCTTCCTGGAAAACAAACTGAGTCTTGATTTGGGCCGAAGGCAGAATGGAAGCTCGGTGGGTGACGTGGTGCTGCCGCCGTGGGCCTCAGGTAACTCAACATCCTGTCCTCCTGTCCCTCTGCCACCTTCTACTATATGAAGCAAAGACCATCCTGGACTATTGATACTCCATATGAGATGGTGGTGATGGTGTGAGGAAACACTAAATGTCCGTGCATGCTTCTGTTCTTCCAGACGCCAGTGATTTCCTGCAGAAGAACAAGCTGGCACTAGAGAGTCAGTATGTGTCAGAGCACCTTCACGAGTGGATCGACCTGGTGTTTGGCTTCAAACAGAGAGGGAGCGAAGCTGTGGCAGCCCATAACGGTAAAGTAGTTGACAGCTCGACCTGCAAACATCTAGACCGACAAAACCCGGACACAGACTAAGAGTCATCTCATTGTTTTTCAGTGTTTCACCCTTTGACCTATGAAGGAAGCATCGACTGTGATAGGTATGAATTTGACATTTCAAACATTACATGATTTGATGGCATTACTATTGTAACTGTCTGTGTTGTGTCTCCGAGCAGCATCGAGGATCCTGACCAGAGGATCGCCATGCTGACTCAGATACTGGAGTTTGGCCAGACACCCAAACAGCTGTTCACCAGCCCTCACCCTCAGAGGATCACACCGAGGTTTCACAACATGACGCGAAGCCCCAGCGCCAACTCGCCGCTCAGTGAGCTGTCTCCAGGTAACACACACACACACACACACACACACACACACACACTTTACAAGTGAACATACAATATTAAAGCTGCACCAGGATCAATCATGTAGCATGACGTCAGCACAGGGCCGGTCCTAGACTTTTGGGGGCCCTCAGCAGGATTTGGTTTGGGGCCCCCCCCCCCTCATTGTAACGTGTTGCCACTTCACATGGCGTTGAACCAACTTGTGCATTGTAAATATTAGTTGAAGCAAAAGTGGGACCTGTTAGCAGCAACATTATCTTTAACTAGACTACAGTAAATACAGTATTTGTCTATTACCCTCTAAGTGCTGGCAAACTGTTGAAGAATAGCTTGTTACTGATACTTATATATATATATATATTATATATTATACTGATACTGATACTTACTTGATACTTATCCTGCAAAATGTGATTTTTTTTTTTTTACCACAGAATCCTGCCCTGCTTGTTTCGTAGGGGACAGTAAATTACTCAGCCTACCTAAATTGTCTCTGAGCTTTTTGTTTTGTCACTATTTGTGGCACGAAACGTTGTCAGTTTTTGTTTAGGAAGTTACATTTTTATTTCATTATTGTCTCATGTTCATTAAAAAAATATAAAATAAAATAAAATACCAAAGGGACAAGAGTTAGTTGCTCTTAAAGGACTATACCGACTTTTTGGGAAATTGGCTCATTGGTCTATTTACCTTTTACATGTTACAATAGGAGTACCACCAAAATCATCTCTGGTGTCTAATAAACTCACAATACATGAAATGTTTCAATAAAGTGCTTGATTTATTGTTCAGCTGTTATTTTCTTACTACTATGCAGTTCAGATGTTATTTTTCTATTATATATCCATAGTGTCGCTCTTTTATTTTGTAGCTTCCACTAGTGAGGACTCATCCTTTGAAGACCTAACGGAGGAGAGCAGGAAACTGGCCTGGACCAACATGGGGAATCTGGAGCTCCTATCCAGCCACAAAATCCATAAAG
This sequence comes from Hoplostethus mediterraneus, assembly GCA_034670385.1. Lineage (NCBI taxonomy): Eukaryota > Metazoa > Chordata > Actinopteri > Trachichthyiformes > Trachichthyidae > Hoplostethus > Hoplostethus mediterraneus. The sequence continues at coordinate 456,551 of JAXDDW010000093.1, forward strand.
AGTGAGTAAGGAGACCAGAGAGGCTGTAGAGGAGACTGCTGTTCAAACCTGTATCCGGGGTGTTTACGTTGTTCTGGGCAAAAATATATGAAGAATTAAATCACAAGACGTAACTAATAAAGTGGCCATTGAGAGTATTACCAGTAAAAACAGTTCACTTCTTCCTCTGTTGTGAAAACACAGAAGAAGTACCTGTAGAAATTTCCAGAGCAGTTACTATTTTTCTTATTGTCTTGTTTAGTATCAGGATTAACTCAGCCTTTATTACACTGCATCCCTTTCATGCTGACTTGGAAAGGAAGATGAATTTTCCAAAGCATTTATACCAAAGTGTACAAGTCCCCCATATTAGTGCCTTTCTAACTGTTTTGTCTTGAATTTTCGTTGAATCGTTGAATCTTCAAGTGCTGCTACATCACTCTAAATATTCAGGTGTGTGATTGTTTTTCACAGATCTGTGACGGGCATCGCTGTGACCCGAGATGGAGCCTCCATTTTCTCCACATCACAAGGTCTGGAAAAAGAGTTTTCAGCTCACTTTTAACTCTTTCTGTACAGTCCATGTAAATTACTACAAATTAAAGTAATTCATTGTTAAAGACACTTGTTGCTCATAAGGTATCTTGTGCAAAATTATGCACACATAGGGCCGGATCTACTAAAGGTTTGCGTGTGTAAAAATGTGTGCAAACTCATAGCACGCACAAATAAATGTACAAACTGATCTACTAACAGTGCGCACTGAGGACTGCGTCTTGCAAATGTGCAAAATAACACGCCTTATCTAGTTAGTACTTTTGCCTCAATGAATATGCAAGATGGGGCGTTTACACGCTATTTAGCAAAATACTGGGAGGAGAAAATGTAAATAGATTAATGTAGCACACGCACTGTGATCTATCAAACCTGAACGCAATGTCGTTGATGGAGACTGCGTCTGTATTTAATACGTTTCAAAAGAAGGTGCAAACGCCCTGCATGCGTAATTGTGCACAAATGACTGCCGTTATTGTAGCGAGAAGGAGACATAGAAACTGCACTTGAACTGCACTTGTTGCTCAATGTTAGTTAGAGGCATCTCTTCCACCGTGCCCCCACCTGTTTTCTTTGCTAAGGTTTTATTATAAGCCATTTTTTCTCTTTCTTATATCTTGCCATCTTCTCTTAATTTCATCCGTTGTTCTTCTTGTTTTACCAACGGCATTTACTTTCTCACAGATGATCTCCCCAATAGTGTTCTTTTTTGTCATATTCAGATTTTTTTGCTGTAGCTCATCCAAATGTTTATTTGCCTCTTCCACTAACACCTCTAATTCTATAGGCTCAAATTTCATTCTGCGCTTGCAGTTCTGTTGCCCATCCAAACTCTCCATGGTGCAAAACATTAAACACGCAAAACCCTCATTTAAATACTGCTGTCTCCACCACGTTTGCACCTGTTGTCATTTACGCACGCATTCTTAGTAAATCACCCGCAAAACGCCCATCAACCACACGCGCAAACTTTTAGAATGCACACGCAAATTAGTACCCTTTATTTGGGATCTTAGTAGATCCGCCCCATAGTATGTGAAATATAATTGATGGATACGTTTTTGTTTTTTTATCCCATCCAGTTACTGACAGTTACACTGCTGAAAAATCAACCCAAATAGTGAATCGTACAATAAAATGTCATTTAATTATAAAGAAAAATCTAGCAAATCAAAGTAATTGATCTGGTTTGTGATATATTGTGATATATTGTGATATATTTTGATATATTCTAATCGTTTTTTTCTATAGCTTTTTTTTTGTGTTATGTGTCATTCAAGGCTTTCAAATCAAATAAATCCCTTCTCCAAGTCGAACCAGTGAAAAGTAGATTTATAGCAGAAGTACAAAAACAAGATGTTCTATATTTGATTTATTCCTAACTCGATTCAGTGCAACAGCTCAACTTTATCTGTCTCCTTTCCAGATTCAACGCTAAAAATGTTCTCCAAAGAGTTGAGTGATTTCCAGAGAAGCATGTCCTTCTCCAACATGGTACGCAGCAGCTCTTCACCTCTTTGTCTGTCTAGTTCTCTCTCTCTCTCTTTCTAACTCTCTCTCTCTCTACACACTAAACCACTTGACTGTTTTTCAGGCGTTATCATCGTGTTTGATGCTTCCAGATGATAAAACCGTGGCGTGTTCCTCGTGGGACAACAATGTGTATGTATGACCGTTTGATTCGACGTTCAAACCATTTTTTTATGCGTTGTTTTTCCTCTCGCTCACTTACACATGTTCCTCTCCTCTAGCTATTTCTACTCCATACCGTACGGCAGGCGACAGGACACACTGATGGGGCACGATGACGCTGTCAGCAAGATGTGTTGGTATGATGACCAGCTGTACACGGCATCCTGGGACTCCACCGTCAAGGTAACGGGGGGTATAGAGATGCTATGTTAGTCCAAGGTGCTCGTCATGTGATTACCTGCTTATTGAACAGTTACTGTCTGTGTGAGAGTAGTCGGTTCAGAAGAGCGATCACTGCATGTCTGGTTTGGTTTTGTGTCAAAGGTTTGGCAGCGTTCATCTGATGGCACTTCAAGTCACAAGAGATCCCAGTTTCAGTTGCTGGCTGAGTTCGAACACGATGCTGGGGTGAGTTCAAAGAATTTTGGGTGGTTGTGCTGAAAATATGGAAAATGTTTACATTCTCAGCATGTATGTTTAGTTGAAAAATAAAAATCATCATTACATAATGGGACATCATCATGTACATTGTTCAACAAATCCACAGGAGAAAAAAAATGATTATACTATGGTTTGACAAAAGCCACAAAAAAACAAAATTATGTTTTTAGGCTAACAAAAGCTAAAAGGTAACATGAGATGAAAATCCTCTGGTGTTGCTTTGACATCCATTTTCAGGTGAACACTATCGGTCTGAATCCAGCGGGCACCCTGCTGGTGTCGGGATGTAAAGACGGCACCGCCACCATCTGGGACACCGCTAACTACGGAGTACTGCAGCAGGTCCGCTGCCACACGGGGACCATCCACCACATGGCCTTTAGCTCCGGTATGTGTCGCCTGGTTAGTGTGTTGGTAGCAGATAAAGATTACAAGACACCACCTCATCTGTAAAGGGTGCCCTGAAGCTTTGAGGGCATGGTTAGGATGTTATGTACGGTTATGTATGTAACCCCTGAGGAACCTGGGAAGCGCGTGTTCACAAACCTTTTTACAGTCGTCCTCCAAAAGGCCAATAAGAGTTTAGTTCAGCAGGGGAAGTCCCAATATGGCATACTAGTCCCTAGTACCACCCCTGGCCCACTCCTGAAACAAGTTGCACTTGTTCATTGGGGTGGCAGGGTGGCCTAGTGGTAAGAGACTAACATGCCATTCCCTTTCAGGTAGTTCACTCGTAACGTGGTAGTCTATGTGGACTGTGCACACCTCATCGGGGTGTGATGGTTCATTGCTGTACCTAAGAGGACATAGACGCCCCATTGAGGCCCCTCAGGGCTATTGAAGTGCAGTTACCTCTCACTGCCATTGGGAGCCGCCAATGTGCAAAGATTGCGTAGTGCAGCTTTAAGCTAAGGGGCGGTGCTTTGCTTCCTCAGACAGTAGACACGTTCTGAGCGCTGGTGCAGACTCCTGTCTGAAGGTCATCGACGTCCAGACGGGCATGTTGATCTCATCTGTGAAAGCCGAGGAGGAGCAGAGGTAAGAACCGTGATCCATGCCCGCCTTTGTCATTGGAAAGCACTCAACTCATAATCGACATCAAGAGGTCTTAACAGATCCTATGTGGGGGTACAGGTGTTTCTGCTGGGATGGGAACACAGCGCTATGCGGGGGACAGTCAGGTGACCTCCTGCTCTGGGATCTGCTCAGCAATACAGTTACCAAGAGGATCCCTGGACATTCAGGTAAACCCATATCTCCACATTCAACAGCTAACCGGGTAAAGGAACGTATGGGTGTCCTCCTGTCTGTTTTTAAAGGGGCTACGTGCAGCATTTTTGAAACATCAATACGTCATTGTCAAATTAATTGTGCTACCTTAGTATAATTACCGTAAACAAATGAGACCACGGTTGAGACCGACGGGTAGCCTCTATCTCACACCAGTGGTATTATTAGTGCCAGGTGATTCTCAAAATTCCTGTCCTAACTCCCTCTTCCTTGGCATCTTTGGCTTTACTGAAGAATAAATAAATAATAAATGTTGGAAGTTTTTTCCACTGGCCTTTCACTTCCACAAATCGAACCCAGTGGTCTTGATTGTTTACGGTAATGATACTACGGTCTCAAAATCAGTGCAGTAATGTTTTTCATTCATTTATTTATGTATTGATTAGCACCTTGTAAATAAATAAATAATATTGTGATATGACCAAAAATACATAAGTGGGACTTTTTTGTACTTTTATGATTTTAGTTATGTAGTGTAATAAAGTGCTGCTTGTGGGTCTTGTAATGCGTTGTGCAGGTGCCGTCACAGCCATGTGGATGAATGAGCCATGCACCACAGTGATCACAGGCGGAGAGGACAAACAAATCATCTTCTGGAAGCTGCAGTGTTGAGCAGTAGTGGACCTGCCGAGCAGAAGACAGAAACCCGGCCAAGTATCCTGCAGACTGCACGACCAACTATCTGACTCTGCACAGCGACCCCAGACTTACTGTAGATGCACAGTATCATCTGGACCTGCCGGAGAGGGATGCTCTCAATCAGAAACCAAAAAATGTCAATATACTCGTGTTACATATCATCGGTATCTGCAGAATGTCAAAATGGGCATTTTTAGGTTTGTGCTTAAGATGGAGCAGGTAGCACAAACAATATACTCGCTTTGTGGTTGGCTGCTTGTGTTTTATTTGTTATGCATCATGTTACACGCTGCTTTTTTTTTCTTTTTTTTTTTAAATAGTAATCATGTTTCTATAGATGTGTTTTATTCTATGAAGTGGTCCTGTTCTCACCATGTCCGTCAGATCATTACCAATAACAGTGACCACTAAAATACTTTTTTGTCTTTTCTTTGTTCCCGTTTTACCTGACTCAGGGATTACTGACTGTTCAGACGGCTTTCTTACCAATGACTGTGTTGGGGGAGGGTAGTCAACCTATCTACGTATGAGATGGGCCGGTTGGGTCATTGATCAGAACTGCTCCACCTTGGCATGTGGAGATGGACAGTCAGTGTTATGGAGCGGTCAGCGCTAGTGACCACAGAAAACCAAAGTCCTGATTGAATTCAATCCCAACTGTGTTCATCTCCATCATGCTTGCTCATTTCTAACTACCGAGTCACAAGCTATAAAGTCTAATGTGTGCAATATTTCGAGAATGTGAAAAGGCTGTTGATGCTAACTAGCACAACTAGCACTCTGCTTGTTGGATTGTCAAGTTGTTTGTATGGGATATACTTTTGCTTCCCAGTAACCTCATAACTGCTTTAGACTATTCTGTCAACTGTTAACTTCTTGTATGTTTAAAACAGACAGCAAGAAAAACGTGAAACAGGTATTTGAGTTGTCAATTCAGATGTGGTGTAGTCATGGTGTTGGGAATCTGGAACACACATTGCTGGCCTGTACTGGCACTCACAAAACAACATTTTAAATAACAAATAACGCTTATAATACCATTTATTTCTCATTTGTACTAATAAATCGATGGTTTTTCTGCATGTTTTTGGAGGGTTTAGGTCAAAAGCCACATAGGCAGCAGTCTACAGGAGAGATGCTAACACACAGGCAGATACAGCAGGGATTACACACAGTAACATGCAAATGTATTTCCTGTTAAATCCCAATAATACATTTCTTTTGTGGGAAGAGTAGAAAAACATTTTAGTGTGATCACAACTCTACAGTCCTGCAGAAGATAACCATGCAGCTCAGAGCTTACAGACTTAAAGGCCAGTTTTTATTTAACAAGCAGCTGTTTTAAAGTTTGGGTTAATATTGTACACGCTAAACCAATTTACTGGAGAAGTTATTGGACCTCTGAAGAGGATTTGACTCTTTAGACCGTAGACACCAACTCCTCTGTTGGATCTGAGAAGTTTGCTAGTGTGACTGGTTTTTGTATCAGCCATACCATCACCTGGCTGATTCATCATTCACCAACATTACACCTTATTATAAAACAAGTACAGTAATTAATGTTGACGCCAACTGCGATGTAAAATACTACTTTATTTTTTAAAGTGGGATTTTCAGGACGCGTCTGCATGCTGACACATTACAGTACACTGTAATACAAACCCAAGCCAGGAGGGGGCAGTGTGGTATTGTAATCAATGTAGTTCATGTAAGCATGTTGAACTATCAGCTTGCTAAGCAGTTATTCGCCATAGTCACGGTCAATCAATCACTTCAGTGAATGACTCAACACAAACATACATTTACATTCTGTATTGAGTTGTGCTGTTTTTTGTCAAGTCATTTGATCAGACGAGGTATTTTCTTCTGACCAAGGGAAGATTTGACACCGGGTGTTTAGAACAGCATTTCAAACATGGACCGTTTTTGTCAAATTCTAAAATTGTACTGAAAAACCCCCAATAATGCTAATAATGAGGTGATCCTACTCTGGTGCACAAAGCAATAAGAGTGAGGACACGGCACATGAACGCATCAACATCGCTTTATAAGAAAGATCAAGTACTGTATACAATATACGAACATTTTAACAACCATATATATACCAACAACCATTCTGCATCTCTGGCATCAGTTGAAACTTAATGGGCCGACGTTTCCTAAAGCAAACTACAAAACTTTACAAGGTGAATATTATTATTCACCTTATTCACACTTCCACTCTGTAGCTTCACATAGGGTATCGAGGGGTCAGGTCGGGTCACATACTTTGCTAGCTCTGGTAATAAAATAGGCTAGAAAATGAAACAGGAAATCTGCCTTCCAAACCCTTTATGAAGTTGTAAATCTGCAGCTTGATGAGCCGATGCTCACATTGTGGCCGAAGTGACATGAACACAATGGAGGGCGGCAGCGTCACTGCGTCCCATTCTCATTTGCCACCTCTTATCTTTGACTGAAGAGAGACAGGATAAAGCAGATTGATAAATAAACCATCGTTCTTATTACTTGTACTTTGAGTGTTTCGTCACGAAGGCAGCACTACGTCATCATATATTGCCATTAGAATTAAAACACACATCTTGCATACTTCACCTTGAGTCTGTTCAGAAATCCTCCTCTGTTGTCAAAGCCACCAAGGGCTCGGAGCATCTTGGGTGTCGGAGGTCTGGGTCCAATCAGGGGTCAGGCCCTTCTCCTTTTGGCCATCGGTTTTAGCAGCTGCAGGAGCCTTGGCTGTCATCAGTTTCCTTTACACACACACACACACATTTTCCTAAGTAGACTGCATTTGTAGATTACCTATTATTATTAAATATGTGCAGGCTCTAAATACCACAACCACCATATCGGTGCAACTCCAGTTCAAGCACTTGCGAATGACTCACTTGCCCTTCCTGGCCAACACCTTCTGAGACGCCGGGTAGTGGACCAGGATGTCAAACAGGTCTTTCTTCTCCAGGACAAAGAGGTTAGCGAAGCCATGAGCTTTGACGTTAGCCGTCCTCCTGTTCCCGCCGTCTTTGGCCGACTGGAGGAGACTGGAGGTGGGAAAACAGAGGCAGGATGTCCATGACATTCAGCAACATGGAGTCGCTTTTGCTGGACATTTCTAGCAGGCTACTGGGGAAGGTTTTTGTGAAGACCAACCTGATTTCCCCGAACACGCAGCCAGCCTTCAGTGTGACGAACACGATGCTGTTGTCGGGTCCTCCCACCACCTGCACCGCTCCGCTCTTTATAATGTACATCTCTTTACCGATGTCACCCTGCAGAAGACGAGGATGACAACGCAGAGAGGTCTGCTTCACAACCACCACCAGAGAGCCTCAACTCGGCTTGCCCACCTTTTTAGTCTCTGAGTCTCTGAGTCTCTGAATGAACCTCGTAGTAAATAGTGTCAAACTGATGTTGGTTATAGGAAGATGTGTTTGATCTGATTGGACGCACACTTACTTTCGTCACTACGAAGTCTCCAGGTAAGTAGACGATAGACTTGAGTCTCAGCAACATGTCCACCAACATCTGCTGCTCACAACCCTGGAAGAGACCATATCAAGGTATTACTGTCATGTTTTCCAAAGTCATTGAAGTAGTTTCCCAACCAGCAGGCTGCAGTAGTAGTGGGTTATAGGACGACTGACCGGGGTGTAAAAGGTGCCGGCATCTAAACTGATTCTCTCTGTGATTTGATGAGCATCCTCCTCCTATCCTCCACTGCAACTACAACAGATGGTCCTTGTTGATAGTAACACTATACACTTCCAGGCCTGCAGCATCTTTGTTGAAACTTGTTGAAACTTTCCTTGACACAAGGCAATGCAGGACGACCTGAAGTCATGCCGAATGTCGAGTTACCTGAAACAGTGCGATCTTCTGGAAGGTAGTCAGGTTGATGTCCACGGCGATGGATGTTCTCATCACCAGAGGCAACTTATCCAGCAGCTCTGACTCATCTGGAGGGGGATTTTTTTGGGGGGGGTGGTGCAGAAGATACTTAATCATTTTCTCTAATTCAATGAGAGCAAAATTCAATCAGTACCAACCGCCGCTCCCAAATCTCAGGGCTATTTTTGTGTCGGTGCATGGCGGCTGGCAGGGCTTCTGTGCACGTTTGGTATTTTGGTGAATGGGAGGAAAGGTGCAGTGGGGGGGCAGACCAAAGCCTTCACATTATATTTCTTCATTTAAGCGTCCAGTTATGTTTTTTATAGCTTGATTGTTTGTTTAAAGGCGGTAGAGTTCCTCCTACTGTTGAATAGTTGGATGAGCCTTTAAAAGCTGAGAACCCTTAAAGACTTTCTGGGTTTTTGACAAGAATACAAGCAGAGGAAACATAGAATACTAGTGATGTTTTGAGCAGGAATGTGGCCAAATGTAAAGATACTGAATATGGGCACATAATATAATATATAATAATACATATCTATCTAACCTCCACCGCCTGTGAACTGTCAACCATAGTCAACACCACGTCATCGGTTCCAGTGAGACTCACCCAGCATCCCCTGAGCGGTCCAGGTGTAGTTGTACCAGGTCCGGATTCTGTTCTGGATCAGTTTGGGGATGAAGTAGGTGTTCATGTAGGCTCACAGGTCCGTCCATGGAGGACCGGAAATACGTCTGACCTGCCGTCGCTGCTCCGATGACGTCTCTCATCTGACACCCGGAGAGGACGGGGTTAAAACAGTTCAATCAATTAAATGAACTGAGAGGTGGTGTTGTGGTGCATTTATCCCTGTGTTGTTATACTGCTAAAATCCAACATCACACTCATGAAGTAAATTAAAACAAGAAGGCACTACACCATGAAAACAATATAAGACATCACATAAAAGTGTATAGGTCCTCAGGCAGGTCGTTCCAGAGCCTCGAACACTCTCGGCCTACCTGTCCAATCAGACTGGAGAACACGAAGACGCCCATGAAATAGTTAACCATCTGGAAGGAAATCTCGAAGACGGTCTCTGGCTCTGGAAGACCGCCAATATTGATCAGACTGCGGACAGCAAAGTAGTAACAACGCAGGTACCTGTGGAGGTAAAGGGGTGAAGAGAAAGTGACGCAGAGCGATGGTAGAATCAAAGACTGTGCCTGACGCTTCACTGCTCTATGAAACTCCATCATGGTGGAGTTTTGTACCAATTAACTCTGTTCTTTACTGAGCAGCATCTAATTAAGACAATTAAATACGACTCAAATGTGGCGTTGGACTGTACACAATCTGTTCTGGTTGTTTTATGTCCCTAGCAAAAATGAACAGTACAAGTGAAAAGTACGTACGCTGAACCCCGACCGTTGTACACCCACTTGGTCGTTCCGATGCCCTGATACACCGAGGCAACGTAGAACGCACAGCCGTTGAGATGGAGGACGAAGAGCAGGTAGCCTGTGGTACGAACCACTCTGAGACCGGAGACAGAATCGGTGCAACGTTAATGACCCTTAAATAACACGACGATGCAGCAGAGAAAAACAGAATGTAGGGTATTAAACATGACATCTCATAAGGTGACAATCAGACAGACAGACAGACAGACAGACTTCATAGCTACAATCATGACAAAATAGATTTGATCACAGAACCATTGGTCATTTCCATGGAAGCTAGTCTTTACCTCCAGATGTAGGCCTTGGCCATGATGCTCTCAAGTCGATCGCTGAACTCAAAGAAGTTCTCATACTAGAAAAGACAAGGGAAACAGTCACCGAACAGCTGGACGGTGAATGTGAGGTCTAGTCAAACAGCTTCCCTGTTTGCCATCTTTTTCTTGCCTACCTTGATGATGCGGTTGAGTCGAAACACGGAGGAGAATCCAAAGCGCAGGGCTAGGAGTTCGACAGGGAGGATGCTGATGACATCGAGCTGAAGACAGGAATGGGGAAAGGATGTGGTTACAAAGAGCATCAGGTGGGCGGGGTCAGCTGTTTCATAGAAAGTCTACTTTGTAATTGTATTTTCAATGCCAAATGGTTCAAATGGTTCAAATGGTTCAAAAGCCATCACACAAATGAAGTTAATTCTGGGTTCTTTTAGTTTGCTTAGACTGATGTCATACAGTAGTGATATACTATAGTAAATATATGTATACACATACTACTACTAAGTAAGGATCTATAATGATCTTCTCACCTTAAATCGGTGCGATTTCCGATAATATGGCTTTGTCACAGCCCTGTCTTTCTGCAAGGTAAAGAAGGCTTTTCTTTATCCTCGGGGTTACAGGTCTGATAGACAGGTCAGCTCACTGATAGATCTCTCTAGTGGTGCCTGGTTACTTACAATGATATCTCCTGCTCTGATAAACTGAAGGCGGGGCTGCCAGATGACGATGTCAGCGACATACACTAAGTCACTGACAAGGTCAAAGAGTTTCCAGTACAGGTTGGCAGTCAGGTTGTCGTAAGGGAAGGCCAACCGGGTGGTGACAAACCAAAGGTTGTAGTTGAACGCCACAGAGACGACTGCCAGCCAGGAAATAAACCGACAATCTGGAGAGAGAAGGAGATAAAGACATGGAAACAGCTTCATGTTTTTACTGTTTTAACTGTAAAAACGTATGAAAGTAAGTTCTTTACATTTGTCATGCTTGGGATCAGGGACAAATATCAGCGAGATCTGATATTTAGGTACTTAAAGGTGCTATGTGTAGCATTTTAACATCAATCAATCATTAGTAGATTCATTTTAAGACATTGGTGTAAATACCATGAACCAACAGGACCATCAAGAAGACTGGCAGCCTCTACTAGCCTCTACATTGCATTATACACTGTGTATCACCGGGTTGGATTTGGAGGGAAATCTGCCGGGTGCTTTACGGCACAAAGGGAGATTACTTTACGACACACTACAGGAAGAGGGTGCTGTTCTTACAGAGCTGAAGCTTTCAGAGTTTCTCGCAATGGCAGATGGTGGAAGGAGTGCAGGATGATGGAAAATTACATACTGATGGTTAGGGTTAGGGTTAGGGTTCCTTGCATACCTGCTAAAGGATCCAGGGTGCATCCCAGCAGTGAGTCCATCAGGTCCTCAATTGGACGGAGGAGGGTGTCGACACAGGACAAGCTGATGTTTGAGAGGAACTTTGCTGCCTTCCTGGCCTCCTCTGCCAGCCTCTCCTCCTCTGCCTTTTTCTCTGCCTCCAGCCTTTTCTCCTCGTCCTTCTTCTTCTTCTCCTCGGCCTTCTTCTTCTTCTCCTCGGCCTTCTTGGCCGCCTCCTCTGGCTTCTTCTTGTCCGCCTCCTCTTTCGCTATCCGCTCAGCCTCCTTCTTTCTGATGTAGTCATCCTTCCTCAGAAGAGGCGCTGGCGAGCAAAAGAGGTCGAGTTAGTTGCCATACTTACTCTCTCTTAGCACTAGTGCTGACCTATGGCTGAGGTAGCACTTCTTGGTGACACTTCTAGTCTATTTCTGCTCCATCGGAGGGAAAGTTTCCATCGTCCAAGGCTACACAGGTTCTACAGTGTGTCCGAAGAGTCCTCGATTCCTTGCTGTACTTGTTTCCCCCCCACACAGCAGTCAGGATGGATGAGTGGTATTAAGGCGATTCTGGTCTCTGAACGGAGGTGAGGGTTTGAATCTTGTGTAGTTGTCACTTCCCCTATGATTTCATACTTTTCAGAGAGTGTGTGAGTAAGGCCATACTTACTGACAGGTGGGCTGACTTCAGGGGAGGTGGCGTAAGGGTCTGCGACTTTCTCTTTGAACAGCTGGGTCCTCTCCCGTAGCCTCGTGATCACGCCTCGGACTGTGTCGTCTGTGTAGCGGGAGTAGACTACAGGCGGAGGAGAGAGAGTGGAGGCGTCCTCACTGAAAACAGAGAGGGAGAGTTGTAGTTATTACGTTATCATGGTAGGAAAAAGTGAAATTACCTCAAAATAAGTACAGATTATATGTACATTTTGGTTGATCAACAATTTGGACCAGTTTGTGGAATGAAAAGTAATACTGTACATGTAATAAACGGACATACAGCCAGACAAACACATCCTCTTTCAGGTGCGATTTCTATTCCACTTTTACCTGAACCTCAAGGAGAAAATAGGATTTTGTCTTTTTGGTGAAACCACAATATCCACCTGATTTCCTTCAGCCACCAGCCAACCATCTTTTACTTGCCAGAAATAGAAACCCCTTTAATAGCACATAAAACGTCTACAGAGACTGTTTTTAAATAAAGCGATGTCTCGCACGTGATCGTTATTCCTGACCCTGTTAAGTCACAAATACAGCTAAGCTCCTAATCTCCTTTCCAGCTACTTTAGGAGTCACAGTGTGATCGCTGCTACCATACAGTATGTCCAGATAGAGCAGACTGCCCATCTATGCAGTCCGTTGACTTATGAGGCTAAATGGAAGTTGATCAGGTTCTGGAGATGGAGAAGCACCTCCAGCCACGTCTCTGGTTTTGAGATTTGTTGTACATAAAAATAAGCTTTGTGTATCTCTAGTAGCTTCACCTATACTGTGTTTAAACTGCAAGGTACAAATACCAGTTCAGTTAGATGGGGTATATGTGTGGCCCAGCTAATTTAGGTTAACTTGCTGAAGCTTATTTAGAGCACTCTGCCTGATAGCTGGAGGTATGAGGACTTCCTGAAATGGACAGAGCTCCAGGGTCAAGATGAGCAACGCTAGGGCATCGCAGTTCAGTGAGTTCAACATGACGTCATCGCCCAAATGTCTACAGGGGAATTAAAGAGGGATCCTCCACATGCAGAACATGTACTGATGATGCAGAGACCATCCACATCCCAGAAGAATCCTCCATCACAACACACCTTACAGTCAGACATGAAGTGACCATTGAGACAGCAAGGGAAGAAAAACTACACATGCTTTTCAGCGAAACCATTCAAAGGGCGATCCCAGACACATGGGAAGTCCGAATGAATGTGCTTCCTTTAGGGTCTCAAAGCCTTCCACCATCTTGTGGTTGAAAACGACAGAAAACACATTCAATCCAAAGAGAGAAACACCTGAATGCAGCACGTGAAGATCATTACACCGCAGAGGTTGTCACACCTGCTAAGTTGTGATGTAAAATGCTGAAGTTTTAGGTGTTTTATCCATCTGACAGATTTGGGATAATTCCTAGTGAGTTAAAGTGGTGTTAAGTGACCTTTGACCTCTGTAGGACCAGTGGTAATTGCAGCAGGTCTCATCTCCTCATTCCTTCAACACAAGTATCTGGCACAGAAGTCATATTTTCAGGAGAGGAGTAGATTAGAGCTGAGATCCAAGAGAAACGTTTAGCGAAGCGGTAAAAATACCACCACGCAAAATACTGCAGTAATAAACCTTGTCCTGATAATGAGGCTTTTTGGCCTTCGTAGCTGAAATGTCCATGAAACTATGGGCAGTAATCAGCACCCGGCCAAGCAATCATTGAGTCACTGGCACTCATTACCAACCTTATCAACCCCCCGCTGATATATTGTGGACATATTGTGCGATAGTCAGTAAAAAATGCACTTATTCCCCCTATAAATTATAGTAACATTAATCTAGTCCTCATTTTTCTGGAAAATGAGTCCTGAGAGCCTGAGAGTCTCCAGACTTGCTTTATACCATCTGATCATTTCACTAGATATATGATGTATTCTTACCCATCAGCCCCCTCTGGATTGGCAGGAGTGGTACCTCCAGCAGGGGCAGGAGCTGGAGCTGGCTCTAGAAATGAATAGCATCACTGTGTCAGTTTCTACCAACGTCTACCTCAGACTGCTACAGACACAAACTGAACAGCACCGTTAATTCTCCGCTTGCTGATTTTGTTCCAACAGCCAAAACTCAAACAACCGGCACACAATGTTGTCAGAGAAAAGGCAGCGGTAGACATGTCATCTACCAAACCTGATTGGTAGATGACTACTGGAGATGACTACCTGACTACTGGAGAGTAAAGCAAATAACATCTCACACTGTATATGTCATGGGAAATGAAACAGCAGTCTTGAGCAAGGCTGTTTATTGTGCCCAACCTGGCCATCAGTAGAAGACTCCCAGGTGTGACTGTGTGTAACTGTATGAATGTGAAGCAGAATAATGCAAACGCTGTGCCAGAAGATCACATGCTCCTTATACCTTTTTGTTAGCATGCAGCTAATACAGTTATAAAGAGCATGGAGTCATGGTTAGCCAAGACCAGATACACAAATACACCGCTCACCTGGTTTTGCCTCCTCCTTCTTAGGTTCCTCCTCTTTCTTTGGCCCCTCCTTCTTTTCAGGTGGCTTTTCTTCCTGTAAATACACAATGACAACAATGTCCAGGCAAAAAGAGGAAATATTTATGGATGGATTTATTTTTTTTCACTTTTCTTCTCAATATCTAGAGGTAATGTTTGTAAACATTGTGTATTGTGTTATGAACTTGTAAACATATTTTACAAGTAGAATGTTTTTTGAATCTGATACACATTTGCTTAAATTATTTACTGGTTAAGTGGAGAACATGAACACCAAATCATCAAGCTCGCCACCCAGACCCAACCTCCCTGGTAATGTAAAGACAATTGCTCTTTCCCACATCGGTGCCAAGCTGCTTTAGAGGCCTTCACTGACCTCAGTCAGCTGTCATGGTTTACCTTCACCCCTAGACCTGATCCAGGTCTTTCATCATATGGCTGTTATAGTGCATCTTAGACGTTTTAAAATGATTTCTGTGTCTGCTGACACTCAAGCAGTTTGACTGACAGTGGTATTAGAAAGAGACAAGATCTTACCTTAGCTGGCTGAGCTGGTGGAGATGGGGCAGGTGCTGGGGCAGGTGCTGGGGCAGGTGCTGGGGCAGGTGCTGGAGCAGGAGCTGGGTCCGGGGGAGGCTCAGGTGCCCCCAGCAAGTTTTTCAACCTGCTGAACATGGCGGGGTGCAGCGTAGGCTACAGCAAATCGGCCTGCCCATCCACTTCTACTGTATTCCCTTGTTCCTCGGCTCTTCGATCCTTAAAGGAACTGTCAGGTCTTCGCTAGTCCTCACAGCCAGACCAACAGACTGGGGCAATTAATTCCCTTGGTTTATTAATTCCCTCTAGACACTCCCCCTTTGTGCTACGGGTGAACACCAGATCAACTATCACAGCCACCGATCGCTGCCAGGCAAGGGAGCTGTCTTCTCGTGACACAGTGTTAACTACATTTCAGACTAAATGGGTTGTGCCCCAGAAGGCCCCATCGCCCCGGGAAATGTATAATTGGTTGCCAAATAAGAATAGAAATAAGTAATATGGGATACAAATGAAAGAATTACTTGGACCGAGTTGACGTGGGTTGGAGGATGGGGCATCAGGAGTCGATTTTCAAAATAAAATAAACCGGTAATTGATTGAATTGATAATTCTGTATGGGATTACACATGAATTACATGGCGGTAACTCATGGCTGTGGGGCGTGAACCCATCCAGGGTAAAAGGGGCTATTTGTGTTCACACATAGAGACCACTTAGTGAATTAACCCTCACATGTCCCTGTGTAAGGGGATTAGTCAGCAGCTCTCTGGCTCTCTGGCCTCTAATTCCTACTGTAATAACACCATGCTGACAGTCAACAGATAAACAAGCCAGAACTACAGTGAATGTTAGAAGTAAGGTGTAGTTAAATCAAGGAATTATTTATTAAAGTCGTACTTGACTGTAAATGCCAAAGCAGACAGCAGGAAGTGTATCAAATATTACATGGAGTCTGTCAGCTATAACGGTGCATCATTTCCTTTGGTAGGCACTGCTTTTACAACTATTGCATTGGCAATTTGAAACAATATGGCTGACAAAAACACACCAACAAATATATAAACAGACAAATATAATCAGTATAAGAAAACCAAATAAGCTCCACTAGGGACCGTCGTAGAGGTTCACAAATAATCCTATACTCTGGCTTCAAATATTGCACATCTCATCACAATATTTCAAAAACTGACCTGGGTCAAATAGTATTGGCTAATAATTCCTAATATCTTAATAATTATTGATGTTTGTTTTATTGTGTTATCAGATGAGTGGGGTTGCCACATAGGATGTGGTCGGATGTGGATGTGGTCGACTTATCTAGCGCTCCCAGCATCTCAAACCAATTCTTTTCAAATACTATTTGACCCTGGTCATTTACAGAAGCATCTCTTTCAAACAATACGCAAGAATAACTGAAAGCACACACTCAGTACAAACAAGTAAGAGGTTGAAAATAAACTGTACATTCACTCCCAAAAAGGAGTTATAAAAAAAACAACAATAAGTAGTCTGGAATCCTCTATTGACCAGTGGCATTCTGGGAAAAAGAGAAATACAAAGTGAAATGGGTTGCAAAACAGTCCACAACTGCAATGACTTTACTATGACAAAATGTACTGTAGGTATTAATATATATATATATATACAGTGGTGGCCAAAATTATTAGAACACCTGACAGATCTGAAAATATTGACCTTTTCTTGCCTCCAAAACATGATTTCATTTCATAATGTTCATGAAACATGCAGATGGTTGCTCTGAGCACAACACATATCAGATGAAGTGAGTCCTACTGTTTTTATCCACTTTTAACTTTAATATTTGGTATGTCACCTTTTGCAGCAATTACAGCAACACATCTCTCTGGCATAGTGTCAATATATTTCCTGAGAACTTGAACACTAATGTTATCCCGCCTTCTGCAACTCAAGCCAAAGGCTTTCCTTTGAATGGAACATGATTGTGTGACATTGACAGTGAAATAGGCCTAGCTTGTTTTTTGTAAGGAAAATGAGGTAAATCTCCTTATGATGGCTCTATTCTGGTTTATAGAGCATAATGATGACTTTGTATATATTTCATTCGTTTTATGGGTATTTTAATGGCCAATTGAACAAAAACAACTGAAACCTCTTAAATGTATGCCAAGTGTTCTAATAATTTTGGCCACCACTGTATATATACACCATCTAAGTATTATTACCTTGATTTTTTCCATGAAGTTTCCGCCGATGGCACGCAGGAGTTTGGGTGTCGGTGGTTTGGGTCCGAACAGCGCCAGCCCCTTCTTCTTCTCCTCTTCAGCTTTAGCTGCTGCTGGACCCTTGGCCTTCATTAGTTTCCTTTTAAATCACACACAGAAACACACAGCTCAGGTCTATAGAGTCGATCACTATGAAGAAAGGAAACTGCAGGCTTTGCAGATGTGTCATAAATCTCAGTTGTGTCAAGACAGTGAAGTGCTGATGACCTCCAACATGGCTGCTACACGCTACTCATCCAACCTCTCTGACTCACTTGCCCTTCCTGGCCAACACCTTCTGAGACGCCGGGTAGTGGACCAGGATGTCAAACAGGTCTTTCTTCTCCAGGACAAAGAGGTTAGCGAAGCCATGAGCTTTGACATTAGCCGTCCTCCTGTTCCCGCCGTCTTTGGAAGACTGGAGGAGACTGGGAGAAAAATGTGGTAATAGATAAAAACCCCATGTGGATTTAAATCCTGTGAGTTCCAAGTTGTCTAAACACATAACACTTTTCCATTGCTTACCTTTCAGTTCTGTTTTGTTTTTATATTTGATTTGAGGCATTTTTCTGCATAAGACCCGTCTATATGTTTCTTCTATGATACATTCAAGGTCCCACCAGAGGTTACTCTCATGCTGTATGTTACGATGTATGAGGAATGTATTGTGTTATGAACAGGGATCGTCTGATCATTCTCCACTTGCAGTTGCAACTAAAATCCACATACAACAAACATACAAAATACACACTCTGTCACACTCTTACCTGATTTCCCCGAACACGCAGCCAGCCTTCAGCGTGACGAACACGATGCTGTTGTCGGGTCCTCCCACCACCTGCACCGCCCCCGCTCTTTATAATGTACATCTCTTTACCGATGTCACCCTGCAGAGAGGTGGCAGATATGAGAGATCTGGAAGAGGTCGTCTACTTAAGTCCAAGCTATATTTTGAAAGTCCTTCCAATATAGGGATTTTTTTTTTGTCTCAACACATTTAGGTTTGACCAATATGGGGTTTTAAAGGCTAATAGAGATATTTTTGGATTGAAGAGGTTAATTGAATCTCTTTAATTTGACCATTTTCGTGCCTAAAAGTTATACAATGTAAAAGTATTGAGGATGGAAAAACCTCTGAAACAGCATTTAGACCACAGGACACTAAAACTCTCTACCATAATAATAATAATATAAATATCCACATAAAAATATATTCATACATACTAGTGTGGAATCCGATCAACATGTCACATTAAGGTTCAGGGCTTCCCATAGACAACCATTGATCAATTCTACAATATGTAACCAACCAAACTGCATCATATCCATCATATCAGCTGTCTGGACCATATCTGATTTCTAATAACAAGCCAATATCTGACACATGCTAATCTAACCTGAATTTACACTCACTTTCTTCACAACGAAGTCTCCAGGTAGATAGACGATAGACTTCAGCCTCAGCAACATGTCCACCAACATCTGCTGGTCACAACCCTGTGGAAATAACACCAGGAACGTGATGCAACATGCCCACTTAGTAGTGTGTGTGTGTGTGTGTGTGTGTGTGTGTGTGTGTGTGTGTGTGCTCCTGCATTTGTCACCTTGAAAAGATCGATCTTCTGGAAGGTAGCCAGGTTGATGTCCACGGCGATCGCTGTTCTCATGACCAGAGGCATCTTATCCAGCAGCTCTGACTCATCTGGAGGCATCGAGACGACACACCACCACCACATTACAGCACCAGGACCAGACCAAACAGGGTGTCTGACAGTCTGGACTCACAGGGATATCGTGATATATGTTCTATAGGTTGAGATCGTACCAGGACTTTGATATAATGATTTTGCTTTCTGATGCTACCAGCGAATTACTGAGACCATGATCATGTTTCTCTGCATCCGACAAAGCATATCAGCATATCAAAGCATAGTTATACTGTGGAAGCGGCTGTCAATCTGGATATGCTTTGTTGGATGCCTTTGTAAATGTGTCTGAACGATGGCGAAGGTCATGTTGAGCACGTTTGTGAAAGAGTGAGTGCTTTCACGGCTTTTCAGACACCCTGTAGAATAAAAGCCCCATGATACACAATGGAAAAAACAGAATGATTCTCCAGTCTCACTGTAAAAACTCACAGTAAAAATGAGTTAAAATCAACTAATCTTTAATCATTAACTCGATGTATATAGATGTAGAGTTGAAAGAACATCTTACCAAGCTTCGTTCACTAAACTGATCATGTAAAGTTTATTAAGAAACTTCCCAGCTAGTACTCCTGTTAGACACGGTGAGTAGTATCTACCGCTTGTACTTGCAGTTCACAATCAGTGGATTCAACTAATAAAATGAGGAATTTGCTGACTGAACTTATTATCTCAGAGATTTTTACAAGAGCTTTACTTTTTACTAGATTTTCAATGAGGTTTGCAGTGAGGCCCCCCCCCCCCCCCCCCCCCCCCCCCCCCCCCCCCCGGCTGTGTCTTCATCTCCGGTGTTTTTTTGTTTTCAGCTACGAGAGAGGAGATGCCATGAACTGAGAGAGAACTTTCAAGAGTTATTTGCCCACACTGACCCAGCATGCCCTGGGCGTCCCAGGTGTAGGTGTACCAGGTGCGGACCCTGTTCTGCACCAGAGACTGGATGCGGTTGGTCACCATGTAGGCCACGGTGTTGTCCATGGAGCTCCGGAAGTAGGTCTGGCCTGCTGTGGCTGCACCGATGACATCTCTCATCTGAGGCGAGAGCAAAAACACACTAGCTGAAAAAACACTATTGATCACTGAACACTAGAGGGCTACTGAGCAGAATGGAGTACCACACTTAAATATGACTGCTGAAATTGAAATTACTTCATGAAGTGAAAGTAATGTAGTATATGTCATATTTTTAAACATCAATATATCATTGTCAATTGAAATACCTTTGTACAATTACTGTAAACAAATGAGACCATGGTTGAGACTTTTTGGTACCCAGCAGTGGTTTTGATAGTGTTCCTCAAAATGAAGTTCTGCTTTTCCCATAAACCCAGAGGATGTTGCTACTTGCTCCAACTGCGCTGGAAGAACAGCGCCCTCTTCCTGTTTGATGCCGTAAAGCAATCTCCCTTTGTGCCGTAAAGCAATACAACCCAGTAACACACAAGGTGAAATGCAGCGTCGAGGCTGCCAATCCTCTCTGCGATGGTCTCGTTTTTGTTTTGTTTTTTACAGTAATTATACCAGTTTCTCAATTCATGTGGTCATCATTTATTGATGTTAAAATGCTGAACATATCACCTTTAACATGCACTGGGTCAACTCCACAGGGAACCAATGAAATGCCATGACTTTTTTACTGATGGATGATGAGCAACTAGGGTAGTATGATGTCATCTCTAGATGGACAGAGGTTTCATTCCACTATTACTACTACATACACGAGACAGGCAGAAAGAGGGTGATGGCATGCTCAGTTAGAGACGCTTCTATCTATGGGGTTGAATTTGGGATCACAGGGCCCTTCTGCATGTCAGACATAGGGGGTAAGGGTTCATCTAAGAGGACGTCTTTCTGGTTTACCTGTCCAATCAAACTGGAGAACACAAAGACGCCCACGAAAAAGTTAGTCATCTGAAAGGTAATCTCAAAGACGGTGTGGGGTTCGTTAAGACCCCCAATGTTGATCAGACTGCGGACAGCATAGTAGTAACAACGCAGGTACCTGTGGAGAGGGTCGGGACGTTAGCGGGGCTGTTGGAAACTACACTTCATAGGCCAGTGGGTTTTAGTGAGTGGGTAAAAGAGTGGGCGGGGGGGTTTATGTCATCTTTTGCTGCCTGGTTTCATGCTTGATTCCTGATGTCTTGCTTTAAGAAAAAAATACAGGGAACAATGATATTTGTTGCAGTTGGGTCGCTTGCAAAGAGAAAGAAAAAGAAAAAGAAAATGCCACGATGAAGTAAAAAGTAAAAAAAAAAATCCTATACCATGAAATAAAATAGCATATGCCATCCCAAAGCAAGTTGACTAAAAAAAGAAAGCGAAAACAAAGCAAGCGATTAAAAAAGAAGAAAAAACTAAGACTACCTGGCCGAGAACGATGGACAAAAAGAACGCCCCAAAAAGGTAGTTTGTCATCTGAAAGATCTGCCCGAACATGGTGTCTGGAAGAGGCAACTCAGCGATCATCAGCAGGGACTTCTCCGCATAGAAGAAGCAGCTGAGGTAACTGGGGCAGCAGTAAAGATGGAGAATACAGTAGAGTAATATAGATAGTATATATAGTAATGTAGAGTTCACAGTTGGGATTGTCCTTGCATGTATCAGGGATGGATACGCTAAGATTTTGAAAGAAGGGAAGTAGAGAAGTAGAAAAGGCTGTTTTACTGCAATATTAAACATTGGAAATGTTAAATTTACAATGCTAAAGCATACTTCATACCTCAAACCCCATACTTCAGCTTTCTGTGACCAGACTTCCCTTCTGTTAACATTTTGATTAATTTTTCCATTTTTTCTACTGTACTTCTCATTGAAAATTCAAAAAAAAAAAAAATCAAAAAGCCAAAGTCTGTCTTGTGCTGCATAGTAATAATACATTTGATGGAATAATTCAATGCTGTACATACGATTGCAATAATAAAGCATTCCTATTACTGAGAGCTACCATGACCCCAATACTTTGAGACACTGATGAATCAAGTGAGTAATATGAAACACTTTCCTGAAGAATGTGAGAGGCTTTTGATTTTCTTCACCAAGCAATTAAGAAAATAAGAGCTCAGACTGACCTGATGGTAGATATTCACCAGTGGAGCACTTCGTTAGTCAGGCTCATTTAACGTAACCTCTAGATAGACTCCTAAAAGAAGAACTACTTGCCTTAATATTTTTCTGTCATAATCAGCTCACAGGAAATTGACTCTTTCCCATCATATTTCAAACTCTATCAAAGATAATTTAGGAGGCATAGTTGTGTTTTTCGGTCTACTGACTGACCTGACCTGACCTGACCCTTCACCATTTTTTTGCACTACTCGTTGGTGGAGGTGGAGCTGGGTGAGTCTAGACGGTTGCAAGGGGTGGGAGGGGCTCCAGCTATAGGGGCGGGGCTAAATTTGTTTGCGCTTTTAGGTGACTACTACAAACCAAATTAGGACAGGTCAAAAGTTGATCCCTTCACCATGTCTTTAGACCTCCTGAGAAGATTGTAGGCTGGATTCAAGTGAAAACCATCGACTGATGAGACGGCTTCAGTTTGATGGTGAACAAGATTTACAAATATTGTTTTAATGTGAATCTGTATTGTTATGTTTTTATTGTTACATAGTCTTGTGCTGTTTCTGTTCTGTTATTTCCAAATATTATTACCATTATGACGTTGTTGTAGCAAATAATAGTGTACAACTGTAACACTGTGATGTACAAAAACACACTGCTGGTATTTAGAGAGTTTCAGAGAGTACAACACAGGAGGGTACTTACGCGCTGCCCCGGCCGGAGTAGACCCACTTGGTCTTGCCGATGCCCTGGTACTCTGACGCCACGAAGTACATGCAGGCGTTGAGGTGGAGCATGAAGAGGAGGTAGCCGATGGTGCGGATCACTCTAGCAGAGGAGCAGAGCAGTTAGCATGTCTCACCCTCTTTACCTGTCTCACTCTCTTAACCTGTTTCTCTCGTTACCGCTCTCTCTCTCTCTTTACCTCTCTGTCTGTCTCTCTCTCTTTACCTGTCTGTCTCTCTCTCTTTACCTGTCTGTCTGTCTATTCGGTTCAATGGGTGCTATAGGACGCAGGGATTCTTCCCTGAGAGTCTGGACTCCCTGGGAGGTGTTTTCCTCTTTCTCTCTGTTCATTTTCATAGTTGTTTATGCCAACAGACCAATCTGTAAACGTCCATGTATGTGTCATGTATGTGTCATGTATGTGTCTTACCTCCAGATGTAAGCCTTGGTCATGATGCTCTCCAAACGATCACTGAACTCAAAGAATGTATCTGCCTAGAAGAGCAAGAATCAACTAAGTCAACAACAAGAACAAATCCACCTCGGTGGGTTTAGTATCTTTCAATTTCATCAGATAGACTGATGGATGGTTTGATTACTCTTCCGTCAACATAAGGTACACATCAGATGATTATGTGAGTTTACCTTCAGCAGACGATTGGCCCTGAAAATGGATTTGAATCCAAACTGGAAGTACAGTAAGTCGAACGGTAGGAGGGAAATCATGTCAAACTGTGGAGGAGACAGAAAATCAACAGACAAATTATTTTATATTAGTTGTATTATGTGAATGGATCCACACTATGACGTTTGAACTGTATATATATCTATAGCCAGCAACTTTATTAACTTCAACAAATCTCAGGATGTGAATTCAGCGCTTAAAGGACAACAAGAGCAAATAACAAATCCAGTTCAATGAACCCCAGACGCACTACCTTGAATCGCTCTGATCCTCTGTAGTTGATCTTTGTTAGCACCCTGTCTTTCTGAAAGGGAGAAGATGACAAGATGAGGCTTAACCTGTCCCTCACTGAGAGAGAGAGAGAGAGAGAGAGAGAGAGAGAGAGAGAGAGAGAGAGAGAGAGAGAGAGACATTCTGTTCTCAACAACAGTCTACGTTGGGGATCATGTCCGTGGCTTACTATTACATCGCCTCCCCTGACAAACTGTTTGCGGGGCTGGAAGATGATGCTGTCGATGAAGTAGACGAGGTCGGCCAGCAGGTCCAGGGTGAACCAGTAGGGGATGGCGCTGGCCGTGTGGTAGGGGAAACACAGGCGGGCTGTGACGAACCACGTGTTATAGTTGAAGGCCAGCGTCACCACGCTCAGCCAGCCGATGTAGCGGAGGTCTGGCAGGAGGGGAGGGAGGAGGAAGCTGGGTTAGACGGAGATACTGGTTGGCTGATATATATTGATGGACTCTCGCAAATATGTTCATTACAGAGGCTTTGCAGTTGCATCACAAATCCAACTTCAGTCTCAGTCACAAACGGCACAGAAATAACTATATTAATTATTAGAGTAGGACTTCAAAAACCCAGAGATGCACCAGATGATTCAACCACAAACTATCAAATTGTACCCAAACTACGACTGCAATATTTCCCCCCATGTTGAAACACTGTCACTCCAGCACCATCAGCCACCTCAGGAAGTCACTTCAGAACGGTTGAAAGGATTTAAAAACACAAAGTAAGTGTCTAAATTTAATGACTTTTCCACAAAATTCTGTAAAATGTCCCTTCTGGTTTAATGTTTTTCTGAAGGGGTGAACGGTCTCCTTGAAACCCACCATCTAATGCAGTGAGCTGACTCCCTCCCTCTCAGAATTCCATGACGTTCCAGGAGTTCCAGGAGAACCTTCCTCTAACACAGTACCTGTGAAGGGGTCCATGGTCGGCCCCAGCACCGAGTCCATCTTGTCCTCCAGCGGCTTCAGCAGGACGTCCACAAACCGCCAGGCAAGTTCAGCTAAGTTGGACTTCTTCTTCTCCTCCTCCTTCTTCTCATCTTTGCCCTCTGCTTTCTTTTTCTCCTCCGCCTCCTTCTTCTTCTGCTCGTCCTCCCTCTTTTTCCTCTCCTGCTCCTCTTTCTTCTTCTTCTCCGCCTCCTCCTTTCTGATGCGCTCCTCTTCCGCTTGCCTCTTCCTCTCCTCTACTAATTTAGCGTAGTCATCTTTGCGCAGCAGCGGTGCTAAAGGGATCAGATTCAGGTTGTCAGCTGCCCAGTTGAAACATCTGATTCACCATTTGTCACCATGCATGACTGGCATTAACTATTTTAGGGTTTTTCTTATAAAATAATAATAATAATAGTAATAATAAATAATATATATTTTAAAGGGTGGTGCAATTTTGAAATTGATCTAATATGATCTAATATAATATAATATAATATAATGTAATTTAATCTAATTTAATCTAATATGATCTAATATAATATAATATAATATAATCTACTATGATCTAATATAATATAATATAATATAATATAATATGATCTAATATAATTTAATATAATTTGATCTAATATAATATAATATATCTTTAATGACCAATAACACTTCAATGATATCCATTTGTCTCAATATACATGTTTTAATCACACACATTCCTGCTGATGATCTTGTTGATGGTGTGTACTCACTGACGGGAGGACTGATCTCTGGAGACGAAGCATACTGATCTGCGATTTTCTCCTTGTAGAGCGCTGTTCTCTCCCTCATGAGCTTCACTATGGCTCTGAGCTGCTCATCGGAGTAGCCGTTGACCACTATGGCTGGAGGAGGAGGAGGGGGGGCCGGCTCCTGTCTGAACAAGACACATACCATCATTACAATCACTTCAGCTGTATTACTAGCACTGGACAGAGCACTGGTATCACCTACTTAAAGAAAAGTGCTGTTCCTTTGTTACATTTACTTGAGAAGAATTAAAATTACTTCTGAAAAAGTAAAACGTAGCTCATGTAAAATGTTACTGGGTTATTTAAACCTGCAGAATGTAATGTTAAAAGAGTCACACTAGCTTCTTTTAAATGACTTGACAAAATAAAGTCCATGAACAGAGTAAAGCCAGAATAAACAACATCCCTCTATTCTTCACCAACATACTCCAACAGTGATTTCAGAACTGTAAATGTACAAGGAAGTGTAAAGTCAAAACATACTTAAAAGAAAAAGATGACTGATTTAAAATACTCACACAGTTAGAGTAATGAGAGTACTTGTGATTTGTTACACCCCTGCATGGCAGTAGCCCTACACACTGTTTTACTACATAAGGTAAGTCTACATCAACTGCCTCTCAGATCAGTTACACCTCTGCATAGTACTTTGCGAGGTCAGATTCAGAGATGTACACTGTGAAATGCCTTGTAAGTGAAATGGCTCGACTGACAGAGCCACCTCCAAGAGCAATCCAGCAGTAGAGACAGAGACAGAGCTGGAGGAGGAGGTTGATGTTCAAATGTCTCCCCCTGCTGGACACAACAGAGCAGTGCATCTGGGCCAGAGGAGGAACTGGATCCATCCATTACATGTCATCAGAAATCCACCGCCACTATCCCATAACAGCTCAAGGCTCTGAGGCATTTTTATTACAACATTTGTTTTCATTAATTTTACATGCTTATCCATATTCAGGCTTCCAATACAAACCAACTTGTTTCAAGAATAAAGTGTAATTTTCTTGATACTAGTGGAGTGATCTGCCTTATTCTTCCTTGTTTCAAGATACTGACAAGTGAAACTGCATTGAAAACAAGTGAAAACAATCTCACCCATCTGGCAGACTCTGTCACTAAGATATTAAGACTGAATAAAAGCCTAAATGACTCGCTAAGATTAGCATTTGTGCAGTGTCGTAACGTTGACAAAGTCCTAGAAGATCACTGATAATACATATGAAGCTGCTGGTGGACAACTTCTAACTTGTCTTCAGCCTAGTCTCCACTCCAAAACACAAGAGTCAACTCAGTTAACCTGAACAAATGTTGGCTTCGTTAGCTAGCTATTAACTAGCTTGTTAATACGACTCCTAGCCAATACTAAGGCTACTAGGGTGCACATCAGACGCGCTTACAACAAGACAGTGATAGGTAACTGGCTTTATGAAAACACAAAATCAATCAGATGTATCGGTGGGAAATGATCAGTTGCAGGTTAAAAACAGCACAAAAACCAACCATGTCTATTCAATTCTGTTGCGACGGAGAAGATGTATATTTAGAAAAGCAATCAGCTGTTACCTGCTATCACCTAAAAGCCCTCAACATTTGACACTCACAGGCTATTTATTCCACATGTCACTCAAGCTGATGGAGGACACCTCTAACAGTGTCTGGCTCTTGCCCATCATTTCCAACATGTCTCCTTTGTTGGAAAGTGATATGATGTTTACAACTGAGAGGATCATCTGTATTCGTCTTGTCGCCTTCACTTGTTTCATTGCTCAGCCATAAGCAGCCTCGGCGAGCTTCTTATATCTAAAAAGCTGAAAAGCTTTTAATCCACTTTCAGGTCATCCCTCTGCTAATCTGAGTGTTGCTGCGACAGGCGGATGGAGATCTCACATGGCTCCTTCATCTCTGAAGGCTCTCTGTCTCTGTCCCTCTCTGCCAAGTTGCCAGGGAATCTAGTTAACTAGTCTCCACAGGGAGATTAATGTAATACTGGTTGGTGGTGTCAATGTCTTGGCAGGCATCACTTTTGGAAAGCTAAGTGCAGGTTTGGAGCAGGCCAGAAGAAGGTTAATTATATTAAATAGATCTATTGTCCTTATGCTTGTCTTATATGCTCACTGTATCTCTGTACATTATGTTTTAGTTAAGATGGAAAAAACACATTGAATGGTCTAACCCCTCAGATCCAGCTTGACCAGGGTTGGCAGGAGCCGGGACTGGAGCTGGAGCTGGAGCTGGTGCTGGAGCCGGAGCTGGAGCCGGAGCCGGGACCGGAGCCGGGGCTGGGGCTGGCTCTGAGAAAGGTGTGACAATTGGAAGAACATCATTAAAATAGGCTAGCTGAGACGTCTGGTAGTTCCTCAGAGTTTTACAGCTCCACGAGAAAGAATGCCAATCAGAATTGTTGTGGAAGTCATTACAATGCTGCCCAAGGTGAAAACCCATGAAGTCTTTTGTAAAGCACATACAAGCAACAACTCTCCAGTAAGAAACAAGGTCAAACATATATTTTTGGTGGCATCTACTTCACTGGGCGGCTTGAGAGATGGAAGAGAAAGAGAGTTTGAACACAAATCATGAACCAGAATCATAATGTCCATGAAGCCATTCATAATGTCTTAAGGTAGATGGTATATGGTAGAAGGTAGATGGTAGATAGTAGAAGGTAGAAGGTAGATGGTAGAAGGTAGATGGTTGATGGTAGATGGTAGAAGGTAGAAGGTAGGTGGTAGAAGGTAGATGGTAGATGGTAGATGGTAGAAGGTAGATGGTAGATGGTAGATGGTAGATGGTAGAAGGTAGGTGGTAGAAGGTAGATGGTTGATGGTAGATGGTAGAAGGTAGATGGTAGATGGTAGAAGGTAGAAGGTAGATGGTAGAAGGTAGGTGGTAGAAGGTAGATGGTATATGGTAGAAGGTAGATGGTAGAAGGTATATGGTAGATGGTAGATGGTAGAAGGTAGATGGTAAAAGGTAGAAGGTAGATGGTAGAAGGTAGATGGTAGAAGGTAGATGGTATATGGTATATGGTAGATGGTAGATGGTAGATGGTAGATGGTAGAAGGTAGAAGGTAGAAGGTAGATGGTATATGGTAGAAGGTAGATGGTAGAAGGTAGATGGTAGAAGGTAGAAGGTAGAAGGTAGAAGGTAGAAGGTAGAAGGTAGAAGGTAGATGGTAGAAGGTAGAAGGTAGAAGGTAGATGGTAGAAGGTAGATGGTAGAAGGTAGATGGTAGGTCCCTGAGTCCACTGAGCTGAAAATCCTACTGTAGAAACAGCAGTTTATTAAGAGTTGGGTTGAGTCTCTCTGGCCTGTAGTCACATTAAATAAGAGAACGATCAGCTGGTTGGTGGCTAGACACAGATGGACACACCTGTAGTGCTTGACCTTCAACTTACTGCAAGTGATGAGATGAGTGTTCTCACCTTTCGTCAAGCCACTGGAAGTCTATTCATTAGAGAGTCACCATGGAAACTCTGCCAATGTGTGGATGGTCGGCCATCAACGGACAATCACATTTCCGCGCTTTCTTGGTTCCTACCGATGTGCTTTGTTTCATGGACAATAGTTCCGCTTGGCAAAATGGACGAGAAGTTGATTACAACCCTCAAAGCTTACCAGTTCTCTACTTGTTTATTTGAATGACTGCAGGAATAAACTTCACAAACGAGACGTTGGAGAACACTTGTACTCAGTAATTGTACTTTTTCTGTTTCTTTCTGAGTCTTTTTCTATTAATGCTCTGTAATTAGCGCTTGCCAGCTGTTAACTCATTGAAACAATGTAACATTATGAAAGGCGATACATGGTTTGACTGGTCGAATCTTTGTAGCTGCAGGACATCGCTACGGAGTCTCGCGCCACCAACGATCGGTCAGATCCGACCGACGTATCAGCCAAGTTGCTCGCAGTGTGAACGCGGGGTAAGAGTGTGGTTAGTTGCATCGGTGACTGGACATAGATAGACCATCTGTTGACCCACAACTTACATCAAGACAGCTAAATGAGTGGCTAGGCTTCAATAACCTTCTTCAAGATCTCAAGATGTCAAGAGTTGTGCTTCTCATCAATAGCTTCCACCCAGGGCTGCGTCTCTCTCCACTGATGTACATTGTATACACTAATGACTGACAGCCAATATGAAGATAGTAATTCTTCCTTGAGATAAAAATGTTCTCATAACTAAGGAAATGGAAACAGATTTTAGAAGACATCCCCACACCCACTACAATAACTGAGGCTGGGAGTGCCTGGGAGACCTTTCTAACGGGTAACGGCCCAAACTTGTGCTGGAGCGGCACAGAAAGAGTGAAGCGAATTTGACACATCATCAAGAACCCGTCTGACATAAAGCAAACCAATAAGCGACATAATCTAGTTTCCAAATGTGCAATTATGTCTCTCAAGTGAATGATGGCTTACCCGGCGGTCTGTCCTCCTTCTTGGCCTCATTCTCTTTATCTGCTGGCGTCTCCTCCTACGCGACAAAGCAACATTTTCCTCAAAGTCAAACGGTCGGCGTCATTAGTCAAACCACAGCCATTACAGAGACATTTTAATTTAGAGACAATTTTTCAAAGAATAGTGGATTTAGCGTGTGACAAAACACTCCCTCGCCTGATAAAATAAGCTCTAATCAAAATGAATACATTTGAATGAATGTGCCTTTTGGGTAATGAGCAATTTCAATAAGGTGCAAGTAGAAAATGAAACAATCATATTTAGCAAGAGGAATGAGGTCTGGCAGATAACACCCACTGCTTTGCTACAGAAATATAATAAAGCAACAAATGCAACACAACTCTGCCTATTGTTATTTGCAATGATATTTCACCAATATCTGCATCATTGCATAGACCCATTTATTGCTTGCTATAATTGTTTTTTTGTTTATACCTGATTTTGGTGTTTTTGCTCTCAATATCATTACTGGCACATACTGTATGACAGCTAATGAAAGTTTGCGATGTGATACCATCGTAGAAGAATCAAGTACCTTTTGAGACTAAAAACATCCAAAACAATTCAAGCAACTTAATGCATTTTGAAATAACTTGTTTCTTTATTTAGTATCATGCTGTTGTTTCCACCTTTAACTGATAAAACATCTTACCTTGGCCGGAGCTGGGGAAGGAGCAGGAGCTGGAGCTGGAGCTGGGGCCGGAGCTGGAGCTGGGACCGGGTCCACGCTGGGGGTCCCTGGCAGCTGTGGGCCTGCGAAGAGGCCCTTGAACTTGCTGAACATGTCTAGGAACCTAGAAGTACATCTACTGTGCTGTCTGTGAGCGGCTGCAAGAGCGACCTATCGACACCTAAGGGCTGAAAGCTCGCCCTCCTAGCTTAACCCCCTCTCTCCCTCTCTCTGCCCTTTATCCCCCGCCTTCTGCCCCTCCTGTCAAAGCAACATGCCCTCATAACCAAGTTGGCTCTGATGCTATTAGTGCCTTTAAAACCGCTAATACTCTTGCTCTGAGGAAAAGCCCCAGCAGCACCAGTAGTGCCTTCAGGGTCATTCATCACCACTTCTCATAGGAGATCCCAATAGGCTTATGGCTAACCACTAAGGCGGGGCTGGGAGACACTGGGACGACTACCCATGTAGAAGACACTGTGTATGTATGGAGTACATACAGTCTCCACCATTATCGTTTCTCTCAGAGTGTGAACTAATATTACTTATTATGTTTTGATGACAACATGGAAAATTGTAAGACAAGTCAAGTTTATTTCTATAGCCTTTTATCACAGACTCAAAAGACTTTACTAACTAGGTCAGGCTGATATACAATCCAGTTTATGGCAGAATCAGTCATCAATCAATTACGACAAATAAGTTTACGATCCCAACAAAAGCACGTAAAAACAGGTAGAAGAAGAATGAAAGGACGGAGCGGATGACAGAGCAAGTAACCAGCCTAAGGCACCGATCTCACTCATCATGTTAGTGATGACTAGTAGAATAGCTGCAATACTGTAAGCTTCAGTTGAATAAAGGTACCGAACAGAAACAAATACATCCACAAGCACAGGACACTTAGTGAATTACACCACACAAGCCTCTTAGCATCGAGAAGATTACTTCTGTGCCTGTGGGGAAACATGGCACAGCGGCCTCTTCATTACTACAGTGATACAAAGGAAAAGGTAAAGGGTGAAATAAAAAGCATTTCCCACTTGGGGGATTTATCAATGAGCAGCACTTGGGATTAACATGGAATAAGGTTTTCAATTATGTGCTGTAGTAGGCCCTATACATTGAGTGTGTGTGTCTGTCTGTAGCACAATGTGATAGTGGGCCTCAAGTGAGACACTATTGCTGATCAAGGTGTTGTCATACAATGTTCAATATATCATATGATATGCACCTTAACCCTATGGCCAGCTGCATAGGGTTAAGGTTAGGCAACTAAAACAATGTGGTTAAGGTTAGAGTCAAGGTCAGGGTAAGGTTTGGGTCAAGGTTAAATAAGAAAAACCTTTGCTGAACCTTTCCCGACCACACCTTTACTTCCCACTGAACTATTTCAATGTCAATGTACTGCCTGTTTCAGTCATGTGAGCTCTTCTGACTGTTTCACTCGATTTGTAGGATATCATATGAAATACATTACATAACTATTTGTAACTATAACTACAAATTTGATGTGAGAACAGGCCGTGCAGATTAAACTGAATGATGTGAAACCTTTTCTGTTGTCATAAATTGTACAATGAATCAGACGGTTCTGGACATGACGTGTAGGTGCACATCGTTTCTATTCGGAGACGCGCTATAACAGCCTGATGGCAGCGTTTGCCGTTCACAAGCTCCACATCTCTGGTCAGCGAGCACCAGTCCTCTCAGCTTCACTGCAAGAGAGCGTGCATATACCTGAGTAATCACTAACTCATTGCAGCTGTGTCTGCTGTGTCTGCTGTTTTATATACTTTCCAAGGCAACCACTGCGAGTTTAATTATCTGCTGGCACTGGAAACTGTGTGTTTGGGTCAGTAAACCCTGCTCAAGCTGGTTTGGCTGCTTCATCCATTCTGTCAGATCATGATGTTAGTAGAGGTAGACAATTGTTAGTTCATTAGCACAGAGCAACAGTGTTCCCTCCACACCTTACTTTATTTAATACCTATCAAAGAGATCCTCTCAGAAGCCGATTCTCTGGATCAAACCCATAGTAGTGCCTCCTACTCTATGTGTGTTCCCATCCTCACATTTGGTCCTTCATACTGGTTTGGGTAAGTCCAAAGGAGGAGGCCCACCAAGCATGGAAAGATAAAAGAAGAAACTGGAGAATGAGCTAGCTGTAGCCAACAGGGGAAAGGACAGGAAACAAATTCAACAGTTTCAAACCCTTACTAGCGGTGATGATAGAACCCAGTCTGACTCACAGCCTCTTTCTCCATCATGGCACACCATGGCCACAGTTCCAGCAAAACAATGATGAGTGTGCCTTACCATGCTCTAACCATGAACCCGTGTTACCACCAGGGATGCGTTTCGGTGCTCAGCCGGACCCAAACCCCTCAGCCTCCATGCAGTGCAGATTCAGTACCTGGCAATGGTTGCACAACCCTTGAGCTCAGCTTATGCTGCACCACCCAGTGTCACAGAACTATCGTTCCTCAACCTACAGCATGGAGAGGAATTACCAAGGACCCCAGCTGGGTAGAGTTCTATTCCAAGGAGGTCTGTAGAGCTGGCGGGCTATGTGGCCAAGATCTCACCAGGAGAAACTGGTCATTTGGCAGAATCCTGGTTTATTCTGCACCATATAGTGCATGGCAAGGACAGGATTGTGTTCAAGCGTTCTTTCTCTTATAATGACCAACTCCTTCCTGAACAGTAGGGCAAGCTTTACCTCCCATTCTCCAAAGTTTCTGTCAACATGGCGTGGCTGTTAGGGACATAAAGTTCCATTAGATTTGGCTGCTACAAGGTGATAGACCCAACTTTTCCCTAACCTGTCCATCCAGTAAGGCACATCAAAAGGCCTCATCAAAAAAATATCAGGGTCTAATGTTAAAAAGAAAGAAAGAAACCCAGAGGAGAGTTGTTATTATTTCTGACCAAAAGCGCCCGAATGCAGCTACAAGTTGTGTTTACATTTCTGAAGTAGGAGCTTACGGGGAGTACGTGAAGGCAGCATGCCATGTTGACATGACAACCAGAGAGACGCCTCTTACCACGTATCTACCTACAACCCTACAACCTCCTTATCCCAGCTATGTAGGCAGCCGATCGGTATGCGTCCTTTATCTTTTGTGTAACGACATCTAAATGTTATTTAAACGGAAACATGGCGCTTCAACATGCTTTTATCCGCTCGACGCATTCAGGTGAACATTTTCATTTTTTTACCTGTAGCCTAGCAACAGCAGTTACACAGACACACTGCACGAGCTCAGACTAACTTAGCTAACGGTACCTTTAAGTTAGCAGCGATATGTGCCGTTGTTGCCAACTTTCATATAAAATATAGCAATTTAATGTTGTTTTGTTTATCGGAAAATATATATATTGTAATAGAACAAGATTTCAGAACTTTTACCAACCGTCAGGAGCGACTAAACACGTCCAACACACCAAGCAGCACTTACTCAACTTTTAGAATTGGTTTGCCTGTTATTCCGATAATCTTCTTAAACCAAAATACAGCGTGGCGAGTGATAGCGAGCAGTGTTAAACAATTATAAAAGTTGAGGTTTTATTGAAATGAAGTGCTTCATCGTGGATAATCGATACGCCGAATTTCCCAGAAGGCCATACTGATTGGTAAAATGGTCTACATCCTGTTCTGTCACTTCTGTATGTTAGTAGATAAGCGAGGAAACATTAAAGATTGCAATATTTGACCTGGTTTATTTATTTGTATTTTTTCCGTTTTATTTAGAAAGTCCCAAAGTATTGGAGATAGATTATACACGCCTTAGGGAGCTTTGCAAAACCCATGGACCAAGAGACAGGTAACTAAACCTCACAGTTCTCCTAATATATTCACCTCACTGGAACCATCATTCTTATACCTTATCTCTGGGATCATTTCTACTGAATTGAATTATTGTGACATTAAAGTAGAGAACCCCACTATAACATTTGATCTCTTTTACATCTTATTTTATTGTGTCTCATATTTTGCTTCTATTTGCTATCTGCCTTTTTCCTTTGTAGTAATACTGCCCAGTCCACTCAAGAGACCCGAGAAGTCTTCATGAACTCCTACCAGAAGATATTCCTCCATCCAAAGAAAGTGCTTCCCCAAATCCATAAAGTGCCAGCAATCAAAAAGTATGTGAAGAACCCAGCTATGTCTTACTTGTCCATCATTGTTTGTTTGAATTTCAGTGCAGCTCCCCTACGTTGCTGCACCCTTAGTGTTACCTTTACAACAACAACACACCCAGCAGGCTAGCTGTAGAGGTACTGATCAAAACACAACCATGGAAAACTTTTGAAGAAGAGTTAGATATTGCAGTACGGCAAGATGGTTTTCAGAAATTCAAAGAGCCCAGGACATTTTTTCCTCGATGCCACAATGATAAAAGCTAAAACGAGGTCTGGTGGAAGATATGGCGGAGCGAGACTACATTACATTAACAGGATTTAATTATTACTATGAAAAATATATGCGGGGGGGGGGGGGGGGCTTCAAAGCACGTCTATTTCCACTTATAAATCCCTTTCCATTGTCAGTTTCATTATCTTTGCATATTTTCCTGTTTTCATTTAGCCTTATCTCACTAAGACACTCATACTCTTGCTTGACATTTAGAATAAGATGACACCGATGTCACCCGCCCACTGCAAATTCTTCTGTCCCTTTGCTCTTTTCACACTGAGAAAGGAACAACCAAATGCTAAAGGAATGCAGAGAGGACTTGGCTCCGGCGTGGGCCTCATGTAATATATCGCAGAGCATTCTCAAGGACCATTGACTTGTCTGGGGCAGGCGAGAGGAGGGGATGAGTGGAGGAAGAAGCAGGGAAGTGCAGATGCACTATTTCATGCCTCTCCATCTTTCCGCTGTCTACCGATGCAAGGAGATAGGTCATTAGATCCTCTCCATCCCTTCCATTAATCTAATTAAGCCTTTGGGATTGGGCCCAGACCCTGACATAGCCGTGAGAGAGCGCCATACATGTTTGAACGAGCAAAGAATTGGCCTCTTTGTCATTTCCTCACTGTGCACTCAGGGAATAGAATTGACAGAACTGGTGTTTCATGCTTAGCTTGTACTTAGTTAGCTTGGGTTGAAAAAAAGAAAAGACAAACTAGTCATTAATGAGGAAAAACATTTTTTTTTTCTGTACCAGTTTGAACTCTGGTCCCCCCAGGGTTTAGATAACCCAGTATTAGTCACCCTTGTCAATCAACAGCTGCGTCCCCATGGACCTAGCTGCCTTACAGTAAGATGGATTCATGGTTCTGTACTAGAGTGGAGGAGCTGCTGTGTTGGAGACTGAATGCTCCGGTGGGCAGTGACATATGACTCACTGCTCTAATTGGTGTAATACAGAGTGTCTCCCAACCAGGGGTCTGGCAATCTTAAGGAGGCCAAGGCAAGCCTATTCATAGGAGTGGTTTGCATGGCAAATACCACTATGACTACTTCTTTAACAATGCTGTAAAAACCAGGCGCTGCTGAGTTGCTAGGTGAGGGGTGTTCTCACTTCAGTGGAGAAGGGGAGTAATTGGACAAAATGGCAGTGATGTGTTCCCAGAGAAGGGCTGCACTGAAGGGCTGTTTGAGGTTTCTGAGAACTGGGTTTCCTGTCAGTCTGTCCGTAGAACACTTGCCTCAGTGTTTTGGGTTTTGAGATACCGGTTGCCAAATTTGTTTTTTGTTTTTTTTAGCAGTGCTAGTGGACGTCAATGGGCCTACATGGAGTGTATACCAAACTGTCTCCTCCCTCCTTGACAAAGAAAAGTTGTTTTTTAGACCCATTGACTTGAGACAAAGTGAAACCATTTAAGATGTGGGCGGAGAACCATTAGTGGTACATCACACACAATAGCAGATCTGTGTAAAAGTGTCGTCAAGCTAAAAACTCTTGTGTCTCTTTCCCAGTCGTGTCCGCTCACTGGTGAAGGACAGGACCAGCGACGGTAACATCTCCCGGTCTGTGGAAGCTGGTCAGACCCCGAAGAGTTGGGGGAAACAGACCCAGGACCAGCTCATCAACCACATGATCAAAGCCCTCAGGAAGTTGTGAGTCTTCAGCATCTGTCTGTCTGTCTGTCTGTCTGTGGCTTTCTGCATGGTAGCGGTGGTTTGGACGTGGGGTCAGGATGTAACTAAGTCAATGAATGTGATGCGTACGTCTCTTTCACTGAATTGTAAAACTCCAAGTCGGTCTGCAAAGTGGTAATCCTTTTTTTATTTAGTCTCCATCTTTGTCTCTCAGTTGCTGTGGTGTTTCTGCACTGCTCTTCCCAGAGACCACCTGTTGATTTCTGTTGATGGAGTTTGAGTTCCTGTAGGTGGCGCTCTTTTCTTCGTCTGTTCAGCCACGGTGGCTATCGCTGCTCATGCTAACTACCCAGTTCTTCTTCTGCTATTGCTGCTGCCAGAAACGTAAAACGCATCATTTCCTGTACAGCAGAGGGTTTTTCCCATGAAAGCCCGTCCTGACTTTCATGCATGGGGTCTATGTTGTATCACCATTGGGAAAACAGACTTAATAGGACCATGTCACAGATTATTACTTTAAACCCCAAAGCAGCAAGAATTACCTTCATGGAATCAGGATGAGGTTGGCATACACAGTTACAGACTTGCACATGTAGTATGGGGTATTATTCCCTTGCCATATAATCATTTCAATGCACAGAATTCCTCTTTGAACATTGGAAGAGGTCTTGGACCGATGGGTGGGCAAGCAGCCATCGCTTCTGCACCGCTGCCTAGTATAAAATCTGCTCCTGTGTGAATGTGTGAACTGTTTGACGACCAGGTTTATGTGACGTCAGTGTTTAGTAAATCTCAGTGCTATACTAAAGAGCTAGAGAGGGCTGAGAGTCAGTTCTGTAGGAGGTCTCAGTCCTGAACCATCAGCGTTGCAATTCTGCTTGCCACCAAATGAGGGCAGTCAACCCTTTCCCATGTGGACTCATTTAATCCTCTTCGTCTCCTCTTCTCCTCGCTTCTCTTCTCTAAGAACAGATGATAAAACACTGTTTTCATTAGAATTAGCCAGCTGCTGTTGAGCATCACTCCAAGCACCAAGACAGCGTAAAGAAAAAAAAACAGCCAGTGTGACTTATGAGTTGTAAAGACGGCAACATCTGGTGCCACTCCAGAACGAGTCCCAAGAAAATAAAAGGGGCACTAATGCGTCGTCAGACCCCCGAGAACCGACGCCTCGGCCACGGACTCTGAGTTTTGATACTCTAAATGACAACAGCTGCATTTTTACGTGAATGATCGCTTGAGTTGGACGACCTTTTTTATTCAATCAAGAATTTATACAGAAGAGAGTGATGAATTGCCTTTCAGAAACGTGTGCACTATCAGTCCCATGTTTAAGGTGCCCATCTTGCTTGTATGATCATTAGTTGGTGCATTAGAAAATGACCAACCACGCTTCTTCAGACAGCATTACATTACATTACATTACATAGCAGACGCTTCTATCCAAAGTTATTGCCATTTTAATATGTCTAGGTTGTTCTTTTTTTATTTTTTTTTTATTCATTGTGTTGTTGTTATTGTCTCTGTGTGTAATGCTGCTGCTGCACTGAAATTTCCCAGCTTGGGATTAATAAAGTACATCTATCTATCTATCTATCTATCTAAGTGACTCACAATAAGCATGAAGTACAGCCAGCGTTAGCTGTCACAAAAGAGCAATAACAACTCGTTTGTTTTCTGTTCTGTGCTCAAGAACTCTTTATTTGCTTCAACTCAGGCACCCATTTAATTTTTTGTCGCATGTCAAAAGTTCACTTGAAATTCTCTCGTCAGTTGTTTGCAAACATAGCTGTTATTAATTATTAAGAGATTGTCCAAGGAGTTGAAGTGCACTCCAACTGGTCGGTGCGGACAGACGGAGAGCAGAGATGTCCCTGTTGTAGCCAGCGAGGCCATGGTGGTGTTTTTATTACCGGGGACTCTGGAGCGAAGCTGCATTTGATTCCCTGACAGTCCCATTGTTTTCATTTATTCACTCTTTCCATTTCATCCTCCCAAGTTCCCCAGGGTTGCAGTGTGCAGGTTTTATTGGCTTTTCCTAGTGTGGGTGTGTGCGTGCATGTGTGTTTGTGTTTCTGAGTGTGTGCGCGTGGGTTTCTGTTTGTGTGTCTGTTGCTGTGTGTGTGTAGGCATGTGGCAGGCACACAGCAGCGATCCACAGAGCACTGAGGTGTATCATTGAGAGGGCCGGTGGGGCTTAATGCCTGGCCGGTCAGCGTGCACATTAATCTGAATGAAGGTGCAAAGTGACAGGCCTGTGATTTAGACTGCCCATTAAACCTTACAGTCACATGTCTCCCAGTCACAACACTGGGGCTTCAGGCCAGGAAGGACCAGCCAGCAGCTCAGAGGAGGTTTGAGGCTCCCGCTGAACTGAGGCGGCTGATAACCAGGCAGATCTGATTCTCATGAGATCACGTTGCTGTATGTCCAACGGTGCTGCAGCAGTGAAGAACATCCCGTCTGCGCTAGCGGAGATGCTGTAGATTCACCCGATTTGTGCAAATTAATTTGATGGATGGATAGATGGATGGATGGATGGATGGATGGATGGATGTTGTACAGATGGATGGATGGATGGATGGATGTTGTACAGATGGATGGATGGATGGATGGATGTTGTACAGATGGCTGGATGTGAATATGGTTTAACTGATATGGGTTTTACCAATACCAATATTCTTGAAGCTTCCGATGCCAAACTTCAATATCTTTTAAATTTGATCATTTTCATTTCAAAAACACGAAACAACGTTTAGATGATGGGACACTAAATCTCTTTTAGTTAAAATCCAGGTTAATAATAATAATGATATATTGGAAGGATGGTAGGATGGATGAAGGGATGAAGACAGTCATGGGCGCACAGTGCTAGAAAAGGATGGAAGACGAATGACCAGACAAATAGATCAGTGCTGTCTGAGAGATGACAAGTGGACGCTCCCCTCTGACACCATGATCATTCCTCATGAATGTTAACAGCCCCATTTCTTTTTCTTTTTTGTGTCTGACACACCCCCCCGGCACCAATCAAATCCTACATGCCTGTCAGCCAGCGTTAGGCTACAGGTCCCCCCACCACTACAGCTCTGGCCTGACAAAGGTCAAACGTTGACCCAAGTGGAGCTGAAAAAAATACTCACTAGGTCAAGATTTCTTGAATTAGTTAGATGAGATAGATGAGAAGAGGTGAAACGTTAATGGTCACTGTGGGGAAATTGGGTTGTTACAGCGACCTGAAAAAATCTAGATGTAAAGCCTTAAAACTAGCGATGGGAAATGAAGCGGGAAGCTGCCCTACGGTCTCGACGTGCGCTTTGAAGCTTAGGTATCAAGCGTAACATCACTAGTTAAAACATATCAAAATGTCTTCAATGCTGTTAGGTGATGACAGGTGTCTTGTGCTGCACGTCCACTCTTAGATTCATACACAACAGGGGTAGAAGTACAACATGCTAACCATCGGATCTGCTTTACTAAGCACAATTGGACTTCATGTCCCTTAAAAATACTGTACAGGTTTGGTGTCTTTTTTCTTAAACTCCCCGTGTATAGTTTTAAGAACTATGTTCAGTCAGAAATAGTGTATTTTTCCAGCTCTGTTTCTTTATTTTGTTTTAAAGAAACAAAATAAATATTAATATTAATATTAAATACAATACCAGGCAGCATTAAAAAGTCTTAAAAGTCTTAAATTTGTCTGAAACCTGCACATACCCTGACACTCGCACATCTTCTGCATCTATTTTTTGTCTAATATAAAAATGGACCAAAAGATGAAATATTTGTGGTATGAAATAAGTGGGAAAAAATGAAATGTATATACCAATGAAAAGGATACAGTACGTCTCTACACACTCGACACAGACGTGAGAACAAGAGGAGGAAGGTCAAGGTTAATGAAAGGTGTTCCTCTCCACTCGTCTTCTGCCACCCCTCCACAGATGGAGCGACTGATAGCATCCTCCCTTTTCCTCTCCTCTGCAGGCCCCGGGCAGCCTCCCTGCCTAGCGCCACTTCCTCTGGATAACGGCTGGAGCGCTGGGTATCTTCATATCTAGGCTACAGATGCCAACTGTAATCTGTCAAGTCTAAGGTTGCGTGTGTGTGTGTGTGTGTGTGTGTGTGTGTGTGTGTGTGTGTGTGTGTGCAAAGAATTGCTCCGGCTATGTAAGGAAAATAGGACACTGTTTTATTGTGGTCTGTGAATCAGTATGTGTGTGTGTGTGTGTGTGTGTGTACAGTATGAAATATGGTAATGAGTGGTGCTCTAGCCTGCTTTCATGTGAAAAGTGGATTTGCTCAAGATAAAGCAGCCATGTTGGAATAACAAAGGGAGACTGACCTCGGCTAAAGGATACACACTGCACTCGCACTCGCTGTTTTCAGAGCGATAGTGGCGATAGCGTTGTCACGCTGCGGTTTCTGAGAGTGAGCGCTGTGTGCGCACGAGGCCGCCGTGCACAGCTCGGTGAGTGAGCACTGCTCCAGTTTTAAGGGCCACATCTGAAAAGCTGACTGATACATGATGCATGATTCTGGCTCGGTTACCTGTTTCTCCTCAACACCAGGAATTGCCATTGGGTTGGTACTTTGATAGCACTTATGATTTGTGTTATCCAGATGTAATGAGTCATATCAGTTTAAAGCAACAAAGAGGGCAGAATCAAATGCATCCAGTGTACATTGCAGCCAATCAAATAGTTTCAATGCTGTGATGTGTTACCTCGTTTACAGTACGTCTGTGAGCCGTTAAGCTAGCGGAACTAAACTTAACTATCAAATATGCTTCTGCAAACATGTCAAAAGAACCAGTGGAGAAGAAAATACAGTCAAACAAAACTGAAGTTCACCGTTAATAATGCCACATCCCTGACGTCCACAGCTCCGTTGGAGCCTGGCCCTCCAACCCGAGGACCAGCGTAGCAGCAGCCAGAAGAACCCCAACGCAGCAGCCCTGTTCCGCTGAGACTGTCAACCCGCCGGCATCGAACCGAAACAGGCTAGCGCTGGCTCCAACTGCCTGGAGGGTTGTTAGGGGCATAGAGACGGGTAAAGCTGCACAGATAATTCTAGACAAAAAGGAGACCACTAGATCGTTTGGCAAGAGAACGGTACTTCAATGCAGATTGCCAATCCAATCCAATCCAACTTTATTTATAAAGCACATTTAAAACAACTCAGTTGACCAAAGTGCTGTACAATCAATCATCGAGATAGTAAAAACTTAAAAACACAATAAAACACAAGGACCAGTTTAAGAGACAGAATGACAGTAATATAAAAGCAACAAGACCAAACAAAAAGGAAAATGCAACTCTCATACTGAGTTTAAAGCCAAGGAGTACAATTGGTACAGAAATAGAGAGTGGTTCATTCTTTCACAACCAGGAAGCGAGCCTTCTGTGAGTTATACAGATTTGCTGCTGTCAAACAGCTTGTAACCTTCTCAAAATGTGGAGATTTTGTGTGGAGGCTTTGTAAAGTCCGGATTTAATAACCAGAAAAAAGTGCCCAAGCCTCCTAGACAGCCATGAAAAGTCCTAAAGTAGTGCGCTTACTTCAGTCAAACACCAGTCAATATTCAGAGAGAAGTGAAAAGTCATTTCTCTGGCCCCCTTCACAGGATCAGCACTAAAACCGCTCGGCGCTGCCATTCATTTCCTATTTGGCAAGCGTTGCCGTCGAATGTAGCACCGCCCTCGCCGTTCTGAGCCCTGGGGTTCAACTATATTCAACTTTGACCTTTGCGACGCTGACGTCTGTGATGCGAAAAGCGCTGGATCACTCGTCCCTCTGAAGACCGGGAATCACTAGCTCTCCATCGGAGATTCACTTTGCGAAGAAGATAGAAAATATCCTGTGGTGAATATTTCTCGTTGTCTTAAAACATAAAAGCGAATCTATTTTTGATAGGAAACTTTTTCTCCGGTCTAAACTACGTATCGATGGACTCTCTTACTCTCTCTCATGACGTTTCGTGTAATGACCCAGCTAAAAACTGCAGCCTATCCCGGAATATGTTGGGCAGAAGGCAACGTTGAATTTCTGGACACAGCAGTAAGTGAGTGTGCAAGAGTCTGGTGAGTCAGGTACGAGGTGGAGATGCATTCAGGGGTATTTATGGTGTGTGTGTTTTGGGAGAGGTCCACTCTGAGCGCCTCACCTCGGCCTGCTGCTGGACCACATTTACACATTCAGAGCTTCAGGGAGTAGAAAGGCCCGACAGTAGCGTGCACACACACATATTCCCACACACACACACACACACACACTTACATTTCCTCCGCCTTGTTCCCGTGAGAGCCTGACTGTGTGCCAGGGCTCGGGGCAGGAAGTGCATAAGTTGCCCCCCCCCAACACATCATCCTGCCGGGACACCTTCCACCCCTCCACCCCTCCCCCTCTCCCCGCCGGGGGATGGGCCGGGCGTCCAGCCTCATGGTTTACTGGTCCGAGGGAGAGGGGCCCTTGATGCATGAGCCAGCGGAAGACATGGGCTTGTTTTATGAAGGAAGACGGGGCTCCGGCGAGGAACCTGCTTCGTCTGCACTTTCGCTCTGTTTTTGTTTTATTTTGTGTATTTATTTTTCTTTGTGAATCAGCGTTCTCTCTTTCTCTCTGTCTCTCCCACCACTCTCCTCTTTCCATTCGGAGTTTCCTCTTTCCGACCGGTCTAGCCTGGTGGTGTTGGGTAGAGAGGAAAAAGTACTGTTACTTTACCTCCCTACAAGACAGACCCTTTTCTGCTCTACTTCTTCTGAGAACCTTTAGCAATACTATTAAAAGTGTGTCAAGGAAAGATCTCAATAATGCAATAACTACAATACTTTAAATAAATAAAAGTACAATACCTGGTGAAGTTAGTACTAAAAAAACTATGAAAATGTTTACATCTGAATTTAGAAGAGGTTCCTCAGACAGATGTTTATTGTTTGCACGGTTTTCTGGTTCACAATCGCAAATCCATAATTTATTTTGATTCATATCAAATTGGTTCTCATAGTTGGTGACTATAATCTTTGACTATGTGAATGTGTGTTATGTGGTTTGTTCATCCATGATGCTATATCAGTTTCATATGGTAGCGCAAGAAGTCTCTTAAGTTACTTGCATTCTGGATCCTATCGTTAGTCCAGAATTTAGCCTCTATTCTCACTTTCAGGAGCTGATGTTTCAGTCCTGTGCTGCGGGACAGTAGTCCAGCCAGGGAAAGTGGTCGAGTCACTCAAAACCAAACTAGTAGTAAGCTAAATAACTTAAATTTAGAGTTTGACAGTGAGTTCTGCTCTCAAGGATCTTGGCCATATTAGAGACCCGGGTGCCGTCTGGGCCCCAGTAACCCTTTAAGGCCCTTGACCGAGGAGACTGGAGAAGCCAGAGTGAACTGAGTGAACTGCACAATACAACACCCCCTCTGCTGTCTGTTCTGTCAACACACCGAATGGATGGAAGACTTGTCAGCCGTTGCAAGCAAAATAGAGAAATGAAAGACAGCCAGGCAGCTGCTGTCTCTGTGATGAACACCGTAAACACTGCCAATCAATTCTAGGGTGGCACATGCGCACACGCAGGACGCACAATTACTGCAGCTAATCATTTCCTGATCGTCTCCCTGCCTTAGCCGTTCCTACAGCCATCTATTATCATTATCCATCTATTCCTCTGGACGCCATCATCCAATACCTTACATCTTTCTATATTTCATCTATATTAGACAGTAATAGCACTCAGTCTTACTTGGAGCGAATGGGAGATTTACACAGCGCTGG
Source organism: Hoplostethus mediterraneus (assembly GCA_034670385.1). Classification (NCBI taxonomy): domain Eukaryota; kingdom Metazoa; phylum Chordata; class Actinopteri; order Trachichthyiformes; family Trachichthyidae; genus Hoplostethus; species Hoplostethus mediterraneus. Next base: position 501,254 of record JAXDDW010000093.1, read on the forward strand.
GGGTTCATATCTGAGAGATGCAAGCTCAGGGAAAAACTTCAGGGGCTGCGAGCAACAAGGTATTTATTAGCACGATCAATAGGCACCATCATGTTAGAGTGGGTATGGAAATGCGATAGCTGGCCTGCTCTGCCTCTGTGTCCGTCTACTGAACTAGAGGTTGGGATCAATACACCGCAGGTCCTGAGAAATCAGACACGGTGACGCATGGACTGAAAGCAAAGCGCGTTGAGGTAGCGTGGTCGCTCCTCCGTCGTCTTCAAAGAGGCAGGAGCTTCGCTTTTGACCGGGGCATGAAATTCGCCAAGTGCCTCGTCCAAAAAGTACGTCTCTTTCTGCAGTTTCTCTGATTTGTCTCTGGAAACTCTGGTCTTCCCCGGGCCTTCCCAGAAGTACCTACAATACTGTGTTGAAATATTTCATAGTCTGAAAGCATCCCAGGAAGGAAGGCCAGGACTCAGGCCTGTTAACGTGGCCTGTATCGAGGAACCAGAGCTAAACGTTCATGACTGATAGTTCATCAAGACAATGCAACAGAATGCTAACAGTTATTCCTGACATCTTTGTGGATGTTTACAATAGATTAGTTTACAACATGGCGCTCAAACCCACAACGGCTGTACTGTAAGCTGAGATGTGCACTAGAGGAGTGATTTAGTGCCGGGATCTACGCGTAGGAAGAAATCTGTATATGCGCTCGGCGTGCCAAGCCAAGAGATGGAACAGATAGCTATAAAGACTATGCCAACACTTTGCCTGCCACCGGCGTGATGGAGTGAACAACACTGGGAGGCAGAGCATCACTCTCCAGTATGAGACAGGTGCTTGGAAGCAGCTTTGCAGCACTGCGGCCTGTCCGGCGATAAAACCCTCTCCCGTACATGCACTACGCTGCAGGAATGACTGGAAATACAGTATCGCTTCCAGATTGCTTCCCCCCACCATTTTACCCCTCTCGCTCTTTCCTCATTTTTATGCCCTTCCTCCCTTTTTTATTTATTTATTTAAATGCGTCTGACACCGCTGGGAGGGGGAAAAAGATGGAGGACATAAATATCACCCGGTCGCTCATCATGCTGTGGAAACGTCAACACTGAGAAACGAGTGGAGAGACGGGAGTCGCTGAAGGAAGAAAGGAGGGAAGTTCCCCTCTCATCTGGTTCTGGCAGTGGAGGAGTGAGTCATCCTGTGGAACGCCGCAATGCTAAATGACTTTTCCTTCCCATCCTGCTCGGAGGGTCACCAGAGGTAGAGCGTCTTTCAGGACCAGTCAGGTGCATGGAAAGTCCAATGGGACCGATAGCACAGAGCTTCCTGACAAAAGCAAGAGACATCGTGTTTTACTCAAGTAGTCATTTCAGGGCTGAGACGGCTGCACACACAAGTGCATGAACTCTTCACTCTGCCCATGGAGAGCCTCCAACCTAGTGGTGAGACACGAGAGAAACTAACAAGAGTTCACCGGGTTTTAGAAAATGACACAGTGCAGCTCGGGAGAGTCACTTACTGAAGGATGAAGAAGAAAGCAAAGTGCAAAACCCAAAGATGGCGTGAACACTAAATGCCAACGTGACGATGTTTCTTAAATGCAGAAAACGGAACCTCATCTCAAGACAGATGGGAAAGATGAAGACTGGTTGAGGTAGAGCCATCAATTATTCAGGACAAATGCAGGGAATTCCCCTCATAAGATTCTTATTGGAAAGCTTGCTACTGTATCTGTGGCCTGAGTACATTTCCTCAGATTGTAGAAACTGAAAAGTCCAGATTGGATCAGAATAACAAAGATCAGCAGTGGGCAGTATGCAAACCCCTTCAGCTATCAATAGATTACTTCATGTGAGGTTCAACTTGTTGTACCTAATGAGAAATTGAGAAACAAGGCATACGATATACACTCACAATAAACAAAATATACAGGAACATGCATGATGTCTTAAAATGTACACTGGGAAGAGCAGACCTGGGGTCAGATGTATAAACCATGCATATGCACAAAAAGAATGCATATGGCATTTTGAGCTGAGGAGGAAGCAGGAAGCTGCAGCTATAGCCCAGGAAGTGGTCTGTGGCCTTCTGTGGAACTCCACACTACAGATACCTTTGCTCTTCTGGTTCTCCTTTTCATTGGGTTAAGTGGTAACCAAGTATTTGCAGATAGGTGAAGTAGTTCCTCTCTCACCAAGTCCACCATACTTGTTATCCTTTAATAACATAGTTATTTTTAGTCTTTTTATACATCTGGCCCCAGGGACCAGCCCCCCTGTTAGTTTTTCTGTTATCTGTTACAATTCACAGCATGCAATGAGACTCTTAGCCTGTGGTCACCTGGACCTTCAGCTTGAAGGGAGTGACTCAATTTCTCCCCACAAGGACTGAGGAGGGCAGTCTGATGCTCTAGGCTTCACCTCCACCTGCTGTTACACAGACATCACTGAGTATCAAGCACATATGTTATGAATGTTCTAGGTGGTGAAAAACCAGGCCACCTCGTTTGTGAATGCAAAGTTCATCAATCCCAAGCATCACGATATATGAGACAATGGGAGTTGCTCCGATCGTGGAAAATGAGAGTGTTTCATTTGGATACAGGCATCCCGAGGTCCGAGCCAGCAATGGGAGGGTTGTCTGGATCTTTCTGCTTCTGACAGCCACAGACAGACGTTCCAGGTAGAAATGGTCCCCCAGTCAAACAGATGAGGTTATGGAGGTTGACTTTGACTGGATGGGAATCACCAAGACCATGTATCACCACACAGTGAAACATACATTGTCATTGACAGAAGGATGGCCATCTTTCCTCATGTAGGAGATGAGGTGTGCAGTCGATTAGAGTTAAAAGGTACAACTGGAGATATGAACGTTCTCCAAGACACTGACATGTTATTCTCATGGTAATCAACATGAACAATTCTCCCAACTGTCTGGTATAGATTGCAGCTACGACAGTCTAATACAGCTTGGTGTAGGTTTGCTCTTCATGTGAAGCAGTTCTGTGTATTTGGTCTTTGAGGTCTGGTTGTATTCATACTCATATATTCATTCCCATTCATATTGATAGATCTGCTCATAACAATTTGGTCCTTCACGTCGCCCTTCACCTTGGAGGCCTTGGTGATGAAGAACACTGAAGCTTTGGGGTTTCATTGTAAACAGATAGATGGTGATTTGATAGACATTTTTATTAAAAAGGGATTTTTTTTCAACATATGTTGCAAATGTTATTTCCAGTAATACAAAAATATATTCTGCCTGTTAAATAATCTATCTATCTCATAGTGGAAGCAGAAAAAACATCCCCTCTCTCTTTTCTCTCTCTCTTCCTTGGCTGCTGTAGATCCTCATTTCAGCTGAAATATTATCGCTCTAATCTCTGTGGTGGATTTCTTTTTGTCAAGACTCAATTCTTTCTGGCAGAGGGGGGACATAACCTCACATCCCACTGCCAGGCCTCTGTTCCAGCTCAAAGACAGCTGCTGCTGCTGGGAAAGCCCCGTAAGAAAAAAAAGATTACTTCCAAACACCCATGCTCTGCTTTCGTTCCTTTTCTTCCCTCATGGAAAAGCTCATTTATTTCTTTTTCGTCCTTTGTTCTCATCCTCCGGCTCTTTACTTCTCTCACTTGTTAACAGTTGGAGGTGTCAGGGCATTAATCAAGCCCAGTGTTCCAGTGGCTGGGTGTTGGGATGGGCTCCAAACTGGGTGATGATGGTGGACAATTGGCCCTCCTGGCTCTGCCAAGGCCTAGCTGCACTGGCTGCTGCTGGGCATTGACTGAGGATGCTACAAAGACTTGGTTGTTGTTGTGTGGAAATAGTGCTTGATGTTTGCTAAGTTATGTATTTGGTTAGTTATGGAGCCTACAAGCCGACAGTAAATCCTGCATCAGACTGAAGCAGGATGGGTCCTTTAAGGACAGTGGAGGACATTCACCCTCCTCTCCAGACTTATTCTCCTGTTTTTTCCCTTTTCTCCTCACAATGAATTATCTAGTGACAGAAACGTCTGAGGCCCTCTTCTCTTTGCCGTGATGGATGGTCTCCCCGGCTCTCCACACTGGCCACAGTGATCATCCAACGCTGATAAAGGTCTAAATGGCTTTAGTAGGAATGTCATTGCCCCAGAACCCCCCAAAGACACGGCCGGGCTACGACATCCTCCATACCCCCTGTTGTTGGCGAAATTGAAAAATGAATTAGTCAGCTTTATTCTCCCCTCGGGACAAGATTGACTTTTGACCCCTCTGAGTTCTCTTCCACTCATTCTGAAGAAAAGTACAGCGAGGGCAAGAAAAGACATAAAACATCAAGAGGACAGTTGAGGCCATCGGAGAGGCAGTCAAAGTCCCCGGATCCCATTGATCAACCCCAAGAAGGCTCCCCCCTGCTGTTATCACCAAAGGAAAGTGGCACTTTGACTTAAAATTAAGTTCACCACCTTTCTTTTTTTCAGCCTAATCCCACTTTACCCAGTGTCTGGTCAGAAGAGCTCTTTGGTCCCTAACTTTCAGACAGATAGCTCTTATCAATGCTGTTCTATCCCAATGATTTATGTCACTGGCTGACTCTGCTTTAGGGGCAATTTTCCCCTGCCACATCCTCTGGAGATAGTCGGGAAAAGGAAGGTATTTGGTGGCCGATAAGATAGTGTCGGAGGGGCCGGAGCGAGGCTGCGGGATAAGGGCGATTACTGTTATTTGTGAGTCGAAAGGCACGGAGCTCTGTCTCTTCTTGGGTCACTAACAGCAGGTCTCTGATCGTGATGCCTGAAGCTAAAGCTAAGCTGCAAGGTTTTGCCATTGTTGAACCTGAAGCTAATCTGATCCTACACCTCATCGCCCAGAGTGGTGGCTGTGAGAGCCTGTGATGTGATGGCACTTGAGTAGCAGCCTGTGTCGGCGCCAACGTCACCGTGACGCTTAATGATGACAGATGGATGACCGAGGACTGTGATCCTCTCCGCCGACAGCCGCTGACAAAGACTTGGATTGTCTTCCACGGTACAGCGGGCGTTTTTATCCCAGCAGTCTGGTGAGGAAGCGTCCTAATAGCTCTGATAATTCCCATAAAGCGTGGCTCGCTGTGATTTTGTTGCTAACCCAACTTTTTATTGCTATATGTCTACGCAACTTTGAAGGAAGGTTTTCCGATAGTGCACATGCATTGGTAACCGTTGTATGAAACAAATACCCTGAGGACGGCCTTTACTTATGGGTTCTTCAGTGTTGCCAACAGTGCCTGATACCTACATCATCAACATTGTACCTATAATCACAACAGAGAGTGCCCCCAGAAAGTCTTAATTCAGCTTGAACCAAAACATACTGTCTGAAATGCAGAAATGGAGGATCTAGACAAATGGATGGAGATGTAAAGAAAGAAAAACACAGAGGAGGATGAAAGCAGGACGCTGGAAGAGAGGGAGAAAGAAACGAGAAAGTGGATGGACTGTGTCAGTGCCCTTCTGTCTGTCTGTCTGTTCAAGCTGTTCAACTCTCTGCAGCAGCACATAGCCACCCCCCTATGTCTGGGTTCACCATTCACACACACACACGCACGCACGCACGCACACACACACACACACACACACACACACACACACACATATACACTGAGGAGCTGAGCAGACAGAAAAGGGGCGATTGTGTAAACAGGTGCATATGCAGATTCATTTGCTGTGTGTGTGTGTGTGTGTGTGTGTGTGTGTCAAAAAAATCCTTGCACTGCAGAAAGCGGGTTTTTTTTTTCAACAATAATTCAAGTCATCAACTTGCCACCGGTTAATTACCAATGTCTGAAGGATAAGTGGCCGTTATTCTCTTCACTGGAGAATTTATGATTTATTAGCGTCACCGACCGAACGTCAGTTGAATTAAGAAGAGAGGGAAATAGTAAGAGCACTATGCGATCCTCGTGGCTCAACCTGGTGGTTTCAAGAGCTTGGGCGCGTCACTATTTCAACGTGATGTTTATGCTCTGAGCTGTGGAGTCTTCAACATGGGGAGACGTCTTACTGAAACAGGACTAGGGCGCAGTGACCACATCGCCTCCATCCTGAACATCGGCCACATCAACAAGTCTTCAGATGCAGTCGGTCTTATCTGGCTAATGATCCAGACTTGCTTTGTTGCTGCCTCCAGCTACTGCGGCACAAACAAAGACAGCAGAAAGAAGCGCATTTCATTATCACCAGGTCAGAGGTCATGACTAAAGACTATAGGAGTGAGAGGTAAGGACAGGAGGAAGGTCAGCGCGTCAAGGTTGGTGGGCATCGAGTCTAATTAGTGTTCAAGCAGCGAGGAGAGATCTGATGTCGTCTAGGTTGGAAACATTTCCTGTATTTAATAGACCGGTCCCCATTTCCATGGAGCTTTTCCATATAATATCACTGCCTCAGGCGGAGTGATATTGACTAACAACCATCTCTCATGGCCTTCAGAGACGTCTGGGTGGGAATTCAAGACCCTCTAAGAGCACACAACGCTGCTAGGAGCAAACGGTAAAGCTAAAAAATCACGTTTCCAAAGCGTTCAAATGCATTACGCAGGGAAGAGATGCAAAATCTATACTGTATTCCTCATTTCCATTATAGTGGTCCGAAAGAAACACTTATGTGGGCCATCCTGGACTCAAGAAGAAAGGGAAAAGCCTTCATAGTCCCATGAACGTGGTTTAAATAGATTAGAACAGCACAGCTCAGCATAATGCACTTTACTCTGGCTCTGAACCTGCAAACGGGGCTCATCCCTTCTGAGGTGCAGTTCCCATAAACTCATTATTATGTTACGCTTACAAATGCAATAGCACCAGAGGGAAAGGGCTGCTTATTCCCCATTGGCCTCAGTGTGAATAGATGCATTAGGATTGATTTAGCATGTAGTCTTTGAGCTTCTCTGCACTGAACCTCCAATAAGCTCTGAGCCAAAGCCAGAGAGGACAGTGGTCCTTCAGTGGTCCACGCCGGTAAGCTCCGAGGTGGACGGGAGGGGTCTCCATCTGACTTGTATAACGGTGAGGATGTGAAACGGCACAAAGACAATCCCAGAATGCACCATTGCGCCGACACATAAAGGCGATGTATGACAGTTAAAGCTTGCACACAGATGCAGGTGAATACGCCGGCTGTATCCGGGAGGGCTGCGTGACACTTTTCTCTGTTTGTCTTTGGTGATAAATGTGTGAGCAGGTGAGTCGCTGACATCTCCACCCTCGTCCTGTCTCTAGCGTTGTGATAGCATTGTGCTTCTGTCTCCCCCTGTCAGGCCCTCGCAGCTTTCCTCCGTTCAAAACACAGAGTCACGCCGAGTTCACCGCAGTGGAACGGCATGTCAACATGCGAGACCGTCGCTATCATCTGAAGAACAAGAGAAAGAAACACCAGGAAGAAGAGGAAGGTTTTTGGCGGGGGGAAGGTTCAACGTGTTATGAACAGCAGGCAGCGTGGTGATTGATTGGAAACAGATATGGTGCGGGAGACAAACTGGATGTTCATTGTTTTGAACAGTAAAGTCCGCCAACGCTGGCATGAACGCGCCGCGTATCGCGCCCGCGGACAGCACTTGGCTTCCACCGCGGCATCGAACACGAAACAGATGTTGAGAAACGTGGCGAAGCCATCGACCCCACATCTCCTCACCTCTTAACATGATCCAGTGAAGAAACCAGACCGTCCATTTAGGAGCTGTTCCACTTCCCTCTTCTTCTTCTTCTTCTTCTTCTTCCGCTTCTTCTTCCTTCTTCTTCTTCTTCTTCTTCTTCTTCTTCTTCTTCTTCTTCCTCTTCTTCTTCCGCTTCTTCCTCTTCCTCTTCTTCCTCTTCTTCCTCTTCTTCTTCCGCTTCTTCCTCTTCCTCTTCTTCTTCTTCCTCTTCTTCCTCTTTGTCCTCCTCTTCTTCTTCTTCTTCTTCCGCTTCTTCTTCTTCCTCTTCCTCTTCTTCCTCTTCTTCTTCCTTTTCTTCCTCCTCTTCTTCCTCTTCTTTCTCTTCTTCTTCTTCCTCTTCTTCCTCTTCTTCCTCTTCTTCCTCTTCTTCATTTCCAGCGGGGATAATTAATTATTCATGCCAACTGTAACCGTATTTGAACTGAACTGGCGTTGACAGTAGACTCTCACTGTGCTGTTGAATCGATGAGTTGTGTTGTAAGCTGAACCTCTTGTTTATCAGCAGCGTTTGGCTGATCAGAGATTCCTCGGCAGGCCGGCACATTAGCGCTCACATGGACAAACACAAGTTTCCATAATTATACAGAGTGTAAGCCTGCACCCGCACGAGTGGATGCAGAAGCACACACACACACACACACACACACACACAAACACACTAATACACACCGTCAACAGTTTCCCAGCAGGCCTGCATTGTGGAGGATGTTGTGATTGATGTCTCTGACCTATTCTGGGAGCAGACAGCCACATCGGCATCCTAATTACCCTATCATCATCACTGCTCTATCTGGCGGAGCAAAACACACACACACACACACACACACACACACACACACACTCTCTCTCTCTCCAATGAAAAATCAAAGCAGAACCAGGTTACCTGAGACTTTTCCCAACAAACTGGAAAGTTCAAGTTGAAGGTTGTAATATCAAACTGAATTCAAACACTGCTGCCCTCGAAGAGCAGCTGATGGATTTGGCTGTTATCCTCCACCTCAGAGTATCTCACTGTAGACCAAGTTGGCCGGCAGGCTGGAGTTTGACAGGAGGTGTGCCATCGACCTCCTATTTGGCCCATGGGGTTAACGGAGAGAGCTAAGAGAGAGCTTGGTTGATGCTGCAGCCGACCAGAGGGAGGAGAGAGAGGTTTTACCTTGGGGGATCAATATCAAGTTTATCAAAAACTTTATCTATGCATAGTTGCTTCACCACTGAGGCTACACAGCTCCTGTATATCTCAATGCCAAAATCCACTTACACTGTTAGATATCATGCATTTGTGATGCTCAGTACATTTCAGGTCTGTGCATGCCTGACTGCCCCCGAGCCCCAACAGTAGATGGAAGGTGCGTCTATGCATGTGGACCCACTAGAAATGAACCATGCTTCGGTCGGCACCAGGTCCCAATTCATCACTGCACCGTAGAGGACAGACGTTTAGCTGTTGGATCAAGAAAAAAGGATTCATTTATCAATGATGAACATGTCAGGTGCTTTCACAGGTGAGGGTGCCTCACATGGCCCTGACCCCTCATCAATACTTTCTGCAACTCAACTCAACCCTGTTTACATGGTATTGGTGTAGAAATTGATATTGCTAAATTGTCAGTTTAACCGCCTCCTGCAGCACCGCTGTGCCCGTGGCTCAGTGAATTTCATGGAGGAGAGAAGATCTTCTGATTGACTAAATAATGACTCGTTAATATTATGGACTTGTTGTCGTACGACGCGACGCCCTGTGAGTTGCACCTGACAGTGTTTAATCACTGGTGTCAGTTCTGCTCTCATCACTGTTGGTGACTGCCTATTGGCTGGTGATCGGGCTTGTTCAATCAGGACGATCTGGCTGGTCAAATCAGAATGATCGTTTCAATCTTAAATTCTTTTAAGTGTGAATTTGGGTGAGATTTTATTTAGAGCTTTTTTTTTTCACTACACTACAAAAAACCTTCACTATGATTACAGATTATGTTTGTCACTATGCTTTATATAATAATGATGGTCTTTATGGTCTTTAAACAAATAAATACATGATCTTTATATAGATAAACAAATAAATACATGATCTTTATATAAATAAACAAATAAATACATGATCTTTATATAAATAAACAAAAAAATACATAATCTTTATATAAATAAATGGCAGTTTGACGGGGATAGAAGCCGTGTGCTCATCAAGTGGGGAGAGTGTTGGGGTCCCCTCTCCTCCTCTCCTCTCCTCCCCTCTCATCCTCATCTCCTCCTCTCCTCTCCTCCCCTCTCCTCTCATCTCCCCCTCTCCTCCTCCTCCTCCTCTCCTCTCCTCCCCTCTCATCCTCATCTCCTCCTCTCCTCTCCTCCCCTCTCCTCTCATCTCCCCCTCTCCTCCTCCTCCTCCTCCAGTAGCTCCACACTAACACTGTGTGCAGTAATTCTCTTCTTGGCCTCACGCTTGAAATCAGACCACTTTTTCATCTCCTCCAGGGTCCGTGGTTCAGGACTAACAACCTTTACCTTCACAGCTTCCAAATAATACTTCTGTCATTCTGAACAACCATTATTTCAAGTTCACAGTCGGTAAAATTCCGTTTCTTCTTCTTCTATTGCTTCTGCTGGCCCTTTATATGCAAACCAGGCAGTTGGGGGTGTTGGAAGCCATTTATAGTAAATTGTGGGTGTTCAGAAGGCTCGTGCGCACAATTTCAGGATGATTGAGATGTATGAGGAACAAACGTACGTGGGGTTTCATACATCTGACCGAAAGACTGCATGTTTCCTGTTTGTGTGTACACAGATTTCTACACCTCAGTATACTCAGAGTTTTATACATTTGGCCCCCCTGTCTACTCTTGTTTTAGGTAGCTGGAAATCAAACTAGAGAAACACGCCACCAAACAGCAAAACAAACCCAGAAGGTGTTTTGAACGGTGCTAAATTGTTTGGGTGGATTTGAACACGCTGCTTGAATAAGTGGGCCCCGGCTCCCTCTGCAACAAAAGCCTGTTTCATCTGTGTATGTACAAACAGGCTCAACGTGCTGGGTAGACAACCTCACCGCTACCATCACTAGCATGCTCTCCTATAATAACATCAACTTCTTCATGGCAGAGCTCCCCCACAACTCCCAGCAGCAGAGCCACAAGCCCCGCCCCCTCAGAGGAGGCTGCACATCCACAAGCATCTGTTTCATGGCGGCTCGGCATGATTTGACAACTTGTTGATTTGCTGCGTGACGGCATATTATTTTATTCCATGTTCAGATGCTTTAATGTCACTGCCATTTGTTCTGTGTGTCTGCTTCAGTGTTCCTCCTGCTGTTCTGTCTTGTCACAAGGCTTCAAACAGCACTGATGGAAACGGGCTGCGGCTCGGTCTCTTTATGTGTAAAAATACACTCAAAGTAAAATTATTTCTGTCTTTGTGTCTATTGTTCATGGTTGTTTCTGTGTGTGTGTGTGTGTGTGTGTGTGTCTTCAGCCCTATTGAGCGTTCCCATCAGGAGCACCAAGCCGTCCACCAGCTGCTGAGGACCCTCCCCTGTCTGGCCGGACCGCTGTCTGCAGAGGAGCTTCGCCACATCACCAGCATCGCCGTTGTGGAGGCCTGGGACCGCGGCCAGACCAGTTCGTTACACACACACACACACACACACACACACACACACACAAACAGAGTGTACAACATGCTTTAACAAGCAAATAAAAGGGTTTACAAGACACATGAAAGCAGGCATGTACAAATAGGTTTTTAATAAGTGACTTTTCTCAGATGGGACGATCTGTCGAGCGCATTTCCACCTTGAGAAGTATCGGATCTTGTGTACTGGTACATGTTTTCTCTTCATGTCAAGCTGCAGTATCTGTAGTAGCAATCAGATCTTTTACAGGCCTTCAGCTATACTAGATGACATACAGACAGACAGTCAGACAGACAGTCAGACAGACAGCTGGACGGCCGGCTGGCTGACAGACACAACTCTGATGTTATTGCCTCAGACAACCCCATTCCCCGCCACGGCTCTCAATCATGCCGAAGATGCTGTGTGCACACAAGCGCACACACACACACACACACACACACACACATACAATCACCATCTATTATTCATGCTATTCACCGAGGCCATTTGAATGGACCAGGCGGCCGGGCGGGTTTGTCTGTGAGCCCATCAGATAGCTGTGGGGAGGCGGGAGACGAACGCCTGCTCGCGTCTGGACAAACATTAGAGGTGGACCTAAGCGTGAGCGCACACACACAAACATCCATATGTATGTACCAACACACACACACACACACACACACACACACACACACACACACACACACACACACAGTGCATTTTCTAGAAGATGAATCGAGCTAGAATTTCTCAGCCATGTCAGGAGAGCTGTGATTACCCAAAAGCAGTCCCATCCGACCCTTCGAAATATTCAGCATCTATCCATCCATCTATAATTCACCCCCCCCCCACCAGCTCCTCTACCCCCCCCCCCCCCCCCCCCCCTCATATCTCTGGTGCAGCATCACTTCCATCCATGTAGTCGGACAAATTAAGCAGAATGAGCCCCCCCCCCCTTGTCGAGGCAGCTTCCACGTGATCAGAGGAGGAGGAGGAGGAGAGGAAAGAGACAGAGGCAGGAGAGAAGAGGGAGCTAGAGTAGGGGTGGAGGAGAGAGGAGGAAGGGAGGCAAAAAAAAGAGGAGGAGAATGAAGAGTGTGGTGAGATGAGCAGCACCACAGACATTCAGCCTCTGACTCGTCACCACCAGCCAACAACAAGTGGCCTCTCCTCTTTCTCTCCTCCTCTTCTTTATTCTGATGTTTTTAGGGATTCAACAGCTTTTTCCTTCCTGTCTCTCTTGTCACCTTTTACTCATTACTTCCATTACCCCCCTGGCATCCTCCTGCCCAGACAGAAATAAAGATTCCTGTATCCCAGTGTGAAGAGACGAGCCTGTGTGGTAACCAGTCATTGTTGTTCTGGGTCTGTAGGACAAACCAGCAACACATTTAGCCCACAGGTGATGACGGCCACACGATCCACTGTTCAAAATCAAATGTTGAAATCAAAACGGACAAAGACAAAAACATACCTAGTCCTCCCTTTGTCCATTTCAATGTGGTATTTGTGAGACGAGGCCATGATGGGCAGCATGAACACATGAGAGTCAGAACACTGGGTTTATGCGAGTCTCGTACAGGTCCGGTGATGTCGAGCGATGTGAGCATCTTCAGCGGGAATCAATATCTCAGACGTCTGAGTCAGAGATGGATTTAAACAAAAAAAACTTGATCATTGTTAATTTTTGATGAATAGCGTCCAACTGTGATGAAAACAGGGATCCCCAGAGAGATACGCTTAAGAAGAAAGATCTGCTGCATATGAAAATACTCATATTAGATTGACTTTTGAAGCCGTTCCTGAAAACTAGACTCCATTTAGAAATCAATCTGTCATCATCAGAGGCTGTAATGAAAGCCGACCAGACAACGCTGAATGGATTTTCATTTGTCATCCCGGCCTGCTTTGAAGCTAGCCATTCTCCAAGTCGCACGTTCACAAAATTGCTTTCTCTTTGGCAGACTTGATAATCACCTGTATATTGTAGCCGCTGAAAGACTCGCTGAAAAGCAATTAAAGGAAGAATCCACCGCGCCGGTCGAAGGTTTAAGACGCCAGCTGCTCTGGGACAGAAAAAAAGACTGAACGTGTCATCAGGAGCAAAAGTCACGATACATTATGCACCGCTAAGATAACTTCCTTTATGCAATATATCAGAAACGTGATTTGTTTTTGTGTTGATGTTAGCGTGTCTCCTGAGACTCACACTTAATTGTTTCCCAGTGAGAGATAAGCCTCCTCCTCCGTGGGGGCGGTGCCAGGCTCGCTGATGGCTGCTTTATTAATTGCCCTGAGAAGAAGAACACGAGTCACATGGGAAAAGAGCTGAAATCAAACTTGCAGTGATGGTTCAGATGATCATCAGTATGAGCAACATCATCCAACTAGAAAGCAGCTGCAGTGTGCCTCTGTCTCCCTCCACAGTATTCGCCAACTCCGGATTTTATGTGATTCTGAAAGGTTCGGTGGGACCCGACCGCCCAGACGCATCGGAGGAAAACCCCGACCTGAAGGACCCAGTGGTGAGACGTATGGTTAGAAGGGGATGTATTAATCAATGACAAGCCACGCCGTCGTCCTTCCTCCTTTCAACTATACTGTATCTAACACTGTAGCAGAGAGAGTCACTGTTTGTAGGAGTGAAATGGGGATTGGAGTCAACTCGACATGGCCTCTCTGCCTTGGTCGTGTCATCTTTCTGTCTGCTGGCTGACTGCTTCTCGCTGCTCAACAGCTCCGAGTTGGGGAAAGTTTTGGCTGGTTGGAGCCTCCTGACGAAGCCAGCCTGGGACTCGGCCAGTGTGTCCTGACCGCTGAACCGAGCGAAATCCTCAAGATTTCTCACGCCGGATACGCCAGGCTGAAGAAGGTCAGCCAACATTAAAGTGTAAATCTAGCATGGGTCTGAGCAGAGGCCAAGTACTCTTGTCACCGTCAGGCTTTACTGCTTCAGTACGCAATACGTTAACACTAATGTTCAGCTGCAGACAGGAGAGGGATTGTGAACGCGCCTCGTGTTTTTGTCAGTTCCTCTGTCATCCTCTGCCTCAGGAGAAGCAGGCGAGGACATGTGCCCTGAAGCAAGGCATGATCAAGAGCTGCCGGTTCTACAGCCAGTGGCCGGCGCTCTCCGTCCAGACCCTGGCCAGCCGCCTCAGCATCAGAAACTTCCCCGCCAACCACGGTGAGAACAGAACTACTGCAAACTTTCTACTGACAGTAGAGAAGTAAAGGTGGAAACACTGGTATCAAATACTAGATAATAAAGTGGATCTCAGGGACACAGGGACTGCTCTCAACAGCAATGTGAACAGATAGCTAGAGAGGGTCTTAGGTAAGCCCAACCTGAGGGCAGCTCAGGATCAGGATTCAAACAAAACACTTGAACTAGAACTCAAATCTGTCAGCAGCCTCCCTGCCGGTCTCTCCTCCTGGACCGGATCCACTCTAACGTCTTTCTCATGAGGTCATCAGTTTACTAACGCCCTTCACCTGGGGCAAGATGGCCGACTGGCTGTTGCCTGCTGGGAAGTGTAGTCCTTTCCCACAGTTTCTCAGTGGCAGACACCCCAGTCTGCTGCAGTATCAAGAACTGAATAGGCTGACGTAGGTGTCAGTTCCTGATTGGTTGAAACAGACAGACCAGGATCTCCTGGACAATCAATCCTGCTATCGGTGGTCAAGCGATTCAAGTGAGAGCAAATAGCAGCAACTCCAATAAACCCAATCTATTGGTCAGGGGTATTTTATGACCTCATCATTGCAATTCATAAACTGGGGTATTTTGGTCCTGAGTCCATATTCATTTGTGTAAAAACCTTCATGCTCCCCGGTGAAGGTCACAGCATGGCGGCCATGCCACGTTCAAACGCCGTATCCTTTGAAATAAAATAAAATAAAGACCTTTTCAGTTTTGCTTGAAGTGCCTTGGAGTGTTTCAGTGGAAGCAGCGAGCCCAAACAGAAACCCAGTAGAATCACTTCCTGTCCTCTTCCATTTGAACAAACCCACAAACGTTCCCAGCTTCTGGAAGCGTCTGTCATGTTAAAATAATATTTCAGGACTCTTTAATAAATCCTGTGACTCCCTGCTGCCAGCAGCCAGTAACACACATGTGGGGTTCAACAGCCCGACCAGTATCTTCTACATACACAGCATCATCAAAGCGACATGTAGAAGTTCCTCCACCCTCATCCAGTGTAAACCAATCACATCCATCTGGAACGAAGACGTTGCGCAACACTAAAGGCACCACAAGCGACATTTTACAGTATATGAAAGTGCTCCGACCCGGTGCTGCCCTCTGACCTCTGACCTCTACTGTTGCTGCTAGCTAGCCTGGTCATGCCAGGCCTCGCATCCTGTAGGTTCCCTCCATCATGGATATTTGCACCCAGCAGGCGCCTTGATTGAACTTGACTGCCCCTGTTTTGTGGCTGTATGAGGGGGGGGGGGGGGGGGGAGAGAGAGAGAGAGAGAGAGGGAGAGAGAGAGAGAGAGAGAGAGAGAGAGAGAGGGAGGGGCAGTGGGAGGAAGGGAAAATTGAAAGTGATGGAGGAAGGAAAAAGGAGTGGGGAGAGGAATGAAGAGGAAAAAATGAAGACGAGACGAGAGAGATGTGGAAAAGAACAAAGGAAGGGGGAGGAGAGAGAGAGAGCGAGAGAGAGAGAGGGCGAGAGAGAGAGAGAGAGAGAGAGGGCGAGAGAAAGACAGATAGTGGGAGGAGAGCGGAGAGATAGACAGCTAACCAGGCCGGCGGAGGGAAAGTGGGATTGATTTTGTCTTATCAGCGTCTGCAGCCGACAGGTGACTGACAGCAGGATGCACATGATTTCAGCCTGCACACACACACGCACACGCACACGCACACGCGCACACACACACACACGCACACACACACACACGCACACACACACACACACCAAATGACGCCGTCTCTGTCTTAATCATTTTCTCTCATTTGTATGCAACAATCCAGCTTTTGCTTTTCCTTGAGAAAAAGGTGTGTGTGCGTGTGTGTGCACGTGCGTGTGTGTGTGCGTGTGTGTGTGTGCGTGCGCCATGCTACATCTTACCTGCCAGAACGCTGGGGTCTCCCTACAGGCACAAATAAAACCAGCTGTGTGTTTGTGATTGCACAAGCAAATCTTTTCCCTCTCTGGCTGTGTGTGTTTGAGTGAGAGAGAGAGAGAGAGAGAGAGAGAGAGAGAGAGAGAGAGAGAGAGAGAGAGAGAGAGAGAGAGAGAGAGAGAGAGAGAGAGAGAGAGAGAGAGAGAGAGAGAGAGAGAGAGAGAGAGGGCGTACACACATGCAATGTACACAAATTATTGTAGTTGAAATGCCTGAAAGGATCACCTGAGGCGTACAGAGATGAGTAACCTATTTACTGACTCGCTCAGAATTGTGTGTGTGTGTGTGTGTGTGTGTGTGTGTGTGTGTGTGTGTGTGTGTGTGTGTGTGTGTGTGTGTGTGTGTGTGTGTGTGTGTGTGTGTGTGCGTGCTAGCTTACAGTAGGTGTGTACTTCAGCACCGATACAGGTGTGTTTGGATTGAAGCTGGCGATGTAGAGTTCATGAAATCTGTGGAATTCAATCAAACTGTTAGAATCAGTTCAGGTTCAGGTCTTCCCATAGAGACCCAGTCTAGACAGACTAAGACCGTCTCACCATGACAACACATTCAGCTCACAGTTGGGTTTGATACACGATACCGGGGTCACTCGGTTCTGAATGAAGACAGTCCTGACTGAGGAAAAACAATATGGCCGCCATATTGGAGGCTGGCTGGTCAGGAGGCTGGCTGGTCAGGAGGCTAGCTGGTCAGGAGGCTAGCTGGTCAGGAGGCTGGCTAGTCAGGAGGCTGGCTAGTCAGGTGGCTAGCTGGTCAGGAGGCTGGCTGGTCAGGAGGCTAGCTGGTCAGGAGGATGGCTAGTCAGGTGGCTAGCTGGTCAGGAGGCTAGCTGGTCAGGAGGATGGCTAGTCAGGGGGCTAGCTGGTCAGGAGGCTGGCTGGTTAGGTGGCTAGCTGGTCAGGAGGCTGGCTGGTCAGGAGGCTAGCTGGTCAGGAGGATGGCTAGTCAGGTGGCTAGCTGGTCAGGAGGCTGGCTGGTCAGGAAGCTAGCTGGTCAGGAGGCTAGCTGGTCAGGAGGCTAGGCTGTTCAGGAGGATGGCTGTTCAGGAGGATGGCTAGTCAGGAGGCTAGCTGGTCAGGAGGCTAGCTGTTCAGGAGGATGGCTAGTCAGGAGGCTAGCTGGTCAGGAGGCTAGCTGGTCAGGTGGCTAGCTGGTCAGGAGGCTAGCTGGTCAGGAGGCTAGCTGGTCAGGAGGATGGCTAGTCAGGTGGCTAGCTGGTCAGGTTGTCTGGTTCTAATATTGATGTTTGATGTGCGCAACAGTCACAACGCTCTGGTGGGAGAGGGAGAGACTGTACTGTGCTGACAGTAAGCAGAAAGCTATGATCTCATCTGCAGAGCTCTATGATGAGTGGAACATGCAGGCACACACACATGCACACACACATGCACACGCACACACATACACACACACACACACACACACACATGCACACACACACAGCACGGTAGCGTCATTCACACAGTTCTATTGTTTATAACTTTGGATGACCTCATTGGATCTGCTGGACTGGTCTGATGCTGCAGCTGCCACACACACACACACATACACACACACACACACACACACACACACACACACACCACTAGACCTATGACAGGCCTGGCCTGATTCAGAGAGCAGCCTTGCTTTCCCACGCTTCCAAGCTGCAGCAGACAGTATTGGAATCAGACACCGTGGAATATCGTCCTACTGGACACACGGTTGGAATATCCAGACAGACATGTTGGTCCAATGACGCTCGGTTGGATCTTACTCACACACACACACACTCACACACACACACACACACACACACTCACACACTCACACACACACACACACACACACACACACACACACACACTCACACACTCACACACACACACACACACACACACACACACACACACACACACACACACACTCACACACTCACACACACACACACACACACACACACTCACACACTCACACACTCACATAATTGGAAATTGAAACAACTGAAACAATTGAAACAACTTTTGGTCTTCATGTGTTCAACAGCACATGATCAAACAAGAATACAGATATAAAAAATATATATTTCAGGCTTCAAAATTGAAAAGTGGCCTTTGGTAATGATGATGCTTCCAGATGTTTCTGGTAACCATCAATAAGTAATAATCTCTTTCCTCCAACAACATTGATCTGAAGGGTCAGTAATCATGGGCATGGCCACTTTTAAATTGAAACCATAAAAGATATATGTTGTTATTGTTTGATCACGTGATGTAAAGCAATGTTTTCAATTTCCAGTGATCATCAGAAGATACTGTCCCCGCCTCCCAGCCTGCCTGCCGGTTGTGTTGGCTCTCTAGGCTTAGATGGGGATCAAATATACTGTACATGCAGGCATTTTAATCCACTCCGCCTGACGGATTACACGTCCTGTGTGTGTGTGACTCGGTCGATCGGTTCACGGCGCTGTGCAGTGAGAGACTCGATCATTTCGCCTGCTGCCTTCCTCCTGTTCGCCCGGCTCCGGGCCTCGCCGGTGTGCTGCGGCGGGTTTTTAATTGAGTGGGGAGGCTCGCCGTCGCGGCATCGCTCCGACGCCTTCGGGGACCGCAGGTGGCGTGGTGCTCGGTACCGTTCCCACCGCGGAGCAGCAGCAGTGTGTGTGTGTGTGTGTGTGTGTGTGTGTGTGTGTGTGTGTGTGTGTGTGTGTGTGTGTACCGATGTCAGGCGATACGTCCTCTGGGGATGAATTCATTTCCTCGCAAATTCTGTGCGTCGTTGGCAGCGGGCCTCGTCTGAGCACTCTCAGCTGTCTCTCTTTTCTTTCTCTCTTTCCTTTCCTTCCCCCCCCCCCCCCTCGTTCCACTGCTTCCCCCCTTCTTCCTCTCTGTAGTCTATCCCTTTCTCAGCGTGCCAGGGCTCTACGCTGCATCCTGGACTGATTACAGCTCCACTGGTCTCATTAGTGTCAATGAGCGGCTCAAACGGGGTAATAGCCGCCTATTACTGGGCTATTAGAGAAGATGATTCGTCCCTTATTTCCCTTCTCTGCCCGGTAACTAGACAATCAGTGAGCTGAACTACAGTGTTCTTTGGCTGATACTTCAACACGCTGACATCCATCTACACACCCGCAGCCCTACCTACTTGCAGACTGTACACTTAAAGGGTAACACCTTTAGCGGCCTCAACACACCAGTAAAAACATGGGTGTTAACTACCACCCGTTAGCCTGGTGTCAATCAAAGTGCTGGTTCCTGTGGCCCCAGAGTCTACTTCACCTTAAAGCCTGCGATTTGCAGGTGGTGATGAAACAGCTCTGCCGTTGACCCCGCCGCGCTGCCTCGCCTGGGATGCTGGGAAATAGGAACAGCGTATTGGGATGATGATGTCGGGTCACATGACTTTCAGTAGCGAGATGGATGAATGGCAGTGCAGAGGTACAACAACACCTTAATGTGTCTGTAATCACCTTTAGGTAAAATAGTTGGATTGACTTCATGACAAAGACTCATATGGAGGATAGAAGGACTTTGTTGTCCATGTGGTTTACAGGTATATCAGCATTATCAAAGCATATATCATTAAAATAATATCATTTGTGAGAGTAGAAGTGTTGAAATATTTTACCGGTGCAGTTTTAGACTTTCTTCCACTCGATAAGGAAGCAGATGCTGTCAGGTTTAGGTTTCTAGCGGACCCGAGAGGACATGAACACACCCCCAAACACAGAGAGAGACAAAACCCGGGACCTGCAGCCGAGGAGGGATGGGAACACAGGTCCGTCAGACTAGACTGCATCAGTACCAGCTCACCATGCTGTGGCGGACTCACCGTGTGACTGGACAGTTTTCTCAAGTTTTTCCTTTTCATGTTTTGACTTTGAAGCCCTTGTTGTTTTAAATGGAAGGTAGAAAAATGAAGCCGGGTAACCGGGGCTGTGATGGAGCCACACTGCTGCTGCCTCTGGGATCACTCCGGTGACAGTGAAAACAGATGATGAAGCCCTATGACACCATGACGCCACGCAACAGTGTCAATGTTTTGTTATTTCCTGATGCAACATTTATTCCCCAAACACCCCGTCTGACTAGCGACGGGGGTATTTGGTGCTTTTATGAACTGGGACATCATCCAAACCAGCCGACCCGGCAGGTCAGGTCTATGAACAAGACAACCCTGTGTTGTGACAGTCTGAGTCCAGAGGGTCGCGCTCACCCTGCCGCCGGGTTTGAACAATAATCCCTTCTGTGTTTTTGTGACTTCGCCTCTTTGTCTGCGTTTGTTTGGCCACCGAACTAAACGAAGATTAAGAGTGACAGAGTGAAATCCTCCCGCCAGTGTTTCAGTGTTTCACTCCCTCAGCATCTGGCTCTTTCTCCCCAGTAGGACTTTTTTAAATAAGAGGCCTGAAGACACACACACACACTACACACACACACACACACACACACACAGGTGGGCCAAAGTCTCGTCTGAAACCGACTATTATTTTATTTTTTTAATTCCAAACGACGGTGAGGAAATTAGACCCGAGGATACTCCGCCACGCTTGACGCCTTCACAGTAAAAGTCCCCTCGCTTCCTCCCACGGTGTTTGTGTGAAAGAGTGGAGCGAGAACACTACACACTACACACACCCTACACACACTACACACACACACACACACACACACGTCGCAGGCCAGACTGATAGCCTGTGTGTGGCACCCTGGGCCTCACAGAGATAAGGTTTTGCAAACAGCCGTCAGCGCTGATGTACAGTGTTTCCACCGAGCTGTCAGCGGCCCGGCCGTACATCACAACCCGCTCACCTCCCCGACACCGCCGGCTCACATGGACAAATAATCCCCTCTGTGTTGGATCCCCATGCCACAAACAGAGATTACCTCAGTCTCTCTCTCTCTCTCTCTCTCTCTCCTCCACAGCCTGAGAGCCAGTGTTGTCAGTGTTTTGCCGAGGTGTCCTGTGTTGCTGTGTTGTTTAACCGGAGTGCAGTATCCGGGCAGTATGTAGTCGTGGGGCGTGTATCCACCAGCAACACACAAGCCTTGAATCCTGGATCACCAACGTTACCAACATAAACCTCCAGTGGTCTTGTAAGAGGGAAGAGAGAGAGAGAGGTGCAATGGAGCCATATTAGAGTAGGGAAGGATTATCATGGGATCCTGCAGAGAGAGTGATGTGGTCCTCTGTCTGTGTGATGGTACTGGTGGTAGTGAGGTGATGTTCAGTTTCATAATGTTACTTAAACTATTGAATTAGCAGGAACATCTGAAAATGTGTTGGTTATGGTGGCGTGTAAGTATATCCACAGCAATAGTAAAGCTTTCCACCTAGCTGTAGATGTAGTTGAAGTGTTTGTCATGATTGGTACGTGTAGGATATGAAATACTTCTGTAATACCCAGAATCCTTCCTGTCCTAAGATCCTCTAATTCTACCTGTCATACTTTTAACAAGGTAGTCATTCATTCTCGTTGACCACCTGGTCGATCTGGAGTAAGATCATGATTCATCTTTCAGGAGGCTTGTCAGAGTCGTTTGTAAATCCTTGAAGATTCACACAGAAGTCTTATGGGATCATGCAGACTTTTAAAGACGCTGAGATCGAAGAGAATTCCTTGTCATACTTTAAAGAGATCACATTTCGGTGATGAGGCATGAATCCACTGGATATGCACTGTTGATCCTCCAGACTGGCTGCATAACAGTGTCTGTTCATACTGAGGTAGAATGTCTGTAGGGGGTAAAGCATCACAGACGTCTGTTAAGGTTTGTTCAGGTTTGAGTCATGAAAACCAAACTACCCCAACTGCCTCAGATCTGCTTAGTCAGCAAATCCACCTGGTGTGACTCTGATGTTTAGATTGGATCAAAGTCTTGGGAGAACTTCTGTAACTGGGATAAAAGTTCCTTGGTTAGAAAAGGTGGAAAAAAAAACAACCCAGGAAAAATGTTGTTTGTGTGAGTGTGCGGTGACAGCAGTGACACCAAAGTCTTCAGCAGCATCATACAGGACAACACCGCTGACAGGATCAAGCCACATGTCAGATGAGAGATGTTATTGTGAGGGTGACATCTATCCTGACAGAGTTCAGAGGAAGGAAATGTGCTGTTGTGCCTGCAGCTCAGGGCCCTGGGGGAGCCACAGGGATGTTACTGGGATGTACCCATGCATGAACACGAGTGTTGTCTACATGGCGGTAACAAACACTGTTCAATAGCAATGTAGCTGATCTCCGTGGGAGGCCATCTTTGACTTCTGGGCATGTGCTTGTTGTATGGACCGATCCACACAGCCACATACACTCACTGGTATCCTCATCGACACCACCCACTTGCTCCACTAGGCTAGATCATCCTCTGCTCTGAACTGTAACACAGGAATACGTCAGATCTTCATTGGCATCTCTTCTGTCTGTCTGTCTGTCTGTCTGTCTGTCTGTCTGTCTCTGTTTCTCCTCAGTGCTGGTGAAGGAAGGCAAGGTGTCTCCCTTCGTCGGCTTCATCCAGCAGGGCCAGTGTAAGGTGGTGCAGAGTACCAGGGCTCTGATGAAGACCGCCCACGGTGACCAGAGGGCGAATGGCCTGGAGAGCAAGGTGACGAAAGCTGAGAGTCCAGGGCCAAAGTCAGTCGTCTCTCATTACTTTTGACATGCGTAACAGGTAATGAGTAATCTATTACTTTTGGAGTATTGAGCCGAACCACAGCTAGGTTAGCCTCTCTACCACGTACTACCACGTGACTTGGCGGCTGCCCAACAGCTCAGCAGGAAACGACAGCCATTTATATCGCGTCGGTTCTCTTCTCTCACGTCAAGGAAGATGAATGCATTTCTGGCAACGCATCGCTCGGGTTGTGAACTAAAAGTGGACTGATTCATCGGTTGGGCTCATTAATTAGCTGTTCTGAACGTCGGTACTCAGTGGATGTTAGAGCCAATCATGCTCCATCATGAAGCTGTTCTTTTGGGTGACGTGGCGTTTCTGTCTGCCGTCAAGAAATTACCACAAGGAATTTCATTTGTAAGGGTTAGAAATCAGCTCTGAGATCAGCCTGTGTAAACCCCCCAGGCTTAATTCACCTCTGATTGTCCTTAAACTTCACGAGCCTTGTTAACTGTCATGACAACAAAGGTCACTGAGAGGTCAGAGCAGGGCTGTTTGACTGAGAACACGTTACTTCAAATTAACTAAATCACTAATGACCAAACTGATCAAATATTCTGACTTTAATCTTTTAAAAATGGTGTGAGCCTCAAGATTGTCTTTTCATTTAATCTAATATTAAGTAGCGAGAGTTCAATCAATCAATCAATCAATCTGTATCACTGTCCAATCAACCCCTAGTTATAGTCACAACAACGATACGAAGAAGGGATGCATTGACCTCTGTTGCTGGTTGCTTGTGGTGTGAATACAGTGTTACGGTCATACTGCTACGGTTTAATAAAACAAACACAGAACGGGGTTAAGAACTGACCTGAACTCAGCGCCCTTCACTCCCTTCCTGTTTGCAAAAGGCTCCCAAGAAGAGAACCACGAGATTCGGAGGGCAAGAGGACAAGATTAGGGTAAGACCAGCTCACCAGTCTCGATTCTGCTTCATAGTGGGATGGAAAACGAAGTAAAACTAACTAAGGTTCATGTTGGAGATGTTGGTTTCACCTCGACCCCTTAATACTGTTCCAGGGTGGAAGGATGCAGTTTGTGGTGGTCGGGAGGCTTGGAGCGACGGACTCATTCGGAGAGGTCAGCGTCCTTCAGGACCAGCCCTCCCCCTGCGGCATCGTCACGGCAACCGAGGCTCTGATCGGCATCATCCAACCGGAAGCCGTTAAAGGTCTGACCCACCCGTCTGTGGTTATTTTCATCATCATCATCATCATCATCAATATCGTATTAGTGAATCAGGTTTGCTACAGGATGCCTTCAGTTTACATACAGCCTCCCCTCATCTCAGTTCGATCGCTGTCTCTCCATCGTCACGTTGGTTTCAAGGAGAGTAACGTTGTTTGTCAGAGTGAGACAGAAGAAGTAATATCTTTGACCAATCACGAAGCAGGGTGGTGCTGAAGTGTCGGTGCTCAAGCTCAAGTGGGGTCGGCAGGAAAGGTCTTGTCAGGTTGGAATTTCAAACGGCCGTGATGAACTGCGATCGGGTCGACGCCTTTGAAAAGGGAGTTCAGCAGCAACATGAGGTGTGGGCGGTGACGGGAGTGGTGACGGGTGGGATCCTGTGTTTAGCAATATCATCCGTCTATTGTTCGTCACAGTGACTCCTATGACCTACAATGGGTTTCAGCCAGCACTGATTTATGTGTTTTGTCTTGTTCTTTGTGTAGAGCTTGATCCCGTGACCATATCTCTGATGCTCCAGTCGGCCAGGGCCACCTATGGGAAAATGACTCAGGTACAGCCTAACACTCACTAACAGTACTGAGGTGCAGCGGGTGTTTCTGTCCAAACAATACGTTTTTATACAGCACAGACACAAAACACTTCACTAACAGAAAGACACGTTAAATGTAGACTAATCTAGACTGGAACAGCCAATAGGAACCGCTTGCTTTTAATTTTTAACTTGTTTTTAATGTTTAACTTGTTTTTATTTAACTTGTTTTTAATTGATTTTAAATCTTTGAATCAATTATAAAACCAATCTAAAGCTGCTACAGTTGGATTGATGTGATGAATCATAGCTGCTTCATCTTGTCCAAGCTGGAGACATAAGGCAGGGGCACAGTTGAGAGTTGCAGTAAGAACAAAGCTGTCTTACGTTTGCCAGAGATCACCTGGACAAACCTGAATATTTCTGGTCCGGCGTCGTGTCTCTTCCTCTGGACGCCTCAGCATCATTGAGGGAACCATCGATTCTGAGAGAAGCCAGAGAATTGTAGAACAGAGCATCAGGCCATCAGTCCAAGAGATAAAACTGGGCAGGAAGTGGCTGTTCAACAAGATGATGATCCTAAACATTTAAGAAGATCCACCGAAGAATGTCTCAGGAAGAAGAAGTTTAGTTTAGCATCGGCATCCAACTGAGATGCTGTGTCAAGACCCAAAGCCTTTGATTTCCTTCGATGCTATTCGTATTAGCAGGGGTGGTAAAAAGGAGAAAGTAAAGCTTCAGAAAGTAGAAATCCTTACCACGTATTTGCTCCAACCTGGCTCTTACCAAGATGAAGAGTTGTGCTAATTAGAATCACCTGGTATATGGGATGGGTGGAGGAAAAACATGGTCAGTACTTCTACTTTCTACTTCTACTTTTTACATTAGTAAAAAGTACATTACAGTATTAGCACAGGACTGAAACTCATAGTCTCACAGTCACAGGTCTCATATTGAGCTCTTCCCTTCTGTTTCACCAGGAGGAGATCACCCAGGAGTACTTGAGGCAGGAAAGGGCCAAAGAATGGGAAGACACCAAGGTACCGATGATGACTAGATGTGATTACTCTGTGATGTTGCAATGACTGCAGTGATTTCAGGACCATCATGGCCATTTGTCTAGCATCCTGGCTTCCTCTGAAGGTCAGCAGAACTAACTTACTCCCTGGCAGCAGCTCCAGTAACCAAACCTCACTCTCCACTCTCTCTTTATTTCTCTCTCTCCCTCTCTTCGTCTTCCCTCCCTCCTCCCTCTATTTGTGGTCGTGTCATGTTAAATGTGCGTTGGGCCTCTTGACAGTTTCCCAAAGACGATTACGCTCCGTTGCTGCCGTGACTGAAATCCTCACTTGGGGAAGAAAATCCATTGTGGACGCTAACCGGTCCAGTGCAGTCCTCTCAGTCTCTCAGGCTCACGGCTGTGTGATCATGTCAGACTGACAGACAGACAGACAGACAGACAAATCGACAAGCAGACAGAGAATCAGAGACGGAGTGGCAGGCGAGCAGACGGCAGGGTTAGACCGATATATTGGGCCGATATTATGTTTTTGTTAAATTTGGGATGTCAGCCAGTCTGTTCATCTCTGACACACTGGAGGTTCCTCCCTGACCTCAGCAGCTTCAGTCTGTAAAACCTCACCCGGCCTCACCCGGCCTCACCCGGCCTCACCCTGCTGCTATCCCACCTGACAGAATTGCATTAGTACTTTCAGTGGAGAGTTTTAGTGTCCCGTGATGGTCTTAATGCTGTTTCAGAGGTTTTTCCACCCTGATGAGAATAAGATTCTTGGGGAAACACTGAATACTTGTTTTAATTTTTTGGGGCAAGAAAATTGTTGTCTGTTAACATATCAAACACAAAATATTGGCCAAATATATGTGTATCATTGTGGCCAGTAAAGGTCCATATCAATCTTAAGCCCTACAAATAATATCTAGAAAGCAATACGTGCTCTAATACCAGTATGTATGAAACCCTGTGGCCTTCTGGGTTATATTCAGTGTGATTTCAGAAACTACAGGCTGATAGTTTGACCACCTGGTAGCTGTCTGCTGCTATGTCCATTAATGCTGTAATGCAGCGTGAGCAGTGACAGTTTGATGCAGTAGTGTGGGCAGGTTGTCTGGTCAGTGGATCTAATGAGCAGCACCCTTCTGTGCTACCTCGCTAATTCACACATGTCATCTCTGACACTTTGGTAAATATATGAAAAATAAATAAACACTTCACTTCACTGCCGCGGTCTCAGCATGACGCCCGCTCGCTGGGGTAATTACAGAATAACTCAAAGAGGCTGGATTTTGAATTTGAGCTAAAAGCCACATCCTAAAAATGTTGCATATACATTAAAAAGACTTTTAAAACATCTCTACGTTTTAAAGGTCACAACAGAATTCAATAATAAATAATAAATGATAAATGTTCATAAATAATACTAAATGTTAATTTCACCAAATACACAAAAAAGCTCATTTAGAAGATTCTTTGCTGCCCTACCAAAACCTCTCAGACCATCCAAACTGAGGTACGTACTGAACCGGCGTGTGTGTGATGCTTTCCAAGCCTTATGCTCACACACATGCGCGCACACACTCGTTGACAAGATGTATGCAACCAAAGGGTCAACTGTATGTTCTGTGGCTTGGTGCTTCACATCCAGACTGAGAGCTTGAGGGTTTTGGGGGATCTTACTGGGAGGAAACCCAACGTGGCTTCAAGCAGTTGGACCCTGACGCTGTGAATGTTCCTTAATATCTATTTTTGGTAAATCCCAAAACGGTTTTCTGGCAACCTGAAAAAAAGAGACTGGATTTAGGAGTTTCCAACATATCGGGGAGAGAAAAGAGGATCAATCTCCCCTATAAATTATGTCTAATCCCTGTGCTGCTCAGTAATCTGGGCTGTAATTTTGGGACATTAGCGCTCACGTCATGGACAGCCTAAACATGGGTGTGTGTGTGTGTGTGTGTGTGTGTATGGTCTTTGTCAGTGGAACAGCAGGCGTGCAGGGAGGATGTGGATGTGGGGATGGGTGTGGCTGGGTGGATGGAGTGAGAGGAGAAGATATTTCCATGGTAACACTCTACACAAAATATTAGGACCACCTATTTCTGGCGCTCTTTTCTGGCTATCGCTGCTCATGCTAACTACCCAGTTAACAAACCGGAAATGTAAAGCGCATCACTTCCTGTCTCCAGAAGGCCACCCTGACACCGGGTGTTTGGATCAGCAAATGGAAAAGCTTTCATGACCTGAGTAGAGGTCGCATCACTGTCGTGTTCGATCAATCAGACATAGAGAATAGCAAGATGTATTTATATGAAAAAGTCATATTTTTATCGCTTATTATATGATTTAAATCATCGGTTTCCGGGTGTCCTGCTGACTCAGCAGTCTGGAGTGCATACTTTTGTTGCATGCCTTCCTCATCTCTCATCATCATGCCCATCCTGTTTTGGTGTTCATGTGTTATGTGTTGTGTATATTTGTGAATGTTGATGTCTATCTAGGATTTTCTAGAAACATTCATAACATCAAATATTAAATCACAATTCAACATGTAGCATCTTTGTAGCCAGAGATGTCTTCATCTTCCTCCTGCTCCTCCTCCTCCCTGCTCCTCTTTCTGGAGACTCTCAGTCCAGAGAAGATTCCTCTGCTCCAAACTTCTCCAAACTTGGGAATGAGGGACTCCCAGCTCACATCAGGGTTGTGAGAGTCCAGATCAGTGACTTTGGGCCTCTTCTTGGGTCCAGTATTGGAGAAGGAGGGCATCACCTCCTCTTCATCATCATCATCCTCCTCCTCCCTGCTCCTCTTATTGGAGACTCTGGCCAGTCCGGAGCTGGGTCCAGCCATGGGACTGGGGAGCCTCCAGCTCACAGCAGGGTTGGGAGAGTCCAGATCAGAGTCAAGATCAAACTCTAGCGGAGCTAGCTCCTCATCCTCATCTTCATCATCAGCATCATATTTTTCAGAGGTGATGATGATAGGTGGGGTCAGACGTTTCCCCACTATCTCCTCCTCCTTCTCCTTCTCCTTCTCCTTCTCCTTCTCCTCCTCCTTCTCCTTCTCCTCCTTCTCCTCACTGTCAGATGTTATGATGATAACAGGTGGGGTCAGATGATTCTCCACTAACTCCTCCTCCTCCTCCTCCTCCTCCTCCTCTATAGACGAGTTTGATGGAGGGTTCTCTTCATCGCTCACCCAAGGAGATTCATCCTCTACCTCATTCTCAGAGTGTATCACCAGTAGGTGGTTCTCCAAGGGATGTTCAAAGTACCAGACTAAAAGAAGAAAAAGAGAGTTAGTTCATCACCTGTGAAGACGTGGCTCGATGGGCCACACACACCCAGTTGTATTCTGATTTGTTTTGCTTTCCTTTTGTTGTTAGTTTATTAAACACATATAAACATGTTGAAAACTCACCATACGGTGGATTGAAAGAAAGGTTGGGACTCATTTCTACAGTCAGAAAGAAGTGTAGTTAAAGGCAGTTCAAGTGTCGCTGTTTCAGGTCTTCTTGTTTCTGATTGTGGAGTTCTATAGAATGTTCTTTGTGATGTCATAATGTGAATGTTCAGGCTGTCAGGATTGGTGGATTAGAGTTCTAATGCCATGATCATGTTATCATATTGATATTGACATTTAATAATATGTGGTATGGCTATACATTTGTTTTCTATATTAATGCTGTGGGCAAACAGCTTCATCCAGGCAGACAGAGACATGCAAGTCCTTTTTGCTGTATCTGTTCTACTCTTATTGTTGTACCGCAAAAACATACAGTCTAGAGGGATTCCCATATAGACCAATACGTGAGCACTATCTGGCCAGTAGGTATTACATAGTTGTAACTGGTGTGGGTGGGTCAGGGGAGCCTATGTTGTCTATGATTGACAGGTGATGTCTGGGAAGTGATATGTAGAAACACCACAGAAACACTTCCAATCATCCTCCAATTAACCAAGCAACAACTTGAGTGCATCAGTATCAAAAGGTTTTATGCCTGCTCCCTTCCTATGCTTGTCCCAGCAATAGCCTTAGCTTGTCTGTGTGTGTTGTCCATAATTCCTCCTGTCTCTCTCTGCTTTCGCTGTGTAATAAAGGCAACCATGCCCCCAAAAACCCTTAAATTGATCACCAGTATAAAGCCAGTATCAAAGTATAAAGTATCTAAAGGATGTGCTTTGTTGACATTCAGCATCTTATCACAAATGCATTCTTTCTACTAGAAAAGTTCTCCAGTGTATCAGAGTCACAACTGAAGCAAAATAAGCAAGATGTTTTTCTTGCCCTCACAACCGCTGCATGTTGGTTGGTATTTCAAAGGCACATCATTTCCTTCTCTCCAATGAAAAAGTCGTCTAGAGACAGAGGCTTTGAAAGGCTTCCAGCGAATCCTATTAAAGAAATATCATATAATTCAATTCTTTTTTTCTTCTTTACCAGAGGGGCCCATGTGAACAAAAGTTTTAACTCCTCCCCTTAATCTTGCAGCTTTCATGACAGAAGTGAATTTAACAGGTGAAGTCAGTAAGGGTCCTAGTCCTGGATTCACCTGGTCATTCAGTTCTGGATGTTTTTACCTACAGCCTTCAACGTCATGCCCGATTAAGTTGAGTATTTTCCTCATGTCGTACCTCTGTGCTGTTTACAGGCTGTCATGAGTTGCTGGGAGGTTCTTCACCAAAAAGTCATTTGGAAGCAGCTTGCTGACTAATTGAAAACCTTCAATTATTTGTTTTTAGAAACTCCTCCCCGAGGTAGAGGCTGCTGCACCTCCCTTTCTCTTTCAGTGTGTGTGTGTGTGTGGCCATATCGTTTTAGCATCTGTGTATGTGTGTCTCTATGTACAGATGTGTGTGTGTGTGTGTGTGTGTGTGTGTGAGTCAGATAATGAGCGCGCTGCATGCTCTTCCATCCCCGAGCTTCCTGCGGCGTGCAGCGGTTTGTATTCATAAACATAATGCACATCGATTTCTGATTTGTTTGCGCGGCCGGATCAGTCTGGGTGTCTGCACCTCCAACACGCTCCATGATTTCTTATCTGTTTCCTATCATGTTGATCGCGGCTCTGCGGCCATGGGAGAGCTGGAGTAATAGGACTGCATTGATTTAGATGCATCTTCCCGTGATGGGTACTGACTCTGCTGATGGCTTTGTATTCCTCCGTAGACAGGCTGGGTAAACTATTAGCTGGCAGCATACATTATAGGAGCTGCTGATTTATCTCACCTTTCAAGCTCAACGTTCGAGGCTGTGAACGTCTCATCAATCAAATAGAAGCAGGATAAATCAAGGGAACCGCATTCATTCATTCATTCATTCATTCATTCATTCATTCATTGTCTTTACCTGCTGCTGTACCTGCTTATATCGGCCTTGTTTGCAGGGTTTCTATACAGTGCTGAGTCGTATACGTTGTATTTGAATCTGTTGTTTTCTTCTCTCCGCAGAGGAAAGTTGTCAGCGATGCCCTGTATTATAACGGGATTGTTGACGGGGCCGGGAAGTGGACTTTCTGACCAAAACCTCACCCGGACGGCAACCTCATCTTGTAGGACACACACACACACACACACACACACACACACACACACACACACTCAGGAGGAAGCCAGATGTTTTGCGATATTAAAAAAACTTTCCCTGCCAAACCCTAATTGGCTGTTTACAGGATGACTTCATTCTAGCAGATCCCACTTCTGACACCGACGCTCCCATACGTCCACCAGACTGAGACCTCCATCCATGCAGGGATTTACCGAACTCGCTAAACTAAATCAAAAGGAGCTGAACTGTTGCTCATGCCGTCGGCTCGTCGTACTCGTTACAGCCTTTGAAATAAGATGGACTGGTGCCTGATGAGCTGCCATCAGCATGCTGCTCGCCGCGTCTCCGGAGAGCGGAGGCAGACAAGCAGGACCGAATGTTTAAATGGCGGCGTTGACAGATGGCAGCAGACAGACGTCCTGTTGTGCCGCTCCTTCAACACCAGCTCGTCTTCAGACATATCTGTTGAACGTGTCTCCCGTCATTTGTTTCCCTTCTTTCTTTTCCATTTGTTGCTTGTTGCTTTTTTATTGACGACTTCACAGCAACTCCCACCGCGGACGCCGCGTTTGCTTGACAGACGGGAGGAAAATTAAAATGACATCTGATAGTATTTGCTTTTCTTTTCAAACAGCCGGGTTGGAAATGTCACCGGAGGACACGAGCATCAGTACACACAGACCTTAAAATACATCGACTGTGTTCAGACTTTACAGACCTCGACTGGCCTCCAGTCTGCTCTCATATTCCAAAGAGAGAAAAAGTGTTTTGGTCATCCTGAACTGAAGTGCCTCAGTCTGCAGTCCTGCTAAATATGGTGTGTTTAGTTTTCCTGTCTGATCATATCTGAGCGTTTCCGTTATACTGACTGTTTGATTGAAAGAAAAACAACACCATGTGTGCGTCGGTGTACATCTTCCCTGTGCGATGATACGAATATAGCTCTGGATTCAGATTGCATCAGGTAATTACTGCTCCAGCCGCTGCTTTAATGTCGAGTTTCATCTCCCGAGGTGGCGAGATGTTCATATCAGCAGAGATGTGAGATGAAAGACCAGCGTCAGCTCGATCTGCACCCTCGCTAGCATGTGTGTGTTTGAAGATGTGTGACTCTGCTGTCACCGCTAAAGTCATCCTATCTCTGAATCACCTCATACACCTACAGTAAGTACTAACACAGTAAATACACAGCAACACATACTATAGATCTGATACAGTACATATGGTTATAGACTGTGACCGTGCAAGCATGTTGGAATACAGTGTGTTTCCAGCTGTAGAGCCTGTGGCATCCAGTAGAGATTCATATCATGGTTATAAATACATAAAGCTCCCTGCTTCAGATTGTTGTTACCTAGCTGATCTACACTCCACGCCATTAGACACACCTCATGAAGGGAAACGCCTCCAGCCAGGGAGTCATCTCTAAATAAAGCACAACTATAAATGACAGGATTGAGAGGTTCAATGCGATTAAACGTTAGAATCCACAAGACATGGATTTAACGTGACGTGATCCAGGCGGTTCCAGCAGCTCAGAAACAGACGACGTCCTGGGATTTTCTATAGAGGAGCTCAGTACAACAGTGGTGTGCAGAAGGACAACAACATGACAGTGACCTTAGTTCAGTTCAGATCTCAACCTTTGAGTTGAGGTTGAACGGGATGTTCCCAATCCAGTCCTAAGGTACCCCCTTGTCCTGCAGGTTTCAGCTCCAGCTCTACTCACACACCTGAACCAATTAAGGTATGATGAAAGCGTGACGCCTCTAATTGGTTCAGGTGTGTCTGAGTAAGGGGTACTAGAGGACTGGATTGGGAACCAGCTGTTCTGGAGGTAAAAGGTAAAGTACTCCCAGGTACCCAGTAAAGATACTGACCAGTCCAGACATTGTTTGAGTGGTAATTGGTGAAATGGGCTGGAAGGTCTCGTTCCAGCGACTGATGGTTGCGGTCTTAATAGACAAATGTGGGTGGAGTTATTACGCTAATGCAGAAGGAAATGCTAAATGCTAAATGCTAATGCAGTATTTAGCAGTACAACATCTCCAGCGATACTCCTAACTACCTCAACGTTCAGCCTCAGCTCATCCACTGGACCCACAGCCTCCTCCGCCTGGCGCCCCGTCACCACCAACCACCACCAACACTGGAGGCATGTGTTAGGGTTAGGGTCCCATACACACATGACTGTTAAAGCCCGTCACCCGACACCATCTACTTTCCCAGCTGTCAGAACGCTGCCGCTCGCACTCCCATCTCTCTACACCTCCACATCACAAACACTAAGGAGCTCCACATCAGACGGGTGGAGCAATAAACCCCTCCAACCGACAGACTGCTGATACCGACAAAGACTCTGATCTTTCAACGTCCAAGCCTCCTAGAGTCATTGAACCCATCCCGCTATATACTATATATCTCACTGCTCACCACCACCATCATGTCTGACCCGCCCCACCTCGCCCCTATTTGACAGTTTCAATCTCCTGCCATCCGCTCGCAGTGTTGTCTCATATGCCATCACCACCCCGGACCCATAACCCTCCGGGCTGTATCGTTGCTTCTGTATGAAATGTCTTCTTGTTATATTAGTATTCCCTCTGTGTTGGTCTACGTCAAGTAATAACCGTCTTGTATGGATGTATGTGTGTCCGACTGGCTGTGGAAATGAATTTCCTCCTCGAACACAAATAAAACTCTAATCTAATCTCATCAAATCTAATCTGCTGTTTCTGCGGTGGAGCAAATTCACATTTTCTCTTCTCGGTTTCATCAAAAGGCTGGCTGAGTGTGAGCCGGCGAGGTGCAGGGCAGGAGGAGGAGGTTCACCGCCGAGTCATTTCCGTTGTTTGCGCTAGACCCTGTGACAAACGTCCCCGGGAGGCCAGGCGGCTTATTAGGCGCGGTGACACCGGTGCCGCGGGTGGTGGTGTCACCGGGAAACCAGCTGACACGTCCTTTAATAGAACACACACACTTCCTACGACCTCCCAGCCGACGTGATCGCCGCGCTGCCTCCGAGGCCAACGTGTCTTCAGTCATCGTTTATAAAGAAGTACACACACACACACACACACACTTTACATTAGACCTGCACATTAAGTGGCCATTTTACTGGATAATGAAATGACTCAGGAAGGTACAGTGGTGGAAATCTTACAACTCCAACCCAGGTCCGTCAACCTTGATGTCAGTCATCAGCAGACACAAGAGAACAACTCGGTTAGTAGATTTAATACGTTTATACAGGAAGACATACAGACATTACAGAGGAGCTTATATAGTTAAACTAACTACACTAAAACAATAAAACACTAAATGATGAAGGTAACAAAGCAATAAAAACAGAAAGAAGTCAGAGGTGAGGGAGGACATCTGCTGACCCAAGACTGACCCAAGAGGAACCCAAAAACAGGAGATCATAAAACAATGAAAGGATTACTCTCAGAGAACCGATCTCATCTACAGATGTCACAAGGAAACGTGGTTTTCCTGTGTTATGTGTTTATTGATCACATTAAAAAGATTCAAATCGTTTATTTAGACAGAAAATTTCATTGCACTTCTATTCTTTTTCCCATCGGGAGGCTGATGCTACCTACTGGTTCTGCTGCACGTTCTCCATGGTTCTTCTGAATCGCTCCATTACCGTCTGAGTAACGATGGTGGGCGCCCCCCCCCCACCCCCCGTTGAGTTTGGAATCGTCACTTCCTGTCCGAACCCGACACCTGAATGTCATTTAAGCAACTCGGGCGAACCTACAGCATCTCAGTGAGCGGTGACGGACGGGTGTTACTAAATCATCCTAGTGTAGCTTTAACAATTTAACAGATAATTACGCAAGCTAGCACCCCACACACACACACACACACAGTCAGCTAGGTATACATTAGCCTGTGGTAGTCAACATGATCCCTGACTGTATATCTGTATCTCTGTGGCAGGCCTGCTGACAGATGACTCCACACAGTGTGTAATAATAAACACGCTGTAGGACATACGAGGAAACATGAGTCTTGGCTCGACCTCCGGCCTTAAAGCTAATCCATCATCGCTGTGCTGACCGGCTGATTTTTTTTTTTTTTTTTTTTGGGGGGGGGGGGGGGGGGGGTGACATACAACCCAGTCAAGAAAGTCTGCCTCCATTGACGCCGAGCATCGGTTCCCACTGCCGGCTCGGGGGAGGCCGGGAAGGATAAACAGAGCGCCGAGCTTGGCACAAAGTTTGTCCTCTCCCCTAATGAAGTGCAACCTCCACAGCTCCAGCGTCATCGATCATACTCTGTGGCTGTTTGTGCGTCTGTACAGTACGTCGGTGTGTTTTCATTCTCTGTCTCGTAACAAACAGCCTAAATGATTTTACCAGAGAAGACCAAACAAACAGGCTCGCTTTGACCCGGGTTGTTGCTCTTGGCTTTGCTGTCTTTGGCGGACGACTCCAACGTCTAATATCCTGTCTATTAGATGGATATCAGAAATCTCAGTTTTATCTGACGTTCATCCAGAGTTACAGTACGGCGGGGTAAGTTTCCATTGTTGATTTATACGGTGTTATGCCACGACTTCCCGGTTGCTCATATGAGAATTAGCCCCGCTGCAGCTGTGCCATAATATTTACATGATAAATCGCCGGCTCATGTTTAGTCTGCAGAGCTAGACGTGTTTTTTCCGCGTACGTATGAGTTGTGTACGTCTAAGCGGTGCAGTAATTGTCATCCTGGAAAGCGATTCCCTCAGATGCTCAGTCAATCACAGAGGAATAATTCAGAGATGACGGTTTGATCAAAGTCTCGATTGAACCTCGTGTTTCTTGCGCAAGACCAAAAGAAAATGAGACTTGGAGATGATTTAAAGAAGCAGGGCGCTTGGCTCCGGGTGCGTGATGCCTTCCATATGCTGCTGCAGTGTTTTACAGCTGTACGATAACAAAAGAGGTTGAGTCTGTCCAGAGACGGCGGAGGTTGAGCCGTAATGTACGAGGGCCAGTCGAGCTGCTCTGGTCTTCTGGAGCTTAACTTTGACTGTTTCTGTTTAATTATCCTCCCTGACAAACCCATTTATAACTCCCCTTAGATTCTTAACATAATAGATGGTATCGGCCGTCAGATCGCAAAGAAAAGTCTATAGATTTAAAAGCTGCAGAGTGGGGCTGCAGCGGAGGAGATGCAGCGTAGATCCTGTTTCGTGTCGGCTCCGCCCACAGGAAGTGACGGATCAAAAGTGAAGCGTGAAATACAAAACTGAGCGAGGCTGGACGGAGCTGGACTCACCTTCCCTTTGGTATCGTCGGTGTAAAGCATGACAGACCGGCCGGGTTGTGTGCACTTCACTGACATCACATTGCAGGATTTCTGGGTATTGAAGTATCAAACTGTGGACAAACATTTGCCTCTCAACCAACACGTAACGTTTCCGTTAAAGGAGCAGACTTCTTTGTTCATTTGGATTCAAGGCGCCGTCCTCAAACGCCCCGTCGTCTCTCAGCCAGCAGATAAGAGGCTATCATAAGACGAGGTAACATGAGGAGAAATGGGTCACGTTGAGGATATGAACCTCTCCTCGGCTGTGTGTGTGTGTGTGTGTGTGTGTGTGGATGTACTATCATCTCCATAGGGACCGCTCCCCTATCTCTACTCCATTTAGTGCCGCCATGCCTCTCCGCCGATTGCCCCGGTCTGGGTTACACTGACTACTCGCCTCGGGGGAAATAAGGATACGGCTCTCGGGTTCCCAGCCGGCCCAACATATGGGAGCCTCTCTCTCATCCAGCGGAGACGAATTCATCCCAAACTCATCTCCTCACAAAGATTAATTTGGCCGACATGGCGCGGCAGGTGGAGAGTGTTGAGCGGCGTCCGTGTGTGTGCGTGTGATTGATATGGACGCTTCCCTATTGTGTGTCTCACTCCGGCGCCCGGGTGATGGAAGACGGAATGAGATGTCACGAGGTGTCACCAGACAGTCAGCCCATTGTTATTTATCGTCAGCCTTGTGTTGTTGTTATTAATCTCACAGGTGAAATAAAAAGCGATTCAGTATGTACCGTGACAGTACAGTACCTGTGAATCAAAGGTGACTAGGTCATTATAACAGACCTCAACGCAGCAAAAAGCTCTCAGACCAGCAGGGAGTTCTTCAGGTCAGAGAGACGAGTTACAATGAAATGGAAACGATACAGAATAGAAAAGGGAAGAGAGATTTTCTACTTTTGTTCTACACCCCTCGCTGGTTCGGGTCCAGACTAACGCCTAAGGCTGCTTTTTGTCAGAAAACACACTTCAGCGTTGAGCGTTGAGCTTTCTGGAGATCCTCACAGTGAATACCTTGCAGCCCTCGAGCCCCGTAAACCTCACCTGGTTGATTTAACATAGATGTACACACAGGCGAGAGGGTCAAGTGAACCTTCTGGGCTCTGTTAGGTCCACTTCTAAATTCAGAGTAATAGTAGAGGAACCCGGCTCAGCCTCCGGCCCGCTGGCTCAGCTGGGAAGTAGAACCATATGGTAGCAAACTCAGGCCCAAACCAATAACGCCCCGATCCGCCTTGATGGTCCAAACCAACAAACGCTGCCATTTGGTCCGGCGGCTTCCAGACAGAAGTCGAAAAGTTTCACTACATTTCTGGTTTGGGGTACGAGGGAGAGGAGAGTTAATGGGTTTGGTTTTGGGGTTTGGCCCGAAGCATCAAGGAGCCATCTGCTGTCTTTTCAGTTAGAATATATATAGGACAAGAATAGGGTCCCGGTCACCTCACTGTCAGCTCCTTCAGACCTTCTGAGTCTGGACCAGTCAGTTCCCCACATCTGAACTTGTTTTATCAGAGTTTTTTCAGGAAAGTCCAAGTGGCTTATTTGCTTTCAGACTGAAATGGGACAAAAAGAATGGATCAATAATGCAACAACATGACTTCCAACCTCCAAATACAACAGCAAGCCTGCGTCACCGTTTCCCCAGAGGACGCCTGGGAAACAATGAAACAGTCCAAATGGCAATGATGTTAATAAACTGTTTTTTTTTTTAATGGAACTATTTTTTAATTTCCTTTGTCTGCGGTGTTTATTTTATGCCTGAACTAATGATGTCTCGTAATGGGAAAAGACGTGAAGGGCAATATTCACATTTGGTGCTGCGAATGGAAAACCAAGCTAACTTCTGTGAGAGACGATGCAGTGCAGACTCAGTGGAAGTCGCTGCGCCACGACGTCTCTCTCCCAGCAGTCAGTGCTTTCCCCAGTGGAGACCGGAGACCTTCCAACCTCATCAAAGCCACCGAGTCTCTGCAGACGGGCTGCCAACTTGTTGGTCTGTGCTTCGTGGCCGAGGTTAATAACCAGTGTGGCTGCCATCTGATGGTTTTCCAGTGGTAGTGTGAATGTGTGTGTGTGTGTGTGTGTGTGAGAGAGAGAGAGAGAGCCACATAATTGCCCCCTCGGTCCCACAGTCTGAGCGCTGGTGCTTTCGGCGTGGTGAAGTCTAAAACAGCAGACGGGCAGCAGTCACCTCGGTTGACCGCCAAACTGCAGAGCAGAGTAGTTGCAGGCGACGGCGCACACAGCCAGGCAGCCGAGTCACTGGGACCCGAGTCACCGGGGACCCGAGTCACCGGGACCCCGAGTCACCGGGACTCGAGTCACCGGGACCCGGCATCACATGCCACCATTGGGCTGTGTTCATCAACCTCGCTTTTAAATCCTTTCACTGTTTATGTGGATTCATCGATGATTCTTACTACTGGTCTTTTGGATCGTACACATGTTTTTTATGACACATGGTATATTGTATGACACACGTATGTTGCTGATCATTAAGGACTCGTGAAAACAAATCCCTCTTCCAGAACGCCTGGAAACATCAACTATATTTCAATCATGAGAGCACTAGGATTATGATGACAAGAATCGATGGCGGTAACGACATGGAAGATGTGCAGAAGTGGAGGTGTGGCGTCGACTCCAGGAGGTTTCTGATGTCAGGGCGAGGAGGCGGGAGACGAAGCCTGATGGAGTCGAGATGCTGCAGCGAGACGGAAACAGCTGAGGGAGTACAAGTAGCACCTATCGGGTTTGTGATTGGTTCCCCCGTGGGCGAGGGTGGTTGGATGATTGGTGGTGATGCTAGCCGAGGGGCGTTTGGCTCCAGCTGAGTGGGAGAGAGGAAGCCTTCCTGATTGAACTAAGCTCCAAATAATCAGCAGCATTGTGATTACAGCAGCGAAGCAATGTTAGCTCAAATTAGCTCTCAGCTTCAGGTGGATGTTGCTGGACTGTTTTGGCCTCATTTCCACCTGCTAACAAGCATCCTGAGTGATTGGATTTTAATTGGATAAAGACAAGGAAGCAGAGAACCTCCTCTGGAGGTGGTCAGAGACGCATCTGGCCTCATTCACAACAAAGACTGAGAACCAAAGACTGAGAAAGAACCAGGGGTCCTCAGGGAGTGTTACACCAATGGTCTGAGGACCCCCAGGGGCCCGTGAGAGGTTCCCCAGAAAGTTGAGGAATAATTTAGGTCAGTTGTAGAAAGTTACAGGAATGAGTCTGATCAGGTTTTACTCTCCAGACCGGCCAGATGTCTCTGCAGACATTTTGGGAAGAAGAAAACCTCTCACCCTAACCCTAACCCTTCTGTACCTAACCCTAACCCTTCCCCAGACAGACTCTTCTGTACCTAACCCTAACCCTAACCCTTCTGTACCTAACCCTAACCCTAACAATCACAGTATGAGCTGGTTTACTAAACTACTAAAATCAAAGCTCACCAGATAAAGTCATTTTCCATATAATAACACAAACCTATTTCACAATAAAATAAAATCTTTCTACATTTTTTTATTTCTACTTTCAAAGTGACCCGAGTGGCAACATGGTACGGCACCTTCACCCCTTCACCCTTGCTTCCACCTCTTCTTCTTTGGTCCTGATGAAACATCATGTTAACTGTTTACTGTTGCCTGGTTAATAAAAGTGTTGAGGCTGCAGGTTGGCTCTCCCTGTGTTTCCCCGATGGTCATTTCTAGATCTACACAGTGACATGTATGGTCAGGGACAACTTCCTCCTAGTCCTCTTCCTTCAGTGACAGGTTATAGACTCGTTCTCAGCAGTGCTTTAACTCTCCATGCATTCCCTTGGCCTTCCATCTCTTTTCTCCCCCCTGCCACTCTCTCTCTTTCAGGAGCTCTCCTCATCTCCTCCACTGCTCATGTGCATGACGTTCCTTCTCATCTTTCATCCTGAGGGTCTGTCACTCTCTTCTGGTCGTTCTTCTTCTCCTTCCTCTTTGCCCTCAGACTGTCCAGTGTCTCGGTCCTCCCTGACATCTTCTCTACCTCCACCGTCCTCAGCTCATCTCCTCTGCCTGTCACGTAACCACCAATCTGAGAGACAGATGAAGACACACAGAACTAGAGGCAAGAGAGGGAGAGAGAGAGAGAGAGAGAGAGAGAGATCGACCCCCGAGCCCTTGGCTAGGATGATGTGTTTTCCATTAAACTGCTGAAAGTTGCTTTGGCCTGATTGCAAAGCAGATCTCTGATCAGATTCCACCCAGTTTCAGTGGAGAGTTTTAGTCTCCCATGATGTCTTAATGCTTCAGAGGCTTTCACACTCTGACAGGAACACAAACCTGGAGGAAACAATGTTTGAAATTAGTTTGTTTTTTTGGCATGAAAATGGTCACATGGAAATAAAGACATTTAAAAATCAGCACAAAATATCTCCCTGGTCTCTCTCTACTGTAGTCTCTCTAAAATCAGCACAAAATATCTCCCTGTCTCTCTCTACTGTAGTCTCTCCCCCTGTCTCTCTCTACTGTAGTCTCTCCCCCAGTCTTTCCTGTCTCTCTCTACTGTAGTCTCTCCCCCAGTCTTTCCTGTCTCTCTCTACTGTAGTCTCTCCCCCAGTCTTTCCTGTCTCTCTCTACTGTGTCTCTCCCCTGTAGTCTCTCCCCCTGTCTCTCTCTACTGTAGTCTATCCCCCTGTCTCTCTCTCTACTGTAGTCTCTCCCCCTGTCTCTCTCTCTCTACTGTAGTCTCTCCCCCTGTCTCTCTCTACTGTAGTCTCTCCCCCTGTCTCTCTCTACTGTAGTCTCTCCCCCAGTCTTTCCTGTCTCTCTCTACTGTAGTCTCTCCCCCTGTCTCTCTCTACTGTAGTCTCTCCCCCTGTCTCTCTCTCTCTACTGTAGTCTCTCCCCCTGTCTCTCTCTCTACTGTAGTCTCTCCCCCTGTCTCTCTCTCTACTGTAGTCTCTCCCCCTGTCTCTCTCTCTACTGTAAAATGATCCAATGAATGAAAAACAAATGTGGTCAAACCCAAACTACTGAGCCGTCTTTGTGCACGAGGCTTGAAAATGAAGTTGTCAGTCAGCAGCGAGGTTCAAGGAGCTCCACGTTATTGTGGCGGATGGGTCGGGTGTCTTGTGTCGTCTGCCCCTCCAGTTTCATCAGTTCAGAACCGTGGGCTTCGTTTTCCTACCCAGAGGGCCAGGGAGGAGGCGTGTCGCTGAAACCAACCCAGACACTGGATCGGTATCCGTCCTGCTATTCAATTCCTCTCAGCTAATGCAAACCTGATGCTGCTCAAATATAGAAATACACCTGCCTTCTCTAAATCACAGAGAGAGAGCCTGCAACAGAGAACAGTTGTCTAGTCTAGTTACAGGATTTCTGGGTATTGAAGTCCTTAACTTTCAAACCATCCCCTTGGTGGTAATCGTTAGAATTTGTCTCTGATGAACAGAATCGATCCTATCTGGGTTTTACGACGCAACGTCTCCAGTGTCTGGTTCAAGACCGGGCGGTAGACCATGATTCCCCCGGGGGCCTGACTCTCATGTCAATACATTACCTCTGACTGGTGGAACAAGCGACGGTACATGGAGGTAGACTGAACTCAGAGCTGGTTACAGACGTCAGAGGTTATTAACCCACTGCAGCTCTGGGGGGAAACAGGTTTTGAGAATGTGTTGTAAGAAGTCTGATCTATGCCAATAAGTTTTTATCATTAAATGTCGGTGTGATTTTTCACAATATAAAGATTCACTAAATGACAGATCACCTCTAGTGCCGACTGGTTCACCAGACGCTCTGCAGGCCATGCAGCTGATTACTGGTAATGAAAGGCCTCACGGAAACCACAACTTGGGTCTTTCTTCCTTGACTCAACTCTTTTTAAATGTCACAACATCGCTTCGTTTTTTTTTAAAGCGATTTCCAGGACAGTTTCCATTAATCTTTGCCATATGCTGCACAACTGTCACAGACAGAATGAACAAAAAAAACAAAAAACACCCACAAACCAATTACATGTCGGCGCGGGGAAGAAAGCACATGGGCGCAGCGGCTCGATTAGATGGATGACAAAACGAAACAACAGCAAGGAAACAAATTGCACTCTGTCAGCGGCGGCGTCAAAAACACCCAGAGGGCCGCGGTGCAAACGGCTCGCCTCGCCTCCCACGGCCGGCTCCTCCCCCGACGTCACAGCTGCCCTCTGGGCGCTCGGGTCGAGGGGAGGGGCAACTGGCTGGCAAACCGCTCTCATGTCCTTCTGTGAGCTGGGATCTTTATTATTGATCAGTGGCTCCTTTAACTGCTGTGGGCTGGTGAACCTGATACCTTTATTTCTGCTGCGCTGTAATATTCAATATCTATACATCTAAAATCAAAGACGTCTCAAGTGTTTCACCCAGTATTGTATTCTTGGCAGAAAGGAAATGCTTTGAAACGGCATTCTGTATTGAAACCCAGGACACAATCATAATAATAAAAATAAAATAAAATAAAATAAAATAATAATATTGATAATAATAATAATACAGATGATAATAATAATAATAATAATATAATATAATATAATAATAATAATAATAATAATAATAATAATGATAATTATAACAATAATAAAAATAATAATGATGATAATAATAATATATTGCATACTGGTGAGGATCAATCTGATCAAAATATGAGATATATATATATACACATGGTTTCCCACAGAAAACCTGTGATTATTGATCAATTCGACAATAAATATGTAATCAATCAAACTGCATCATATCCATCATATCAGAGGTGGATGATGCTGATACCTGATTTGTAATAAAAGTCCAATATCTTCCCAATATATTGACAAACCAACACTATTACAGTCCTAACATATCTGACAGCCTGTTAGCCTGTTAGCCTGTTAGCCTGTTAGCCTGCTGCTCTGACACTACATCAGTTACCTTGGCATCTCTGTGCACTCTTCCTCTCTCTCTCTCTTTATTCCCCTCTATTTCTCTCTTCACCCCAAACACACACACACACACACACACACACACACACACACACACTCCAGATATCCAAAATGGAGGACTGGCCACAATTTATTCATGATGTAATTAGCCAGCAGGGAAATCATATTACAGAATCTTAAGTTAGACCTCAGGGAAACTTTAAGCACTCTATCAAATAATGGGCCAGGCGTCCAAATAATACCTAGACCTGGTTCTGCCGTCCCGGGGGCGAGGCGGTCCGGACCCCCGTCTGGACCCGTCTGGACCCGTCTGGACCCGTCTGATCCTCCAGCCAGGTTCACTCAGCTGATGTGCAAAGGCGACGTGGTGAGAGCTGCTGAAGTCGATGACTGAGAGGATGATAAACACACCCTACCTGTTTAGTTGCTTTCTTTCTTTTGATTGCGTACACACACACACACACACACACACACACACACATCTCATATCTTCAACCCATCGTGCATCACATGCATATCTTGTTTATCATTTGACAGCTCATAACCGATCCCCTCGGGGTTTCTATCACACTCTATTATATTCCTTTCCCTTCAGTGTGTTTTCTTTTTGTTTTTGAAGCCTTTCCTCTTCCCCTGCGTCAGCGATGTGAGACTAAAGGTGGAGAGGAAGAGGCTGAAAGTGTAAAAGTTAAATTTTGTGTGACACCTGAACTCAACACCAACACCTCCGAGCTGCCGCCAGATTAAAGAAAGCAGAACGACTGCAGGCAGAGCTGCAGCGCACAGGTGGACAAAATAATGGAA
Organism: Hoplostethus mediterraneus; assembly: GCA_034670385.1. Lineage (NCBI taxonomy): Eukaryota > Metazoa > Chordata > Actinopteri > Trachichthyiformes > Trachichthyidae > Hoplostethus > Hoplostethus mediterraneus. Next base: position 545,624 of record JAXDDW010000093.1, read on the forward strand.
ACAACTCTTAACCGATGAACAAGGAGGCTACCAAGGTACTGGGCCGCCCTCTGGTCTTCAGAGCAGCCAATCACCAGCCCTCCTGACTCCCAGGTGATGCTGCCATACCATTACAGGTCCTCCGCTAACAGGATCCGGTGAATGAGATCACACTAGTTAGGTGAGTAATGACTGGAGGTGAAACAGGAGACAGCTCACTGTTCTCCTTTTAGTACAGAGTAAAGAAAAGCCCAGCGCCGACCGAGGTGCGAGGGGAGGAGGTGGAGGGGGGGAGGGGAGGAGGTGGAGGGGGGGAGGAGGTGGAGGGGGGGAGGGAAGGAGGTGGAAGGGGGGAGGGGAGGAGGTGGAGGGGGGGAGGAGGTGGAAGGGGGAGGGGAGGAGGTGGAGGGGAGGCGGTGGAGGGGGGTTGAGCCACCTGTTCCTGATCCACAGCCTTCACCTTGATTTCTCTTCCTCCTCCTCCTCCTCTTCCTCTTCCTCTTCCTCTTCCTCTTCCTCCTCCTCCTCCTCTTCCTCTTCCTCCTCCTCCTCCTCCTCCTCCTCCTCCTCTTCCTCTTCCTCTTCCTCTTCCTCTTCCCTCCTCTTAGCTCTTTAGCGAACCTACTTTCTACATCTGGTGAGAATAAAACCCCAGGATGGCTCCTGGCGGGGAAATGAATGTTCTTTTTATGTGCTGTGTTATCAGTTTGAATGGGAGGCTGTTAAAGACTCCGCTCTTTCACTCCGTCTTTTATTGCCAACTGTTCTTTCCTCCCTCTTGCTGCATCACTCGCCATCAACTTAATGCCATTTTTTCTTAGCACCAAATGCCACCGTGTGCTGTACCTTTAAAAAAATAAAACAAAAAGGAGATTCCTCTTCCTCTGACTTCCGTTGTTTACTCGCGGCCGACGGCTGCCTTTATTTCACTCATAAATCTCGTTGTCAGCCTTTGACTGGTAGATTGAGCAGACAAAATGGGCCGCTACTCCCAGCCTACGAGGAGTTTGTTCCACGACATTACACCGCTGTGTGCAGGAGGCCTCCACCCCCAGAGAGGTGGATGCTCCTTCCCCACCAGCGACACGGGGAGGAGGAAATACAGCAAACGTATGCGAGGCCTTCGTTCTGCACCGCAGCGGGACATCAGTTGTCATTTGTGCGATGTGAGTTCAGTCGTTAGATCCCCGGTGGTGCAGCTCTGTCTTCATGCAGAGTTCCCATACTCAGGAAACCATAACCTTTGGGTCTGCATGATGAAAAAATGCATATTTGTTGAGAATTCAGTCATTTTCCAAAGCAACCGTGTGGAAACTTCGGCACGCCAGCAGCGCAGAAGCAGCTCTGCTCCACGGCCGTGCAAACACACTTTCATCACTGTCTGCCAACTGTCATTTAACCTCCTTTTACTCTTCCTTTGGTCAGCGCTTATGTTGTGTTTGCGCCGATTTTACTCAAAAGTGTGTGTTTGTGCACGAGTCCCTTCACCACACCGGGCCCTTAGCTGGCCTTTTGTCTGCCTCTCCATCATGGCTGGGGTCCTGACAGCACCGGGACCGCAGTGAGCATCGCTACCCAATGGGCTGTTAAATGTCTGCCAGCTGGTGTCGTTGTGAGACGCCCAGCGACACCTGGCCCCCGGCCCCCCCCGGCCCCCCCGGCCCCCCGGCCCCCCTGGCCCCCACGGCCCCCACGGCCCCCGGCCCCCACGGCCCCCCCGGCCCCCCCGGCCTCGCCTCGAACGGCAATCCTTGTGGAAGTGTGTGTCTTCATAATGGAATACATCTGGATCCCCCGAGCGTCTCCCGACGACCCTCCAGCGACGACCGAGGAGGGTTGCCAACCAGATGGGCCTGCGGGGAGGAGCAGGGAGGGAGTGGAGGCGAGAGCAGAGGGGAAACAGAGGCAGAGGGGAAAGGCATGATGGAGAGAACACAGGAAAACGAGAGAGAGCACGCGGATAAGAAAAGTAATATAAGAGGTATGAGTGATCGAGGCGAGATGCAGGGAAAGTGTTTTTCTTTCACAGACGGTAAATCACCCATCTGGCCAGGTGTGCAGAGAGAGAGAGAGTTTGCAGTATTTCAGGCTTGCTGCTGGTTTGAATCCCTGCAGCACGTGGAGTCCAGTGGGCTCGTCAGTCAACAGTAGATGTGTGTTTGTGTTTGGGGAGACAGACGTCTCTGTTCGACCACGACGAGGCTTCATCCTCCCTGAATCACCTCCTTTATTTCACCAGGGTCACCAGGTTCAGCCTCATCCAAGCCTTCCTCTCTGCTGCTCTGCTCCTCATGTCGCCTCATCGTGGCTTATTGATGGCAGGGCTTTCAGCACCTTGTCATTTTAAGCCATTACAGTATTAAGGAAGGTCATTCACTGGGAAATAGGCGGATGCTTTGAGTGGATTTAGACCACCGTTATAGTGGCTGCATCTCAACAGGGTAAGATGGTCCTTTCTCATTTCTCCTTTCTCCTTTTATGTTATGGCCCTGGTGGCATTATACAATTACCCTGCCAGGATTAGGCCACAATAGACCCACATTTGTATCATAGATCCTGTTTCAAGGCCATTTGCCTCATGACAACCTTACAGCTTGGTCTTGAAGGAAGAGATTCCTTTAACGACTGAGATGCATCCAAAAGAGAGACGTGAAGCAGCCTCTCTCCAGCTGCTCTCTCCCCTCTCTCCTCCCCCTGGATGAATGAAATGTGAAATGTGGCCTCCTCTCCTGCTCTGATTCTGGTTCGGAGTATGGGGGAGTATGGGGGTATGGGGAGTTTGGGGGAGTTTAGGGGAGGCCCCTCAGGTAACCGGACCCGGCTCTTTGGACGGCAGGGCTTTCAGGGAGAGACAGATGTGTCGTCGGAGACAGCCAACCATGATCTACAAGGCCTGACAAACAACTACCAGATCTGCATGGGAACACACACACACACACACACACACACACACACACACACACACACACACACACACACACACACACACACACGGCCACCTGTTTTCATGCTCTTATCATCATCCTGTTGAGAGAAGCCTCATTACCAGGCTGGGAACTTTGAGAGGGAAGTTTTTCTCCCCGATCTTCACCCTGTTTTGCTACTTTTTTTTATCACTAACTGATATAACACAACAGTCGTACCTTCCATCTGCTGTTCTCAACACCCGGTGTCTGGTAGGTCTTTCCTGGGAAACATCCTCTGGAGACAGGAAGTGATGCGTTTTACCTTTCAGCAGCAGAAACATTTGTTTGGAAAGGAAATGGGTAGTTAGCATGAGCAGCGATAGCCACCATGAAAAGAGCGCCACCTACAGGAACTCAAACTCCATCAACAGGATGGATTCTCTAGTGTGGGGAGCTAATCAGGACCAAGTACAGTTGTGATGCAACTGCCTGTAAAAAAGATGGATTTTTGAAACAGCACTGATTCAAATGTAAAACAAACAAAATCTAATTTTAACAATGTTTATTTATCAAACAACAGAAATGTTAACTCCTACAGTAGGGCCCCTTTAAAATGTGAAATATTGCTAATCATGATGAAAGCCAATCAGGTGATGGAGAAGATGATAGTTTTTGTGTAATTCAACCTGATGTGTGCAGAGTAAGAGTTTCCTTCAGATCGGTACCTGTTGCTACCGGCTGCTTACTCAGTAATAAACTGCGTGTACTGCGTTCCTGTCCGAGTCATAATTGGGCCAAATGAGAGCACTAAAGCCCGATGGCTCCGATATCGAACAAGAGGATTAATGTGCACCATAACACTTTTGTTGCCCCACAGAGGGCGAGCTTTCAAACAGCCACTCATCACATGTTGAGTTTCAGACCCGCTAAGCCTCGGCCTGCTCTGGTGTTGCGGGGGGGGGTATAAGCTTTCTGTCAGCGCAAGCCATTTGATCTGGCAGGGGGATCATTCACATACTGACTGTGTGGAAGGAGATTCAATAACCGGGGCTTTACACATTACAGTTAAATGGGGTCAGTTTGGCAGCCGATGTCTGGTCTCCCACTGTGTGTCTCTGACTGAGATCAATAGAACTCATTCTATCCCATTGACTTTCAATCACATTTCTCTGGGTTCCCTTGTTCCCCACCAGCCAGCAACCGGTGACTCATTACCGAGTTGGGGGAAGGTAACCAGGGCTCTGGAGCTAATGCATCATGGGCTCGGTGCCTATGGGCAAGAAGATCTCCTCCTGTTCACCGCCCGGTAATGGAAGGGAGCCGGTGTTCACGGGATCGATCGGCCTGCCTGAATCTCAGCGGTGTGTTTTGCTGCCAGGCGACGGCGGCTCGTTGGTGCTGATGCTGTGGCTGCTGGGTGATGTGATAATTGGCTGATAAATTAATAATAAAGGAGTCGAAAACATAATAGAAACTGTTATTGTCATAAATA
>JAXDDW010000093.1:555000-575000 GCA_034670385.1 Hoplostethus mediterraneus
CCCAGCTACTAGATGGGGTTTGACCCACTTAACACCTAAGCTGGCGCTGGGTCGGGTAAAGAGACACTCCAGGGACATGCGCCCGCTACTGATCCCAAAGCAGCTGAACTCTGTGGCATTTTGCTGCCTGCCTATCAAAACACCTGCAGCTCTGCCGGGAGGAACGAGCGTTGTGGTAGATTAGGCTCAGCATCACAGGAAAGGGTGTGAAGGGATGTAGTGGAGGTAAAACCCAGCTCAGCTCAGCTCATCCTGTTTGTCTGCAGAATAGTTTACGTAGCTTTACGGCTGATATAAATCTTTACCACTTCATAGTCTGCATCACAGTAACGTATGAAGATAGATGTGAATGATCTGTGGTCGTACTGGAGGTCATGATTCACCGCTAAACTGGGCACAGCATCAAAGGAAACATCGTATTGTGATTTTTATTGTTTTTTTGGCTGACCTTTGACCCAGCCCAAATCTTTCCATTCAACTCCAAGCGGTCGACTGTCACGGTGATGGTGAGGATTGAGTTTGCGTGCTCATGACGGCGAGGGAACGCCAGACGCATCTTCATCATCTCCGGTGTTGCAATTTACTAATTAGCCTCGCTCACTCTTCATCCTATTAAAGTCTTCGCTGATGAGCTGTCGAGGGTCGACCCAATCAGAGAGGGTTCCTCCTCGCCCACCAGGCCGCTGCATCCACTTCCACTGAGCCTGATTATCTCAGCGCTGATTTTCAGCGCTGATTTCCGCCGGTGCGCCGACGCCACGCGGCTCTCGCTAATGTGGTGATTAAGACGAGGATGCAGAGACGAGAGAGATTGATGGATAATCAACGACAGAGCGGAGAGATGGTGTTTGTGAAAAGCAGGTAGCTGCAGCTCTGACTGGTTATGTAATGTGAGAGCGATCTATCGGAGCGATGGAGGACTTCCATGACGGTCAGGGTTTGTTGTTTTTACTCTTGTTTTTCTATCAGGTGTCAGTGGAGTGTTTTAGTGTTTCGTGATGGTGTAAATGATGAGAACACACTCCTGGATGTAGGTGGGATGCTGGTACATGCATCATCATGGTATGTCACAGGGTCACAGCAGCAGCTCCCATTACCAGCATGGTGCGAATACATGAAGAAATAATCTGGTCTATGTTTCTTTTGCGTCTCTTCCTCAACTCGTTCCTCAACATTGTTCATGCTGGTTTTTGGGGGAGTTTCATGATGGTCCGATGGTTTCTGCCCTCACGTCTCTGCTCTACATGGGGCTGCTGGAGGGTTTCAGCTGAAGCACCTCATCACACTCTGCTGACTCTTGTTACTATAATCTGTGTTGTTCCACTTCCTTCTCTTTCACCTCCTCCTCTACCTCCCTTTATCTTTCCCTCTCCACGTCTTCTATTATTTCCATCTCTACTCCGTCTCTTCTCACATCCACCTGCTTTCTGTCTGCTCTTCCTCCACCATCTAATCTCCACTCGTCTCAGAGAGCGTTTTGAACAGTTGTCATATAGAATTATCATTACTAGGGATCCACAGTGAAGCTATACAATCCTATTACAACTATATGAAATATTGTTCATGCTATTTCTCAGTAGCTTTGTAGCTCTACTATTTCTATTCTCATTAATATCATTTGTATTTGTCAGGTTGTGAGTGCTAATCCTGTGGATAACCTTTACAAAGAGCATCTCTTTGTAAAATGGCAACCTACCTACCTTAACATACACCTGCAGGTTTCAGTCGTCAGAAAGGAGGTTTCTTTGCTTTGCTTTTGAAAATCATCCTATTTCTGGACTGGTGGTGACGAGTCGTGGTGACGAGTCGTCGTGTCACACCAGCCAGGCGGTCTGGTTGATGGACCGGGGAGACCGGGGCTGAGGCTTGTAATCTGTAGCTATTGTTTTCTACCAAGTACATGAACTCAAATAATGAACACTGTGATGATAACTACATCAAAATCTATTTTTAGATCACTATAAAACGGCACTTTGGCCAATGAGAGAAAGGGGCAGTGATGAATGTGTTGCTAGCGTTTTTAACTCTGGTAAGTTTCAAATTTTGTGAGTGGATCGAAGGTGGAAGGAACATGTGTTTTGTAATACCATGTCTACTCAGCTTCACCTCAACGTGTTGAGGTCATGGGTCTCTGCAGCGAGATGAACGCGTCACGGATCAGGTGTGATTCAGCGTTTCTTGGCGGCGTCTTGAGTCGTGTCTCTGCTCCGCTCTGCCTTAGCGTCCCAACCACCTCCCGGCAAACAGACCCGCAGTCATTATGTTCCCATTAGCGCCTGCTAACACCGCCGCTCCAGACATTACCGCGCCCGGACGCTAATGTTATGACTATGATTACGACTCGGCGTTCCCGGTGCTAGAGGCGCACGCTGGCGGCGGAGACCTCAGTCCATTTCCTTCCCTGCTGTGAAACAAATCAAAAACTAGTTACGCCGCCGCCGCTGAATGTCATCCCCGCTACCTCGCCGGGGCGCTAATATCAGCTATCGATAACAGCCCAGCCGTGAAACTGCCGGCTGGGGTCCACTTCTAAACGGGAGTCAATTAGCGGGGAGGACGACCTCTTCAGATCTCCAATCACCCCCCCCCCCCGCCCCTCTCCGCTAAAGACCCTCTGGTTGATGCTAGTCTGCGCTAATAGCAGGACTGATTCCCATTCTGGCTGTGCTATGGGAGTGTGAATGTGCCAAACCTGTCAGTTGCATGCTGGGGATTTGCATCAGAGCATACACCAGCACGAGGAATCTGAGCACGCGGAGGTTTTTCACCTGTTGAGACGTTTCTGACAGCCTGTGGTATTGTAGACCAAAGACAGTGTAATTGCAGTGCAGCCGGGATAATGGGATAACAATAACAAACAGATGTTGGTGATGGATCGCTCGCCAGACGCAATTTTCCAACTTTCTTCTAATAGAGCCGCGGCGAAAAAAAAAAAAAAACGACTCCAATGACTGTCAGTAAATTCACTTCCCCCTCCGAGGCCTCCGAGCTGCCGGCGCCGGCTTAGGTGGAGGAAGGATGTGTCTTTTTATCTTTAAGGACCTGAACGCTCGCCGGAGCCTATTAACGTCATCCTTTGTTTCTACATCACACCGTTTTTCTCTCTCTCGGCGGGGTCGTGATCCTACACACAAGAGGAAATAATCAGAGGGTAAAAAAGCGTGACCGGCCAGTCACCCGACCACAGTAATCCCTATTAGCCGGCATCACCAGCAAGACGGTTGAAAACAGCCAAGTACGACTGGAAATTCCCCCTTTCAGCATCTCCTCCTCTCACCGTCGCTTCACATCTTGTTCTTATTTCTCTTTGATCTCGGTCAGATCGGACAGATTTGCACCGCTGAGCAGCTTTGTTAAGGTAACCGGAGAGGCGTGATGCAAGGAAGCTGCAGCTGGACTCTATTTGGTGATACAAATGCAAACCTGAGTTCCTCATCGTGCGCCGGGGTCCACCGCCTCTCCCTGGCATCGAGGCTCGACAGCTTGTTTTTATTTTTGAGAGGAATCGAAGCGAGTTCGCCGGTTCGCCGGTCCGGATCCCCTCGCAGGTTACGGCGCGCACAGCATCCCGCCACGTCTCGGCCAATCAGCCGGGCTCCTCGTCTTGAGCAGCAGGGAGAGTTTCTTGGTCCGTGCAGTTGCAGGAAGTGTCTCTCCTCCTTCTCCACATCCTCCCTTCCAGTCCAGGAAAACACAAACACAAACCTGCATCCTCATCTCCTCTTCACCCTCGTCTTTCTAATAACAGTCTCAAGTTAACATTCAGTTTATCCCGAGGCCAAACTCTCCTTCTGGTGCCGTCTGGTTTCTAATTGTAATAATAATTGTGGTTCCGGCTAATCTCGGCCGGGGCCGCGACCCCCCGACCCGCTGCGAGCGGATTCGAGATAATGAAATAATTGCCCCAAATGCTTTTTTCCCGAGCGGCAGCTGAAACCTGAACCCTCCGCCGGAGAGGCATCAACATTCATCCGGTCTCTTTCAGTGGCGTTTTCCACTTTAATTGGAATTTAGATTGTTGTTGACCCCCTGGGTGAGGCTTGGTGGACCGCGGAGAGAGAGGATACCACGCAACTGTAATGGGGTGGGTTGGCCTGACAATGCCATCTATCTATCATTGTACGTGTGCACGTGTCTGTGTGTGTGTGTGTGTGTGTGTGTGTGTGTGTGTGGAGGTTCCTCTACACCATCTATCTTCCCCCCAGCACTGTGAGGACAGTTTGCATAGTATTAGTGAACCTGCGGTGGATGCTGGTCAGCGCATTGCACAGGAGGGCTGTATACCTGAGATACCTGTATTCACACACACACACACACACACAGACACACACACACACACACACACACACACACACACACTCCATATACAGTGTCGTTCGAGAGCAGCGTGAAAATCGGCATGCGTTATGGAGGCGAGTGAATCAACCACCTTGTCGTGACTTCCTGCGGTTCAGCCTCCCTCCAGGGATACGAGTGGAGTCGGACAAACACCACCGGCCAATCAGACGTCAGACACTCTCCTGAATATCTGCCTCACTAACGAGTAAGACGGAGAAATGCCCGTGGCAATAAATATAGAAGTCAACTTACAACTCATCCATACGTCAGTTTCAGCAGCTTATGGATTTCCAGTCAGTTGACGCTGCAGAAGTGGAGGCTCAAGCTCTCATTGTACCAAGAGCTGTGAAGAGACTTTCAGTGTGACCGGAATAGACTGAAGTATCTGTTATGTGGATTTAAACTACAGGAGGTGGAAAGCAGAAAGTACCTGGTAACGTTAAAACACCTTTTCCCTCTAATGATAGTGGAAGTAAGGTGGCAAAACACATCGACAGCCGGCTCTCGCTACCAATACGTCGATAGCTGAATTTGGTTACGCCTTCTGAGAGAGAAAACCTTAATGGTTTAGTATTAAGTTACAGGCCGGTGGCGTAGCGAGTGTCGAGTCGAGGGCGTCGTTGTATCGGGTTACTAAAACATCAGGAGGATTCCTCAGGACTTGGCTGGTCACCGGACAACGGGTCCAGTGTGGAAACTCTCCAGTCGTCTGCTGGGGGTCAATATTATGAGAGGAGTGAGTAAATGAGATGGAAGGGTCTCTCTCAACACACACACACACACACACACACACACACACACACACACACACACACAGTCCCATATGCCTGGCCTGGTTATGTAAGCCATAATGACAACAACAGTATGAATGTACTTCGGGGCCACGGTGACCCTGAGGCTTTTCAAGAGCCAAATAAAACGAAAAGGTTTAAAATTCCTACATTTTAAAAATGAAATGTCATTAACTCAACACAGCTGATGTTGGCAGGTTTATTTTTAGCTGTACACAGTCTCCCACCGCCCACCATATTCACTTCACAGGGGAAATAGTCCCCGCTGGTTCAAAACAGTACAGTACTTTATTTCTGTCTCATATTTTGTGTAAATGTTTCCATTTATCTCAGACATAAAACTCAACATAGTGGATGCTAAAGTGTTAGCACGGAGCCTACTATCACTCAACATAGTGTAGCTAAAGCGTTAGCACGGAGCCTACTATCACTCAACATAGTGTAGCTAAAGTGTTAGCACAGAGCCTACTATCACTCAACATAGTGGCTGCTAAAGTGTTAGCACGGAGCCTACTATCACTCAACATAGGGTAGCTAAAGTGTTAGTATGGAGCCTACTATCACTCAACATAGTGGATGCTAAAGTGTTAGCACGGAGCCTACTATCACTCAACATAGTGGATGCTAAAGTGTTAGCACAGACCCTACTATCACTCAACATAGTGGATGCTAAAGTGTTAGCATCCCAGCCCGTGTCACAACATGATGTAGAAATGTAATACCTGGCGTCTCACAATGGAGTGCTGTTATATGTTGAGTAAGGCTTCAACCACAGCACCGTAACACTGTACACTGTATTACCAGAGGGCCGTTTGAAGTGTTCGGATAAAGGGACAAAGAGAAAACTTTTCTCAGACTCGGCTTAGCGCCTCAACAAAACAGCCATGACTCCTATGAGTTCTGGCTGAATGGCATTTAGATCCAGGTCCCCCCGCTATTCATCACACTAATTAAACTGACTGGGGAACAAAAGCCAACTCAGCCCATCCAGTTTCATTAATTGCTTTTGACGCAATGCAGAGATGGGCAGAGATAAGATCCATAGTCGGCGTTGGAATTAGTACAAATTTTAATTAGCCTCTTTTATAGAAGCAATTTTCATGAAGGCTCGAAGAGAGAGACTTTTTGTGACCAACGAGAGCAAATAGCTTCAGGCAGCACTCCAGTGAAGGAATGACCTAACCATGATTCATACAATGGCAATTTCACCATTACAATGCCGAACAATACGCTCGTGTTGAGGCTAAAGCACAATATAGATGCTCCATTATACAACAGTTATCAATGGGGCCCATTAAGCAGGCTAAATAGGTTTGTAATGGCCCTTCAGAGGGATGGAGCCTCCTTATATGAAACAAATGAACGGAAACAGACAACACCTCTCATCTTGTAGCAACGCCTTTTATTGAGGTGAGAAAGGAGTAGAAAGATGCTCCAGGTCTTGGAAATCTCACCAGACTAGTACCTTTCTATTGGAGGAACACAAACGACAAAGTGCTTACCTCACCAAATAGTTGACCAAAATGTTCTAAAAATACCCCCCAAAAATATCCAAAATCCAAAACACAGTCAGACTACCTCGACCACATGCTACTGCTGGAAAGAGAACGGTGTCAAGCCAGCGACAGTAGAAAATAGGCCTTCCCGTCAGCGCTGCCAAACCCTCCGGAGTAAGAAACCATAACGACTCTTTAGACCCTGTAACAAACGCTCGACATTCCCAGTGGTCAGCACAAAACTGGACACGCTCATTGTGCGACAGTCAATTGAGCGAGATGAGCGTTAAAGCGGTACGATGACAGTGAGGTTTTTATTTCCAAAGAAGACCTTTTAAAACCAATTCCCCCTCGGCCTGCGATGATTAAGATGACAGCGAGGCAGAAGTTCAGCGGATGACTCATGGGAAAATCATGGAAATGTTCCCCACAAGTGCTGTCACAAGTCTGGAGATGAAAGAAAATGTCACATTTCTCCTAATATTTCTCTTACTGTCGTCTAATGGTTTTCAAATTTGAAAGTGGCGTCCTTCTGAGGCGACGGCGGGAGAAGGTCGACGAACACAGAGAGAATGCATGTGGTTGTTCTGCTGTCTGCTGTGGTTTTCTGGTTCCTCATCACTTTGATGGTGGTGATTTTATGTATTTGATTCAACTGAAGGGTTTCATGCCTCTCTATGGAATTCAACATTCAAAAATCCATTGACATCAAGCTAAAAACAAGCTTGTAGACACTGACCTGCCAATGTCCCATTTCTAATAGAAGGCGAACCAACATGTTTAACCCAACACTGAATATCTCATAACTCATTTAACATTGCGTGTCAGTTCACCGGCTGTAATCCACTTGTTTTGACATCATCAAGGTGTTGAGACCTAAACACACAGGAAACAGTCATCTCATAATCATCTCATGAAGTTGGAAGGTCCTAGTTTCTGTGTGCTGTGGGATTAAGGACCAAACCAGATCAGAATCTGAGATGCCTCCCGTTGTGAAATCAAATCAAAGGTCAGAAGATGTTAGTTAGACGTTAGACGCTAGTGAGAGACGAACGTCATTTATTAAGAAATTCACGTCTCTTTGTTAAAAACTGAACTTCCGCGGAGCATTTCGGATTAAGTGCAAATGTATGTTGCATGCTTGGATTAAGCTTTGCCCGAGTCTTTTAATCCCAAACGTTTCAGTCTCCGCTCCCCCGAGGCTTGGAAATGAGATTCTGCTGTCGTGCATAATCCACCTCCATGACGCCTCCCCAGCAGAAGGGCCAGATCGTCTGAGCCCACGGGGGTTTGCTAAGCGACTCTATCGGAGAGCCGCGGCTACTCAACGCTAATGCAGCCGCTTGCTTTAACCACACTGTGTCTGGGCGATGCTGCAAATAGACGTTTCTTGCATCCAACACGTAACACTATGCATTTTACATGACGTGTACAGTGAAGGGAACAAGTGCTTCCTCCCAGCACTGGACGGATGAATCTGGATGGACACACTTCACCTTCTAATGGAAAAACACGGTAAACTCTTGGTTTGACTCAGAAGGCGTCGTCATGTATAAATATAGATCATTTTCACCCCAATTTCAACTGACAAAAATGTTCATTTCTGTTTTGATGATATAGACGGATAGGAAAAACGGTAAAGAAGGAGAGTATGACACACGCTGGATTGAAACCCACGACGTTACCAGTATATGTCAGGAGCTTTGAGTCACCAGAGCATCCCAAACATCCAGACCTGGACCAGACCGAGCCGCCATTAGGCCTCCCACGCACCTAAAGAAGATCAGTGTGGAAACGTCTCTCGGTGACTCTCGTTGCACCCTGATCGCCTTCAGACCAAAAAGCCATAAAAGTACACAAGTCTGTTTTAGGTTTTTTCGGATGAGTTTTTTCAGACCTCATTCTTTAGGGGCGATCGAGGTGGTATACCTTCAGGTGTTGTGGATCACTCACACTGCTCTATGTGGTTGTTTGGAAGCACTGGACCATAAATCACAGATATAAATAAATAAATAAATAAATATATATATACCCACACACAGACAGCAGGTTCCCCGTGGCCCTCAGGATGTGTGTGTGCGACCCCGTGATGAAACACCAGATGTAAACCCAAACACACTCGCACATTAATAACACACACCATGCGTACGTGTTTGAACGCCAAGCACACAGGCTATTCGGGCCACTGGCCATACTTCCTGTAGGGAGAGACGCCACGCTGCTGTGCTCCTTGGTGAAGGTAGACCATGTATATTTAACATGCACTTTGCTGCACAGGCCCGAAGCCCACACTTCCTCTGTACAGAGCTTTACATCAGTTTGACTGCCTCAGCTTCAACCCTCGCTCTTCCTTCTCTTTCCATATTCCTGAAATTAATGTTGAAGTCTCTTTATAAAGTATGATGTTTGATATTGAAGGTTGAGATAACGCTGATTAACAATTCTCTCTGGTTGACTGAAGAGAATCAAATCCCACAGGAAACAAGCTTGTCTCTGGGAGCAAACGGATCCATCACATCCGCAGTACAAAAACAAAGTCCAAGGCATGCCCGTCACGTTATCTTCACATCGAGCGAGGGAAAGTCAATAAGTCCGTGCGAGCCAGTCTTTCTGGACCTTTTTTTTTTTTTTTTAAATGCGTAACATTTCCTGAGCCTGGGTTTCCACCGGCTGAAAATAACCACCGAGAAGAGAGAGGGGAAAATGTCTGGGGCATGTTGGTTTAGCAGATTTGTTGCTGAGCTCCTCAGAATGGCATCGATTCAGCCAGAGATTGTGCCCTATGTCTCCCACTTTCAAACCTTCATCACTGTCAACGTAAACTGTGAAATCCGACATACGACATCCGAGCAAAAACAAACCGATATTTTTGCTCTTTAGAGATTCTCACACTCATAACCCACTGTACATGCACTTCTGCCCCAGTGGTGCAGAGGGTTTGGTGCCTTGAGGTTTAATAATTCATCACACTAAGAAATATCACACCATCTTCTAATAAATTCACCTAATATTAGTGTTAGCTTAGCAGACTAAGGATATGAAGCATAATGTTGGGATAGTACTAATACTAAAGATCAAGCCTGCAACATGTAGCTGACTGCTAACATTAGCTAACGTTATGGATCACTAGCATGGCTGTTCCCTTGGATCCAGTTGTTCCAGCTCTGCTCATCTCTCCAAGAATCAAATACTTTTATTCAAAAAAAATTTTTTCTTCTGTCTGAAGCCCGGTTGAGTTTGCCTGCATTCACTTTGCAGAGGGTGCTAATCAATATGGCCGCTGTGTGAACATTTATCAAGCTGCTTGGCCATTTGTTGTCTTTGTGCATTAAAGAATTAAAAGAGTACAGTCTCTGTTTGGCTTGGCAACAGCGGTGAGGTTTCTCTTGAGCTTGCAGGTATTTCCTTTTGATGGTTGATGCATAGTGATGGCTCCCCTAGCCTCTCCATCTCAAAACCTCATACATCTTTCTGAAAGGTGGACATCAATCACAGAGAAAGCTCCCTCACTTCCCCCTGAAGTGTGGTTGAAAAAAAACCAGTTCATAACGTCGGGATCAAGAACCAGGTAAAAAAAAATATATATATTGGGGGAGAAGGAAGAGAGAATAAAGCTGGTGAGCGTAAAAGTGAGAGTTAAAAGTTTTGGGGACAAATCACCGTTGAGTCTTGCTTGCTCAGACTACTTTGAACGAGCACGGACAAAGTTTTCAAGCCCAATTCTTCTTAATCTAAAAGGAGACAGGTATTGATTGCGCCTCCCCGAGATTGAAAAACACAAACACCGTGAGAAAAGGGCAAACAGATAAGCAAAGACGTTTCAACAGAGACGATTCTTCCTCACTCAAAACACATCATTTATACTTAATGGTGGAACTGAGCCAGTCCCCGGCGTATTGACTTCATAACTGCTTCCTCTGAAAAAGAGAGGGGTGGCGGGGGCAACCCGAGGAGCAGAGCATTGCATTCTGGGACAGACGCAGCTGACCAATCAATGGTGTGATTAATGGAGCTAATTTTACCTGGACACTGCGGATCATTACTTCCCGGGCTCCATCTTCTCCTTCCTCCTGTCTCTGTGGAAGTCACCGTGGATAATGTGTTTGCTTCGCTAATGAGAGTCCCAGAGCGAGGTGGAGGACGGTGGAGGGTAACGCCACCGCCGACAAGTCACCTGGGACCGCCGCCTGAGATAGCTATCTGCAGCAGCCTCGCACCGCGGTGACCTTTTCCACAGCGTCTACCACTGACAATGTGATGACTTTAAATGCTGCATTCCTTCTCATAACATTAGAGTTGGACAAACAGACACTGGCCTTTTATTAGACGCTGGATGTCGTCCTCAAGGTTTCTCACAAGCTACAGATTATGTGTTTGTTATTTTTTTTGTACCGCAGATGTCTGACCGATGTGGTGTGGGAGGACTTCAAGGATTTCAAAGAACAGCTGACCCACCTTTCAATGAGTTTTAATGTTGTTTCTTTTCCACCCTGACAAGAATAAAGTTTTGAGGGGGAAACTCTGAATCAAATGGTCCAATTTAAAGATACTGAATATCTTTGGTAGCGTCAATCAAAATATATTGTATCGGTGCATGGAGTAATCTACCTGGTGGTATAGCAGAAATGATCGGCTGCAACCTCAATATGTGCAGCATCTTCCCCCACCGAGATGCAGTTTCAACGGGCAGGGCTCTGTGATGTGATGCCCTTCTCCAGGAACGTACTGTAAGTTCCACGGCTTCAGAGGCCACCTGAGACCGCAGTTTGACGTATGATAAAGAACAAGGAGCCCAAACGAGGGTTGCCTCTCAGGACGACCTCTACAAAATATGAACTTCTGACCCATGCAGGGAAACAGAAAGAGATAGGCCCGTGGGGACTTGCAGCTCGTACAGTGGATGTGCATGGGCGACAAGTGAGCTGAACAACTCCATTAACTACTGAACTACCAGCTTGTGTCGTTCCAAGAACTGCACAAATGGGATATAGAGTGTGGCATCTTTTAAAATATTTTTTAAATCACAGGGTCTACAAAATATGTCTCACCCTAAAAATCCTTCCTCAGCATGTCCTCTTCCCTTTGTCTACATCGCCGATTCATGGATTGGATTTAAAGATGCACTCGGCAAAAATACACCCAGAATCCTAAATCATGAGGCCATCATTTGCCATATTTGCCAAAAGTCTTATTTGATGTCGGGGCAAGGTCACTGGCGGGAAATCTTCTCCACATACAGGAAGTGACGGGTCAAAACTGAAGATGAAAATAGTCTCCTGAACAGCAGCGAACGCTCCGTCAAGACGATGACTGAACCTCTTCATCTCCTCCACCCCCACCAGACACCAAGAAGACATTTAGTTGACTGACTGAGTTTACAGGATTTCTGGGTAAATTCAAACAGTTACCACTCGCCTGACAGAGCTGCTTGGTGCAGCTTTAACAGGTGAACTCTGTGAGGGCTGTTTCGCCTGATCAGTGCATATCCAGGACAGAGCAGATGGTCCTTGCATCTCTTACCTCGGTGCACGTTGCCCTGACTCTGCCATGAGAGATAACGGCTGCAGCTCATCGCTCAGCAGCTTAATTAAAACCATTTTCTGCCCCCGATGCAATTAAACCAAATACAAAATGGCCGCAGCAGGAAGCAAGCGAAGGCAAGGCGCTGTTCCTCTGTGTTGAGGTCTGTGTTCCAGCACCGTGTCTTCCTCTCTTGATTCATCAGCCCCGACTCGCTGAAGCTAATGATCTGAACACGATACACAATAGCGCTGCCAGAGACAACTGGGCTATCAGAAACTAGCATGGCGGCAAAAGCTAAGCAAAGTGTCGGCAATTAGGAAAAAAACACCCAACACTATCACAACAGCTCAGAAATACTTTCAGTCGAAGCGAAGCGAGTGTCATTTGAGCGTCTGGATCGCCCAGCATGCCGCGGGTGTGTTTTCATATGCATGTAGGTGTTGTTCTAAGCACAGTTCGGCGGGTAGGTGCACCGCTGCAGAAAAACCATTTGGAACCGATGATGGAAATGATTGGAAACAGATTTCCAAGCGCGCGTGTTCAAAGCCAGCAGACACAGGAATAGGTATTTCTTTGTGCACGTACAGCCTAGCGTATTACACCAGAGAGCTCTCATTGATTCATTCATTCAATATCGTTCCACGCTGTGCTGCTTTAGACCCTTTAGTGTTTCACCCCCCCACCCCCTGAATGCTCCTGTCCTTATAGGTGGTTTATGGTTGTAGAAATATGAAGATGGTGTATTCTGCAGCTCGGCCAGAAAGGCTCTCTGCCTCTGAATGGACCTGAGGGAGATTGGAAAATGGCTTTCATCTGTCACACTGTACATTGTGACAGTAACTATTGTATTTCTCTATTCAACAAAAAATAAATAAAAAAATCACGGCACAGCTCCCGTTTCATCTGTGGCGGTATGGCAGAGGGGTCTGAATGGGAGCGGGAGGAATGGCATGAAAGGCTGATGTATGATAAACTAAAACGGACAAACATGGAGACTCGTCTGCCTCATGCTTTACCGCTCAAAAAGCTGCAGAGGAAAAAAAAAAAAAAGAAAAAGAGGGAGAAATTGTTAGGATCTTTTTCCACGTCGACCCGTCACGCCACGGCTGAGCGAGCTCGCCTGCATGACCATGGGGGAATGGCGGCGGGTTAGGACCATGCATGCGTGAACGAGGGCATGAACAAGACAGGATGCATGGGAAACATCTTTTCAAATGTGTTTATTGATCGACAGAGTGAATCTCCCAAAGACAGACTACAAGAGAAGAAGGATGCTGACAGACATTCAGTGGAAAAATGGTATAAAAAAGGACTTATGCAGTGTACATTTGTTTAAGAGTCCCATCAGGGTCACCTACCTAGAGACCCAAACCTCACGACATGACCGATCAGGACGATGAGCAGGTTGAAAAGAAGGCGTGGCGATGACACACACACACACACACAAACAGGCTGACTTGCTCATCAGACATCAGGTATTGATCAGGCATGACGTGGAATAAAAAAACAAAAATGGCGAGAGACGTTTGCCGGGAATGTGACTTGAATTTCACCTCGATGTGATCTCTAGATACAGACGACCCACCGTTCCTCCCTGCTGCAAAATACAGTACTAGTAAACACGTATTAATCTCCCTCTGCCGCCGTTCTTTGTCTTTAACCTTTTTTCGTTCGGGTCAAGGCAAATCGCTTGACCCCTGACGACCTTCAACGAGCCGCTTCAGCCGATTCCCTGCGCCGCGCTAATATCTACCAGTAGGATATATGGCCCTCAACATAGGAGGGCCCGTTGAGAAGTGCACTGTAAATGAAAAGGTATTATTCCTGTTCCCGTTGTAATCACTCATGTTTTAAGCCAATGATAGGAGGAGGAGGAGGAGGAGGAGGTGACGAAAATAGCACCACAGAAAAAATCAACCATGGCCAGTGTAGGTCAGTTTAGCACCAATGTTTCAGCCTGGCAGTCAGGAAGTCTACTGGGCCCGAGGGGTGTGTTCAGGCTCCAGTTTAGAGGTTCACACACACACACACACACACACACACACACACACACACACTTGAACAAGCATGCAGAAAGCGATCCACTTGCTTTGGGACAGGCAGAGACCGAGACCGAGACACACCCAGGCAAACAAAGCAACAGGGGGTCTGTGGACTGACTTATTAGCACCAAAACACCCAGACTGCACTGCACACACACACACACACACACACACACACACACAGGCACACAAGGCAACAGGGAGGGTGTTGACTGACTTTTAAACACTACAACACCCGAACCACAGCTGAAGGCGTGGTACATGCACACAACCCGGGGACAATACTAATAGACACACACCATACAGTACATGCTGGGACACACACACACACACACACACAATCTGTAGTTACAGGGGCAGAGAGGAAAAGGCAGCGGTCTAAACATAGCTGTGCATAAAGGCTGTCCACCATTGATCAAGTGTTGGGGCTGAGTGTCATTTCACCACACACACACTCAGTGACCGCAGTCAGTCAGCTGGTTTGACCTCACCCTCTCCGTTGTCAGTAACTGCATGTCAAATGTGTCCCAGCGAAGCTCGACTCAACGCCGGCTCCTGTTTCAGCGCCGCTCCGATGGGATCGCACATCTGAAGCCCCGATTTCTATCAAGCCACCCAAAAATACAGCGACACACAAGACCGGGAGACCGCTGAGCTCGCGCTGAGTATTCCCCCGACTCTTTTCTCTCCAAACCAAAAGTTTTGTTTTTTCTGTCCCGCTGCTGGACGGGGCAAGCCTCTGGAGTTCAGAGTTCAGTGTCGTTTGAGTTGATTTCTTTCCTCCGTCTGCAAACTGTTTGCCCTGGATGAACAAGTTGCTCAAAACTTTAAACCTATCTCTCGCCATATTTTGAATTTTGACTCAGGAATTCAAATCCAACCTTGTTTCACAGCAGTGAGGCTCCGTCAGGTCTTTTGGTGACCAGTGATCACACACAGGTTGGTAATCAGTTTACTGACGTCATCTTACATGATTTCTGGGTATTTAAGTCCTTGAATTTCAAACAGTTTGGAGCCGCCAACATACAAAATTGCCTTGTGCGGCTTTAACTTCCTGAATTTGTGCAGAATAGTTACCAACTGTTATGGTCACATCAACTGGATCGAGTGAAACAGCTCACAACCAACCGGAAGCACAAAGCAAAATGGGAACGTTTGGGAACAAGAGCTGCATTCAACACACATTCGTATACTAGAAATAGGAGCAAAGATTTTGAAGGCAGTTATACGGATCAATTTATTCATTCTCAGGACATGTTTCTCCGTTGTCCCAAAGTCTTACACAAGTCATTGTGAGATGTCCAATTTGTTTTTACCAGAAAACAGGAAAAGAAAGAAAACCCAGTATGCGATCATGAAAACAGACACACATTCAAAGACTACATACTTGCTAGCAGTTGGATTTGTTGTCCAACGTTGGATTTCTTCAGGCCAATTTGAATTGAAACTCACCGATAAGACGTAACGTCAGCTCAGCTCTCAAATGTACCACTTGAATCTTTTAAGTTTTTTTTGTTTTTTTTTCATTGTACCTGAAGCGGGGGGACGTTGAAATGTACAAAATAAATGCAAACACAGTATTTTCAAGAGTTTGAGAAAGTTCCTCCTCGGGGGTTCGAGGGGACCGAAGCCACGTCTGAGCAGAACCAGCTGGATGTAAATGCTTGCATGCACTTGGACACAGGCACTGATCTCGACTCGGTGTCTCGCTGTACGGGTCCTCAGTCAGGAGACAAGAGCATTCTGGGAACTGTAGGCGTCTGTGACTTCAGTGAGCTCTCTCAAACAAGGCAGTCAAGAGGATTTTTTTTTAAACGGTCTGTCCATTCACAAACACCATACAGGATGACCATTTTGGATGCACACTTTAACTGTTATTCAAACTGAGGGATTATGGGCCATGGACAAGTAAATAACAACAGATCCAACAACAAGAGTCTCCTGACTTCTGTCCGATGGAAACGATAAAAGCAAGTTAGACAGTAACAAATATCTTAACACACAAAAAATAGTGGCTTTTTCTCCAGAACCTTCTGACTGAATATCTTATACAATACAATACATTACTCTCAATACAGGCTGACTCTATATTCTGTCCTGATTGGCTCAGCAAACCAGTGCTGAGGATTCTGGGTAACGTGGTAAATCCAGAATTACCAATCGCAAGAAGCTTTGGACGCAAACGGACCCTTCAGCTTCTTTAATAAAGAAACAAAAACAGTATACAAATTAAAAAAACACCAACAACCAAGCACGAGTCGAGTATGATCTATGATTAAGGCGAGTTAAAATATTGCAGAATAATTTGGCCCCTGTGTCTCAGACAGACTGCCACAACAGTCAGAGAGCTCCCGAACTCTTAATCACTGCAAAAGGATCCAGAGAAGGAAGGAAAGAAGAACTGAAGACAAGAAAAGTGAAAAATGCAAAAGTAATATAAAAAAAAAAAACTGTGATCCTCTTTGGAGAGAAAGTCGTTTTATTTGGTTTGGGTTGTTCTCTTGTTCAGGAGTGCGTTAAAGGGAACGGTAAAGACCTCTCTTCTCCAAAAAAATAAATTAGAAGTCAACAAAAAAACAAGGGCGAGGAGATTAAGGTGGTGAACTTGTGTTTCTCTGGAGCGGGGTATCTTTTAGCGCCATGTAAAGGGGGAGGGTTGAGGGGGGGGGGCCTTGATCAGAAAATACAAAAGAACGAAACCGACTTTGTTGTTTTTTCGACAACCTGATATGACGGACGACAACGCAGTGCACCGTGGGAAGAGTCCGCGTCCCCCTGAAAGTCTTCCCTCCGATTAAGAGCAGTTGGGCGAAGAGAGAAGAAGGAGGAGGAAGGGATAGGAACCAAAGAGTCTGAGATACAAAGAGACGCCGACCTTCCTCCATCCCCCTCTGGCTGTCTACTCCCTCTGCTCCCGGTACTTAAAAAGGCGAGGGGTTCAGCGGAGTCGGCAACGTAAAAGTCCTGGGGATCATGTCTTAGACCGCCTGGGGGTCTCGTTGAAGGGATGCGATAACCCAGGAGGGGGAGGCGTGGCTGTGTTTTTATTATCCATGTCCAACGTCCGGCCGGCCACTTCCTCCCCCCTGAAAGTGGGGCTGGCATACAGAGTCTCTCCTCCCCGCCGAGCCCCACCCTCCCATCGCTCAGACCCATTCCTGCATGGAGCGTTTGCAGTACAGTATGTGGCGCGGCGTTCCCTTCCTCTTGAACTGCACCACGGTGTAGACCAGCACCAGCAGGCACAGCGCCAGCACGCAGGGGATGACGATGGCGATGGCCTTCACCGTGTTGGCCTCGTTGTCCAGCTCGATCACCACGTCGGAGGTGTCGTCGTCGGTCGGCGGACGCTCGGGGTCCACGGGCATCAAGTCGCAGCCCATGAAGTCCTTGAGGATGGACCTCGGGTAGCCCGGCTCCACGCGAAGAAACTGGTTGTTGAACTTCCAGTACTCCTTCCCCTTGTAGAAGTAGGTGAAACCTGGAGCGAGGAAACAGAGACAGATGAGTGAGAGGCCAAAATAATGTTCCAATATATTCTTCATCATCATCAGCAAAGAAACTGAACTGAACTGAAAGTGACCCCAGGCCCGCTGGTAAATCACCTCAAATAACTGAAATATTTGAAACCATATCAATATCATTTCCTGCAGGTTTGCTACTGAGCTTCAGCTTCAGTCCCTCAAGACTCATTATATGTGCTCATGAAAGAGAAAACACAAACAGCCAGACGGAAAATCCCTCAGCTCATATCACACGACAGCACAACATGTCACGTAGAAACAAAAAAGTTGGTGAGGTCGGGTTTCAACGGGGCGTGTTGGCATCGGGGAAGGCAACTTTCTTGGTGTCACACTAATTAATAATTGTACTTCATGTTGATGTCACCCGCTGGGAGAAACCATCCCCGATCCCCGAGGCCTCAAACCACTTGAGAACACGCCGGTATTAAATTGTAAATGGGGGAAAGAAAGTGGCGACAATTAACACATAAAAGACATCTTTCTTTTCCTCTCTCTCTCTCTCCGACACACCACCAACCCTGCAAACACGTTGACGTTGGATAGATGATGATGCATGGCCCAAAGGTTGAAACCCTGTGTAAATATAATCAAATCAAAGCAGTGTAGTTTTGTGAAATCAGGACCTGAATGTCTTTTTTAATATATCTTACCATGACATTTCCCAATATCGCTTTGGGAAAACTTGTGTTTGTTTGGGATGAGGTTAAACTTGGCCACCTCCTGGTCATATAAATCTTGCTCTCTCTATATATATATATATGTATGCACTGCAAAACTCAGAGTAACAGTCTGGCTGAATTCCCAGGCTCTCCTCTTTCTCCCTGCCCCCCTTTTTCTCTTGCTGTTTATTATTCATGCGTGCTCTTCTCAGGAAAATGAGGAAGAAAATGCTCTAAATTTCCGGCCAGACAGCAAGATGGCTGGGGGGAGGGGGGTTTAAAAGAGAGAGGCTTGGACAGCATGAGGACTTCCACAAAGGAAAAGGAAGAGATGGAAACCAAAATGTGTCTTGCTGTCTGAGTGGATCAGACCTGGGTTCGTTTTCCTGGGGAATCTCCTGGAACTGGATTTACTACCAAGGGGTTCTGAGTTTGAATCCAGTATGAATCTACCATGTCTGTAAAAATAATAAATCATCTGAAGATAGCAACCCAGTTCAAATTGACATCTGTCATGTTATACAGTAATTTGGTGTTTTCTGGTGGCGTTCTTTGCAGTCGACACATCGTCCGATCGTCCAACCAGCGTGTGGAAACGTAATTCATGACATCTGACATGGAAGCTATCAGCAGTGATTTTAGGGGAATCTCAGACATCCTTGATCCTGTGTGAATGGTCCACACACAGCACATCAAAATGACATTACAGGACCTTCCCAGTGACGCTAATCCAGTCTGAAGAGGGCTTAAGAGTCATAAATAGACTTGAAGGTTGTTTCATGGGGTGACAGTGCAGCTGGTGGACGGCCAACTTTGCCTGTCCCTTGACCACAGCCTTGTCCTCACACCCCGACCAGTCACCTCTCAGTAACGTGGGTGTGAAGAATTATTATCTGGGAAAGGTTGATTTAGCCTGCCACAGACATTTTCTCAGTCGGTGTGGGGATCTGAACCGGGGGACCTTCCAGTCACCAGCCTGCCGGGCTACGTTCTCCAGGCTACCGCCGCTTGCTCGGTTTGGCTGGCGAACCACAAAATGCTCTCGGGGACAGCATCGGCCACAACTGTGACAAAGTGAATTCAAGTGAAGAAAGTGTGGCTGCACTAGGAGACAGGACAGACCCAGAGTCAGCAGCGGAGAGATGGGTGATGCTGAACACAGACATGCAAGCACCGTGATGAGCGTGAAGAATAAGCGCTAGGCCGAGCTGCTGTGGGTTCGAGCCAGGTCAACGCCGCCCCGGGGTCCCTGCTCTCCAACGCCTTGCCTCACACACTATCATCAGCAGCAGCGGCATACTCAATTATGCCTGCTTATCTGGGTCAATGTTACGGGCACAGTGCTCGGCAGACTGTCTCTGCACACAGCCAGTCAGCCAAGTAAATGTTAGCTAACACACATATACAAACGCCTATGTGTGGATGACACACACACACACACACACACACACACACACACAGGTATGCACAATCACTCCCTGGGATATTGATCCACCCTTCATGCTCCGATTGATGCCCGGTCCACCTGGCATCGCCGGCGGAGACGCTCAGCTACAGAGCTGGCGCAGCATCCGCGGCACAGATGGCGTGAGCGTTCATCACCACCTGCCCTGCTTTTTCCAACCCA
>JAXDDW010000093.1:580000-645000 GCA_034670385.1 Hoplostethus mediterraneus
GACCTTACATAGCAAGGACACTTTCCTGTTTCAGTGGAGATCCATCAGACAAGGAGCTGTTAAGCTACACAGACCCAGAATGCAGTTCGTTTTCTGAGCGAGTTTCCTCCGATTTCCCGTTCCAAATGAAGACAGACAGAATAAGGCCTTCTGGGAAATCAGCTATTATGTTAGTATGAATTTTCTAAATCTGTGTGCAATCCCGTTGCTAAATTCTATCCAGGCTTCCAGAGCTTGTGGTGCACGAGGGACCAGCGGTCTGTGTTTGGTTTTGAAACGAGAAATGGGCTTGAGTGAGTCTCTGAGATTTGTAGTTTTTATGAAATGATGATGATAACGGTGTGTGTGTGTATGTGTGTTAGTGTGTGTGCGTGTGTGTGTGTGTTCTTACCTTTGAAGAAGACAAACTTGCCCTCGCTGTTCTCGTAGACGGCGTCTATCTTGGAGGGCAGGCCCCTCCAGAAAACATTGATGAGCATGGGGTAGCCCGGCATCACCGAGTTATCCCTCACTCGCCAAAACCAGTGGTCCTGAGGAGAGGAGAGGAGAGGAGAGGAGAGGAGAGGAGAGGAGAGGAGAGGAGGAGAGAGGAGGAGAGAGGAGGAGGATGAACAAACTGAAAATCATGTATGTCCAGTATGTGACCGTGTGTGATGTACGTGTCTGTACGTGGGTCATCTCTACCTGAGCAACGTACCAGACAACCATACCACACTTAATGGCAAAGGTCATGATGAGGTTGAGTTCCTATTTGAACACTAGACACTAGAAAACACACTCAACAGAGTTTCAGGATCAGGAGTGTAAAGAAGGAGTTTGCTCTGTTTGTTGCCGAGCCTCTGGGAACCCTGCAACCCTCCGTTACCCAGCTGCCCCTCTGGGGTCGTTGAGGTCACGGTTGAGGTCACGGTTTGAGCTTCAAGTGGCATGAGGAGGGAGGGCTGGTGGAAAAGATGCTCATAGTTTTATTTAGTCTCCATCTTTGTGTTCTTCACTGTGGTGTTCTTCACTGTGGTGTTCTTCACTGTAGTGTCCCTCACTGTGGTGTTCTTCACTGTGGTGTTCCTCACTGTGGTGTTCTTCACTGTGGTGTTCCTCACTGTGGTGTTCCTCACTGTGGTGTTCTTCACTGTGGTGTTCCTCACTGCTCTTCCCAGAGATCACCTGTCAATCAAACAGTGTGTCCAGTACTGTGACGTCTTTCTCTTTTGTGATCCATCCACCAGCAACAGAGAGGAGCAGACCGACTATTCATTTAGTGGATAATAAATTGAATTAGATGAAAAGTGACACATGATTATTTAGAAGTTGAATCTTATCTTAACACCAAACCACATGCTGCTGAAGTTGAACACAGCACAGTGGGTGGTAAATTGTAATGTAGTGCAGCGTACTGTGATCCAGGTCAGGTCGGGCCGATTGCTTGCTTTGCTGCTCTTACAACAAAGCCTGACGAACGCTGGCAGCGATGAACTCTGCCGGCTCGACAGCTGCGAGGCCTTCCAGAGCCACATATACTTTCTCACGTTTGCCGTGAAAAAGCCTCGGCGACCAGAACGTCAGACACCTACTGCGAAAACCATCAAGTACCGGCGGGGTCAAAGTGCTCGGCTTCACGAGACGCCAAGAGTTTCTGATTTCCTTTGAGGGGAACGCGAGCGCGGCCAAGTGGAAGGTGTGTCTTTTTGATGTTGGATGAAACCTGAGGACGGAGGGAGCCAGCTGTGAAAGCCATCAGGACTCGGAGACGTCCCGCCCTTTGGCAAACCAACGGCTGGTTTTGCCTCCTGAACACACGAGGCATCTGGGCCAGGAAGCCTCTGACCTCTGAGGGAGAGAGAGAGGAGACAACACAGCATCACACCCGGCCTCATTCACACTGAAGGCTGAATACACACCCCATTTATCAAACTCTCTCTCTCTCTCTCTCTCTCTCTGTCTAAACCAATTGTTTCTCCGGGAGTCCCCCGCTCTCCCCGGACTCGTCCTCCTCCTCCTCCTCTCTCTCTCTTCATTTCCCCTCGTTTCTCCCTCCAGTTCCTCGTCTCTTCCTCTCTCTCTCTCTGCCCTGATTGACTTCAATTGTTCAGCGTTTTTCCTCTGCAACAGGGCCCGGCCCGGTAATTGAAAACAGATCAAACTGTGAAATCGGAGCCATTTGAATCCTTTTGACTCCATAAAAGAGAAAATGTTCTTTCTCCCGCCCCCCCCCACCCCCCCCCCCCCCCAACCTTCCCTGCTCTCATTCTCAAAATAAAGCCCATGCGAGCCGACCTGAGTTGTAGAAAATCTCAGCTGGCACTTTGCAATTACAGGAACGTCTAGAATAATCAAAAAAGTTTAGTCTCAGCAGAAGTTTGGAAAATTATACCTCAACATTTTCATGTTTGGAGAGAGAAGAGGCGGTGCGGGTCTTGTCTCGTGGCGCGAGATAATGCATTCAGAGCAACAAGCCTGTATTACCATACACCCTCTATAGGAATGTGAATTCTGACTGCAGCAGCGTTAACAAACTGTCCCTGCCGATGAGTTCTAGTCAGCGTTGAGGAAGGTTAGCGGAGCGGAACGTAAATGGAAAAAATTGCCCTGCCAACAAACGCGCCGAGGGGTTTTTTGCTCACAACACACGGTGACACAGTAACGCAGAAACCTTGCTGAGATAACACAACAACTTCTCAGTGTGTTGAGTAGGAATACACCACGGTACCTGTTACAGTCACTAAACGTTCCTGAACCTGCATTCCTGCATGAATGGCTCCTAAAATATGGTCTGATCTCCATGTGAGTCATGAAGATAGATGAACAGGTGTTGAGGGCTCTGGTGCTCCATGCTAACATGCTTTTGTTGAGTGACAGTCGACGACTAGCAAGAAGATTTTTCAATGATATGACGTTGTTACAGGAAACAGGGAAAGCTTCATGTTTTAATAATATTACTAATATTACTGACTATTTAGCTTTAGATCCACTACAAGTTCTCATTTTATCACTTTTGAGATAATGCTAGTAGCCTAATGTCACTCAACATAGTGGGCCAATCTCTGATCCACTGGCCTGGAACACCACGGTTAACCGAAGCCTCAGCATCAGCAGCATCCAGGGAAAACACCTTCTGCTGCAATGTGTGTGTGTGTGTGTGTGTGTGTGTGTGTGTGTGAGTGAGGAGGTGAGGACAAGACAGACAATGCTGTTAGGATGATAGTGTTTTTGACCTCTCACTCTCACACACATTGGTTTGAGTGAGAACAGAGTACCGGGGTAAATAGTTCAGAGGGATGAGGATGGCAAGGAGAGAGGACCTGAAAGAGACACTCAGAAGAGCAGGTGTGTGTGTGTGTGTGTGTGTGTGTTTGTGTGTGTGTGTGTTTCTGTCTCTTCAGGGTATCTGCAGGTCTTTAAAGAAAAGATTGAAACGTTTCATTAGGTAAATGTGTTGAACAGTATTAAAGTGTGTAGTAATACAGTACTACAGTACTACAGTACTAGTTATGTAGGTTTATTTTCAATGAAGTTTCCTGTTGCTGCAGTAGTGTCAGATCTATTTCCTCATGTTGCATTACATTACACAGTAGTTAACAGTTTGACCCACATGCATGTCCACTGATACAGGACAGGCACATCTTCTTTATCAAACATGTCATTTCCTGTTGTCCTTTTTCTTTTCTATGTTCGGTCATTTCTTTATTTTAGTTCTTAGATTTGTCTTAAATTCAATTACAAGTAGCGTTAAAAAGACCATAACAACTAATTTTTCTGCAGATACCCTGCTCTTACTCTGACTCGGTCACTCTCTTCCTCTCCAGGAATAGAAAGGAGAAAGCAGGAAAGGAAACCGCCTCCTGCCCACTTGGCCACTGGATGACTCAATCTGTGTGTTGTCATCAATGGATTTGGAAATCAAAGCGGGGCTCAAATATCAGTAGCCAAGTTGCTGATCCTGAGCAGCAGGGGACCCTCCAGCGGCCCTGACTCCCCTGCTCTAAATCTGTCCACATCAAGGAAGGAAGTGTCTCTCAGTGACTCGCGAGGCCCTTGTGAGTGAATGGAGGGCAAGTGGAGAGGAGGAGGAAGGAGGAAGGAGGAAGGAGGAAGGCGAGTGGCTAGTAGACACTCAGGATAAGAGATGGGCAAAGACCTGGAGAGGGACATCTGACTTGAAGAGAGCAGTTTCCTGTTGCACAGAAAGACCCTTCAGAGGAAAGCTGAGTGTGTGTGTGTGTGTGTGTGTGTGTGTGTGTGTGTGTGTGTGTGTGTGTGTGCGTGCATGATGTCCCGTGTGCCCAGTGGGATGCCAGATGGTTCGCGGGCTCAAGGCAGTCATAGAGAGGGAAGGTTTGTAATTGGCTGTACTGGTGACACTGGATCCAGCAGCCTGGAGGGTTTCCTGTGACCCCTGGACGACCCCCTGCTGTCCCCAGCTTAACAAGCATGACCCCCAGTCTGCCTTCGTAGACCAGCGCGCCTCGCCAGTCCTCAACGTTATCATGAACAGTGTTGGGCTCGTTACTCCAACAGGTAATATATCACTCAATACAGTCAGTAGTGGGATATTGTTTTTAGATAATTCAGCTTCTTCTTCTTCTTCTAATTCATTACACACTAACATTACTGTACCACCAACATGATCAGGAAGGACTTCTACATTGGGGCTTATTTCCTAGGCAATTGAAATTCTATGTGAAGATGTTTTCCTAGCAATTCTTTGAGGAACTATTTAGATGATTTAGAAAGTAAAAACAACAACAACTCTGTCTGTCCGGGGCCGGGTCACGAGGAACAGCGGGGGACAGGTCGCATGGACGCCAAGAAAAACAAATGTTCTTTACATTCATGCAATACAATCCACAAAGCTGGAGAGACTCAGCTTTGTGGATCTTCAGGGATGTCCCGGATGGATGTCGGGTGTCTTGTCTGCTGGCTGAACATGGAACTGTAATTGATATAATAATCTTCCCTCTTGGTTCCACTCAAACGAAGGCCCAAGCTTCTCAACTGACCCGCTGACAGTGTGGATCTAAAGCCTTCAGGTGTTATACAAGGTGTCAATGAGCTGAATGAGGCCAAGACAAAGTTTCTCTGCTCTGTTCACTGGCTCTTTGTGACTCAAAAAGACATAATGAATGATTTGTGTGTCAGAGTATTGGTTTCCACGGTATGGATGCAGCTTTTGCTACATCCAAATCCCTCTCCAAAGCCTCCTATTTTACATTACTGGACCACCTGTGGTCCTTGGGGGCCGTGGGACCGCTGAGATCTCAGTTATAATGACTTGGCATGGACCGGACTCGGCCCTTCCAAAACAATCAAGTGGGAGCGGCAAGTAGGGCCAAGCCACGCAGGCCAAATGGACCGACAGCACGAACGAACCAAGTGAACAATCAGTGGAACGATCAAGCGAGCGAAGACGAATTCACCCCCGTGAATGACGGTAACGAGCAACAACTCAGACTGTGGATCTCTGACTGAGTGATTTACTCTCTCGCTGACTTCCCCTCTGGCACCTATCAATTTAACCAGTCTTTAGTGTTGCACCAAGACCTTGGCTTGCTCTGAAGGGAAATACATCAAGACAGAGCTCTGGAGGAAGACAAACATCACTAATTATGATTCCAGATTGACTGTGTTATAGTTGGACTGCTTCAGTACCGGGGGGATGATGAATGAAAGAAAGTGTTAATACGATACTTCAATCTCCTATTAATGAGATGAAAATGGGCACAATATACACCGAGTATCGAGAAATATTGAGACCACCTGCTCCTGCCATGATCCCTTATTGATTTCACCTATTAAACACACTTGACTCATGAAAGGGAGACGAAGACGAAGGAGAAAGATGAAGGGGAGGACACGAAAAGAAGACATGAATTATGCAAAAGGTGGTGTAATTCATCATCTGAAATTGCTGCTGGGCCTCTATATATATGAACATAGTCGATTTACATACTTTCTTCTTCTGCCATGCAACAAATCATCTCTCTTTCTCTGTCCAGCAGATATTAGCCCCGCCCACAGCTCTTAATTTACTGTTTTACTTGGTAGCACTGACACTCTCCAACTGCACCATTTAAATTGAAAAATAGGCAATGCTGTAAGATCATTACATTGAATACATACAGTAGAGTGCCAAACAATAACATAATAATACAATTAATCACAATTAAGCCCTCATGCTCTCCTTACGTCTGAGTTGTGGCCAGTTTTACACCTCTTACTACTAAACAGTCAAGTTACTGTTTAGCACACTGTTACAAACACATGAGCAGAGTGGAGCATAACAGCATACGTTTAAGTACATAAGTGCAGGAGAAAGCAAAGCACAGCGCTAAAACGAAGTGAAATGACGTATGGAGACAGATCCGTCTGATGCACCGAGGCTCCCAACGTCAATACGCTGATCGGATTTGAAAACAACATTAAAAAGACAAATTAGCTTTAAAAATGTAGCAGGCTGGAAAGCAGACAGTTATCAGCTGTCTGGCTGAAAACACTTTCTTGTGAGAAGAAGCTTCAAGAAAGGAGATTTGATTTTAGCCAATTAAAAAACAGCTTTGAGGTAAACAACTTCAAGCTGACGTCTGATAAGGTAGAACAGATAAGAGGAAAGGGGTTGCCATGCTCATTTTGGGATGAATTACACAAAAAAAGACCAGTGCACCCAAATATAATTTCCAGGTTGCACAAATACAATGGTTGCATTTGAGAGCCCTGCTGTCCTCGTCTCCTTCACTTCCTAAACTCCTAAAGGGCTTGGGCTTGTTGAGCTCCCTCTGTGTCTCAGCTACAGCTCTGAGCTCTGTATAAATCTCATGATCTCATGATCATCATCACTCATTCCAGACCAGACTGTTGCCCTGGAGGTAACGGAGGATAGGAGGGAGACACCATGTGAAAGAGAGACAGTGGATAGATTTACACTACAGTAAAAAGTGTCTTTCGTATCTGAATTTCAAGAAAGAGAGAAATGACATTATTCTTACTAGAATAAAGAGAGTAGGGTTTGAATCTAGTTTTGATTCAGTACCTACAGGTAGCTCCTCCTCAAATCAAGACCCTGAGGAAGAGGGGTTTTCCCCCAGGCTTCACAAGCCCCTTATTTAACCAATGAATACTATCTATTTATATCCCAGAAAAATACAGTCACACACAGAAAGCAGCACAAGCTCTCTTTCTCCCTTCTATGGAGAACACAGCAGCGCTTTGTGTTGTCCCAAGGTTTCCCTCTGTTCCTTGCTGCATGTTGCCAAGGTCTTGTGTACGCTTAGACCAAGGATAAAGACGCATTAAGGCATGTGTACTTTCTCTCTTGACTTGGAATGAAACTCACACTGAGGTTGATGGAGGCGGGAAACTCTATTGGTCTTTCTGTTTTGGTTAACATGCTTTTTCACGGGGGTGCTGGGCACAGCGTTCCCTCCATGTAAGCTAATAGCTATTTTGACCAAATCCCACTTGCTCAGTACACCCCATGTAAAGGCTCCTTTCAGACATAATACATATTTTAATCATGCAATACAGGCATTACTATTTCAGATAATAAAGGAGAGAGCAGTATTTCAACAGGCTGTAACCAAGGACAATACTGGCGTTACTTCAAATAAACCTTTCTCTCCTAAATTGCAAGGCTATTCCAGCCGGCTACCTTGTTACTCACACCTCAGTACTCCAACCAAATAATCAATATCCCATCCACGTGAGCCATACGGTGCATACTGAAGATGAAGAAGAAAACCTCCCATTCTTTGTATGCCGACGGTAACCTTCAGATGAACCCTCGAGCAATCCAAACTCCACCAATCTATTCCATTTGCTCTCTTTCTCTACAGTGTGTATTCAAACCTTGCTTGTCCATTTGCTTCAGCTTGAATCAGGGGATGAGTTGTTCCTCCTGGTATGTAACTCGTCCTTAACACATAATTCACAGTGTATTTAAACCATAACACACAGTGCTTCCTGTAGTTGGCAGGGATCACGGCCGAACCACGGCAAACAAAGCTCCAGGGTTGGTTTGGAAACATACTGAGAAACCACCCTCCCAAACAAGGTCTCGGTCTGACTGTTTTGGTGTACACCCAAGTCTGATTGCTGTGTTTTCATATGGACAAATGAACTAAAGCTAAGGGGGGAAACTGCTCCAGGATTTGAAATAACTCGAAACGAATAGCATGGACCCTCCGCTTACCTTGAAGACGAACATCTCTCGCCTCAGTATGGCCAACGTGTTGAAGCCTCCATCACAGATGTTGGGTTTAGCATTGGGGTGGGACGGCCGGTCCCCTGGGGGCAGCCTCGGGGGTCGCGTCTGCCTGTCCGGCTTGCGGGGGTCGGAGGGAGGGTGGGAGCGTGGCGGGGGAGCTGTCGGTAAAGGCTTGGTAGGCTGGGGAATCTTGTCAGGAGGCCCTGGAGAAGGAGACAGGAGATGGGAAAGAAGTTCATGAAGGATGCATTAAAGTGGTTATTATTATTTGGCTTTTTGAAGCCTTCAGATGAAATGTTCGATACATTAAACCCTAAGCTATGGCATGTCCTCGCATCTAACATAATTTAGACTCAGACTTAGACTCTTAGCACTCCATTACAAGAAAAATCACAGGATCAGATTTTGACAACACCTTGTCATATCCAGTTGATGCCCATAAAGTTCTTAATGACTAAGAAACTATAAACATTTGCAAACCAAAGAGTGTGAAAGTTATAGATCACCTGAAAGTGCACAACCCCTACTTACACTATGGATGTACATAAATATACAGGGATTACAATGGAATTTAAAAACCGAAGGATTCACAACTCTAGACGTAGTTGACTATGGTGGCTGTACACAAATCCTTTAAATGAAGCAAAAGTGCACAGGACTAAGTACAGAATAACAATGAAAACAGTAACACATTGTTGATGCACTCCTAAACGAATTAGCCCTAAGCAAGACGGGATGTAGTCAGATGACAAACTAGCTCTTACATGCATGTGTACTTCCCTCGAGGGTTCAAGAGTTATTTAGGATGTTAAAATGCTTTTTTTTATTACCGTGTCAATTACAGCCAGCCAGGCACATGAGCTTGTCTGTAAGTCATTAGAGGAATTTATATCTAACTCATGCACCCATAACTGAAACCCTGATGATATAGAGGAAGAGGGAAGATGAGCATTGGGAAGAAGAAGAAAAAGAAGGAATAAAAGAAAAAGAACACCACCATGAAAAACAAGAAAAAGATCAAATAAAAACAAGCTGTAGTTCCGTAAACTCAATGGATACCAATCACTGCCAAGTTTAGGGATTCAGTTCCCACTAGGGCCACCAATGCTCAACATGTTAAGATGAAGAAAGATGAAGAAAGCAAGACGAAGCACAAGAATAAGAACAATAAGAACAATAAGTAGGATTATGTTTAAAAGTAGTGATGAAAATAAAATGGGCAATGGAGGCCTAGAGAGTTGCTATAAACCATCACCTGTTAAAGTCCAGAGGGGCTAGACCACAGAGATCCCATTCACTGACTGAATTAAACCTCCTGAAGTACACCCAAGTGGAGCCAAGGCACTGCAATTCTGGAAGCATGGGAAGATTCCCAGACAGCTGGACATGGAGGCAAACGTGCAAATGCATGCACATATACAAACAACAATATGGCCGCCGTCATGACTAAAGGTGATTGATCCTGACCGTCCCTCGGTCTAGACTCAAGACTGAAAGGTGATGGATCCTGACCGTCCCTCGGTCTAGACTCAAGACTGAAGGTGATTGATCCTGACCTTCCCTCAGTCTAGACTCAAGACTTGAGGTGATTGATCCTGACCGTCCCTTGGTCTAGACTCAAGACTGAAGGTGATTGATCCTGACCTTCCCTCGGTCTAGACTCAAGACTTGAGGTGATTGATCCTGACCGTCCCTTGGTCTAGACTCAAGACTGAAGGTGATTGATCCTGACCTTCCCTCAGTCTAGACTCAAGACTAGAGGTGATTGATCCTGACCGTCCCTCGGTCTAGACTCAAGACTGAAGGTGATTGATCCTGACCGTCCCTAGGTCTAGACTCAAGACTGAAGGTGATTGATCCTGACCTTCCCTCAGTCTAGACTCAAGACTAGAGGTGATTGATCCTGACCGTCCCTCGGTCTAGACTCAAGACTGAAGGTGATTGATCCTGACCGTCCCTCGGTCTAGACTCAAGACTAGAGGTCCTGGTGGCTCATACCACATAACTGTGACGTCCTGGGTTCGAATGTCATCCCTCCTCTCTCACCTGATCTTTCCTGTCTCTCTCTACTGACTGTTAAATAAAAAAACTGTTAAATGTCTTTGTGCTGATATTTTCATAATCTGGCAACACTCATTTATTTCTACTGTCTAAATTTCTATTACAGACTACATGACAGTAATTTCACTTCCATATAAAACCAGTCTTCTTCATTAATTGGAATCACTCATGGGCTGCTAAGGACAAAAATGAATTTTCATTACTTGTTAAGGCAATAACCTTATTGTAGTTTAGGATTTATAAGGTTACTATTCAAATATATAGTAGAAGTAAATAAATAGTTTATACCATTAATTATTCATGAGAAATTATTTTGTGTTGAATGAATGTTTTTTTTCTCTCAGGAATAAATGCAACCGGCACTTTTCCTCTGCTGCACATACATTCACACATTCCTCTGCAAACAGAGCACAGCTAGACAAGCCAACACTGTTGCAGTGGGTCGATGCTATCCTCAACATCTAGCTCATTCTATCTCTGTCAGACCCTTTCTTCCCACAAATCACTCTGATTCAATACCTCCTGCTGACTGAAAATCAAAGACCTTTGAATACACAGGTTAAGATCCCCCCCTCTTTTTGGTTTGGCTGACTTTTACACCCCACCCACCATTCTTTTTAAAATACAACATAACTTAAAACCTTTATGTAAACTCCACACCTCTTGCTATTCAGCCATGACTCCCACACCTACTAATTGATCTGAACTCTGCACCTCCCACCTTTGTACTCATTGAGCGTCTACAGCATCACTGTTGCCACAAGCAGGAAAAGGAGGACAATAGCTAGGGTGAAATGACGTCAGCTGTCCTGCCCTTGAACCTTCATAGAACAGGGAGATGGCGAAGGAGGAGAAAGGAGTAAAACAAGAGAGGGATGAGGAGAGATTTGATCGTCTGCCCAGGTCTGTCACTCCCACAGGGACATGCCCTGACCATGTAAGCAGATGGCAACTTCTTTTGTGTGTGTGTGTGTGTGTGTGTGTGTGTGTGACAGACCATCTCATCTCAACAGAGTGTGACTGGTTTATAGCACCGACAGCTGATCCAGGGACAGTTCTGTCACTTCCCACAAACTTGTTCCTAACTCAACTTGAACATTCAAATAATTAATTGCAAAATGGGGGTTCTTCAAAGCCACTGAGGCTCATGAAGACATGTTGGTGCTCTTTGGTAATGCATCGCAGCTTCAGAAGCTCCATGCTAAATCAAATCTGCATCTAGATCTTTTCAGAACCTTTGGTCCTCAAAAAAACATCATGAGTGCCCGACTTAGCATTAATTCACGATACATGATAGTTATTGCCTGTAACATCAGGTTACATGTCAGGAAGATCGTCAAGAAGATTGCACAGATTACTCTTGGGTTCATGATTTCTTTCCCATAGATCAGAAGTACCCGACTATTGCTTAGTCCAACAGGGAGGGAGAATATTCTGTTAACTGGTTCGTTCCTGGCAACAGGATGAACCTGAATGAGACCTTAACCAGCGTCTAAACATAGCCAGTGTTGTGAGGAGAAGCTGGAGGAGGCCTTACCATATATCTTCTGGATGCCCAGCAGGTCGTCCAGGGGCAGTTTGAAGTTGTCGGTATCCATGTACTGGTAGAACGGAGCCATGATGGCCGTGGGGTCGTTGGAGTGCTCGAGGCCCAGCGCGTGGCCGAGCTCGTGGACCGCTACCAGGAACAGATCGTTACCTTCAGACGGAAAGGAGGAGGGAGGGAGGGAGGAGGGAGAGAAAGGGAGAAGACAGTTGTCAAAGCTTTGCTCAAACATCAGTGCATTGGTGTAGTATTTTGTTTTTTAGAACCATATGTCCCCAAAACCCCCATTGCTTCCTGTCACAGAGGATGTTGGTACTTGAGTTTAGAGGTAAGGATAGAAGTAGGGTTAGGGTTAGGGTTAGGATGTGGGAACAAATGTAGTCAATGGAAGGTCCACACAAGTACAGGTATCCAAACATGTGTGTGTGTGTGTGTGTGTGTGTGTGTGTGTGAGCATGGGTAATCCGCCACTTATACACCTAATGAGTGGATTATCTAGCAAGACCACATGCACTAATGGAACCCATTACACACACACACACACACACACACACACCCACCCCTCACTGAGCATGGAAACCCTGTGCTCTGTAATTAGTCTCTAGCCGTGGTAAGGCTGACCTTTTGACTCAGAAACCCTCTGAGGTCCAAAGACACTCCCAACCAAGCCCCATCCAAGCATCTCCAGCTACGTCACTTGAAACGCTCTCAAAAGAACTAACCCTAACCCATCGTCCAACCTCGTCTCACTTGTTTCCTCATGTTTTCCCAACATGCTGAGCGGGAACCAT
Organism: Hoplostethus mediterraneus; assembly: GCA_034670385.1. Lineage (NCBI taxonomy): Eukaryota > Metazoa > Chordata > Actinopteri > Trachichthyiformes > Trachichthyidae > Hoplostethus > Hoplostethus mediterraneus. The sequence goes on from JAXDDW010000093.1 coordinate 592,596, forward strand.
GAAGGGACTCCCGACCACAGAGGAGCTCACAGGGATATAATCAGGGTTAGACCGGTAAACGGGCCAACGTTGGCCTTTAATTACCCGTTGGATATCCACCAGTCACTGTTGGTGCATTTGATTCAATTGACCAATACTGCACTGATTGTCTATGGGAAGCCCTTAACTGGTTTTGATTGGATTCCAACACAAGTATGCATCAATATGTTATTATTATTGTCCTGAGGGTCAATGGAGAGTTTTAGTGTCTCATCCTGACTAGAATAAACACTGAATATTTGTATTTTGGGGGAATTTGATAGCATGACAATAATTCAATTTGAAGACATTCAATATCTGCACAACATGTCAGCTTCAATCCCATAAACCCCAAAACCCATATTGGTCGAGCCCTAGCTACAGTATCTCAGGAACCCCAAAATACACTTGCACCACAGAAGAAGAAGACGCTTACCCAGCTCCAATACTCCTTACTATATTAAACCTCTCATTTTCTTTCTTCGTCTGCTCCCTCGAGGTTGCCCCCCCAGTGCCCCGCCCACAGACGTCTCTCTTCAGTTTCCTCCTCCTCTGAGACTCGACAGAAATAAAAAGGAGCATCACTTATTCATTGCGGTTGCCACTAAATTGAGGCACTTATCTGCTGCAAATCTGTCACATGAATAACGCAGCGGCAGACACTGACGCTGATGCAGACTGCCGGAGGGTTTACAGACCAGACCACCACCAGGAATGGCTTAATTGAAGTGAAGCTCATTTGACTAGTAAATGTCAATGACACTTTACAGGGTCGATATAAAGTACAGGCACCAAAAGACACGTATCTTCATCCAGGGGTTTCAATGTAAATGATCTACGTTAAAAGTGGGAGAAATACTAGAAAATTGAGGAGAGATTTACGCAAGGTTGTAATACTGAACAAGTGGCTGGAGATACAATATATTGAATAAACTGAGAGAGAGAAAGACAGTTCAGTGATTGAGGAACCACTGCTCTGATCTGGAGTCTGTTTCCCATGATGGGGCCGGAGGAGAGACTGCAGGTGCGAGGTGTAGCATACATCAATATACAGTATCCTATACCCTGATACTGTTATAGCAAGGTGATACTGTAAACAAAGGAGCTAGTGAATTCCCAGATAACAGACTAGCCCATATGAATTCCCTGGGAGAGGCTGCTGATGTCTGTGATGGTCTCATGAAACCTTTAAAGGAGGGAGAATACTGTTAGTCAGAGAGTACTGTATTAAGCAGACCAGCCAATAGGAGGGACTACTAAGTATTTATAAAACAAGTGTACGATTTATTGTATTTATTCATTTGATGCCCATTGTGTAACAATCCTCAAATACTGATACTGGACTCAAAAACAGTGAACAGGTCCACAATAAACAACTAGCTGATGCAAACCAGAATGGCATGCAGCCTGCAGAGCCTTCTAAGCAGCAGGTGCTGTGACCAGCATTTCAGCATTTCAGCATTTCCTTCCACCAGACGAGCATGTCACGTTGTTAGGGTTAGGGTTAGGTTAGGTTTAGAACAAGTCGATGGCTTGTTCTATACTCAGAGTTCGCTTCATTTTTCCTCCACAAAAATGACAAAACCCACCGTGGCTCCGCCCGATCTGCTCCGCCTGCACGATCCATACCTAACATGTTCAGCCGGTACAGCAGAGTCAGCAGATTCACGACAACGCCTGCCCCGTCCCATCTTGCATACTTTTACGCACCCGTAAATATGATTTTTATATCAAATTTATATTATCCTATCTCCGTTTTTACTCTATCAACATCAAACAAAAACTAGCATGGAGTTTCAAGCCAGAACTTTTGAGAGAAGTTGACTGCAATGCTCAATGTGTCTTGAACCAGTCACATGAACTGATCACGCCGGCGTGATCGTCAACTCCTGAGGGTTATGAACATCAGGACAGCTTCATTTGCTAATATTAGTACTTTAGTACTGTATGGACTGTCTGTCTTTTTCTATATCTGACTTTCTTCCATCCCTCCAAGCCTCACTGCCTGCCGGGGCCATCTGAGGATAGTGTCGTCATTTTGTTTTGGCTACTTTGGTTGCATAAGGCTCGGTGTGGAAGGCGGAGGCGTCCTGCAGGCCCCCGGGCCACAAACAAAGACAAGGCACTTTCTACTGCTCGGCTAATTATCAGCTGGAAAGTATGGAGCCAACACAAGAGACGTCAGAGTATGGAAAGAGGTGGAAAGAAAGTAGAGGGAACAAAGCAGCTGAAGCAAAGAAAAGGATGGAAGAGACAACGAGGTAATGCAAGGGGAGAAGACGTGAAGGCAGGCAGGCAAGGAGGAGACGAGAAGCAAGAGGGGAGATGAATAAAAGGAATAAAGTGAGGAGGAAGGACAGTCGGGGTGATGGCTGCACGAGGAAGAGTAAAAAATAGGATGAGGAGAGGAAAGTGATAAGGGAGCGTTTGTTTGCGTCCCGTAAGACGGCAGATAAACACAACCACGTTCCTCCGGAGTCACACGAGACGGAGATGATGAATCATACGACCGTAACCTCTGACCTCGACGCTTGTAGCATCAACCTCCTGCTGACAGCCGTATCTCACTTCCTGTACGCCCGACCCACCGAGGGCAGCTATCTGTTAGCTCCAAAAATACATTTCTATTATACTTCATCAGACCACTGCACACACACACACACAGGCGTCCCATCAGTCTCGTCTGTGCTGTCCAAGAATTAATGTATATCATCAGAAACTAGTCAACACGGAAAAAGCTGCGTTCAAATGAACAAACGCTAAAGTTCTCCCATGATTGAAAATCCATCGTTTGTTCAGCGTTGACCGAGCGATGATCAGGCTGGCCGGCGCTCTCCTCCGGAGAGGTCAAGGTTGCCACTAATGAGATAGTGTGGAAGAGGAAGAGGAAAGAGAGCAAGAAAGAAGGGAAGATAGAGTGGGAGAGGTGGAGGAGGAGAGGCACTCAGGATTTATGACCATGTGTACCTCTCTCTCTCTCTCTCTCTCTCTCTCTCTGATAAAGCAAACAGGGGTTGTGATGAGGAACCAGAGTCTCCACGTTGTACCGGTTCTCTCTCCATAATTTACCGGCTCCCTGCGCATGCCACCCGTCTGCTGCGTAGGGGGGGCACATGACACACACACACACACACACACACACACACACACACACACACACACACACACACACACAGGCCTACAAATCAGATACGGGGCCCTGGACTCTGCTGTTCAATTGCAGTAATAGCTCAGGTTGTCAGCGCCGGCCCCCGGGGGCCCGTAACCCTCTCTGCTGCTTACTGTTTAACAGAGTGCCCGTGGTTCACTCAGTACACGACACGCGATGGAGGCCTGCATGTTCACACCTCAACGTCCGGATGTTCATCGGCAGTCCTCCCTCTCGTCTTCATGTTCGACCAGCGGCGATATCAAAGCGCCTCTTTTTTTTCCTCTCCCCCCGGTCAGGAAGGCGGTCTGAAACCAAACATCCCCTGCTGCCACGCTAACAACATATCAACAACTTGACCTGCAGATAACCGTGAACGATGCTACTCCGACCCTAGCTCCTCCCACTCCTCCGCCCCGGTCCGGGACACTCAAGGTTCTGTCAGAAAACACAGTTGTGTCTGTTGCTGCTGTTATCTCGTTACTGTTGTTTTGCTGTCCGAGTCTCGGCGGGGAGAAGACTCTCCTTGTCCCACAATTCCCTGAAGGCCTGACGCTGCAGTCTCAGCAGCAAGGGTCCCGGTGCAGAAGTCAACTCAGCCTAAAAAAAAGTGTTAATTGTAATTTCAGGAATGTTGTTTGGTGGTTGGGAGCGTTGGGACCACAACGGGGGTTTTCCCTCATACGTCCCTCCTGACCACCCTGGCTGGCCTAGCCTACAGACACATGGAGGTCAGTGGATCCCTGTGGTACAGAGGACAGACCTTTGTTTACAGTGGTGTGAAGAAAACCTCCCATGGCTGCCAAAGCACTGTTGTTGAGTCGGGTAGACTGATTATATGGTTACTGGTTATATAGCCGGCTTAGATTTATAGACATCAGCCAGTTATCCACCAGCGATATGACAGACTGTTTCATAATGTTCATTTCTAGATTCTAGATGATGACCACACAAATAAACTCTGGCCAGTAGACGGAGGTGAAGTTCACAACGCTGGCTGATGTTTCTCAGAACAACCTGAAGGGATACAAGCTGAGACAGACGGAGACGGACGAGGGGAGGGAGGTGAGACCGGAGAGTGCCTGGCTCAGAGGGCCGAGGCACCGGGAGCTCTGCTGGCTGTCAAACCGCCACTCTGAGCTGTGACAGACTGCAGCCAGAGCACGGCATTCTGGGTACTACGCTTTCACACTTCCTCTGCTTCCAACAGACAGGACATCTAATACAGGACCACAAGAACATCCTGATGTAAAGATCCATGACTTTCCATAACAAAATCAAAGTGATTGGTGATCCATCTATCTATCTATCTATCTCTCTATCTCTCTCTCTCTATCTGTCTATCTATCTATCTCTCTCTCTCTCTCTCTATCTATCTCTCTCTCTATCTGTCTATCTATCTATCTCTCTCTCTCTCTCTCTCTCTGTCTGTCTGTCTGTCTATCTATCTATCTATCTATCTGTCTATCTATCTATCTGTCTATCTATCTATCTATCTATCTATCTGTCTATCTATCTATCTATCTATCTATCTGTCTATCTATCTATCTCTCTGTCTCTCTCTCTATCTATCTATCTATCTATCTATCTATCTATCTATCTATCTATCTATCTATCTATCTATCTATCTATCTATCTATCTATCTATCTATCTATCTATCTATCCATCCATCCATCTCCCCTCACTTCTTAATGATACTCCAGAGGTTCAGTGACCAGTGGGACCCGTTGGGCTGCAGTATCCAGACCTCATCCAGAAGAACTAAGTCTACTCTTTCACTGGCTCTCCTCCTTCCCCTCTTCCCTTTCTCTCTCTCTCTCTCTTCTTCTTCCTCTCTCTCTCTCTCTGTTCTCCTCGCTCTAGGCTGTTGACATTGGTTGAGCAAGCCTGGCCGTTGAATCTATTACACTTAATTCTCACAAGCTTGTCAGCGAACAAAGCCCAGGCTGTCGGGGAGCAGCGCATGTACGCCGGGGTGATTATTTATTTACACAAACTGCTACCGACTGAAACTCTGCATGGACCGCTGCCAGGGATCCAAATATTGTCCGGAGGTAAATAAACCAGGAGAACGGAGGGAAAACGCCGCCCGGGAAAAGGACGTCTGTAATTCTTGTCACGTTTATCTCGGTGCAGCAGGAGGTGTGCAGCAGGCGAACACCTATGCCTCTTCATTGTCATCATTAATAGTGCAGTGGCAAGCTTGCAAATGCATGCAGACGTCTGGCTCTGCCTTTAGACAATGCAACCTGTAGTTGTTATGTTCAGTAATGTTAATTTACCCTGCACCAGCACATTTTAAATAAAGGTAAACTATTTTGAAGGAAGCTACAGAACCCAAACTGCTGTACATCCACCTTCACCCACCGTGTGTACTGTCTGTCTGTCTGTCTGTCTGTGGCCTTGTCTACAGACCTTGGAGAGTAACACAGTGTTTCTGTTTTCACATCCAGCCACTTCCGTCCATCCTAAGTGAGGCTGCGTGGCGTCCAGAGGTGAAAATACACACATGCATTATGGGTACAGACTGACTGGCGTTAGTTAGTTTGGGAGTTGGGTGGAAAAAAAGTGAGAGACAGTCTGCAGAGAGATCAGCTGAGCATGTGTCCTCTAATCATGGAGATGTGTGGTTTTCCAACAACACAACGCTTCATCAGCTGGCCTCAACTCTTTTATACCAGTGAAGCTTTTACTCCCCTTACTGCTGAAGATGTTCCTAGGGAACGCACTGACATCAAATCATTATGATTTAAAATAAAACTATCTCAGTGATACAACCTGAGTATTTATTTGTCTATATGCAATGTAAAAATATTATTTCATAATAAAATAAAATAGAAATTTGACTTGAAATTGACTGAAAAGTACTAGAATCAGCTAGTGGTCCACCAAGCAGCTTGTACTTCAGGAAATTCTCAACTTTTGTTCTTTGAATTTTTCCAATTTCCAGCACAATAAAGGAAAACACAGTCGTCCATATCCTCCTTTATATTGAGGCTGCAGGAACGAGGTTATCAAGTGAGATGTTCTCCCAGTATAAAAGCAGAACGCTCGGTGGGTCTGGTTCTCACGAGGCTTCAGAGCTGCTCGCCTCGTAAGGACTTTACTACTGAGCACATTCTCCTTTAACGAGCAAAACAGCCACAACAAGGTTGAGCTTTTACTGAAATACGAGCTCAGTGGATCACCTGTACGCCAACACATCTTTCAGTGTACTAACGTGTGTGTGTGTGTGTCAGAGAGGTACCCTATACAAGCTTGTTTACAGTTTTTGTTTGCTAAGGATCATGGGTAGGAGGTTATGAGAGCATCTGACTGACCGATGGGGGGTGTGTGTGTGTGTGTGTGTGTGTGGGCGGAGGAGACGAGGCCCTCCCACGTGGAAGTGGATGCTCTTGTCGGTGGGCTGGACATTTATTTCCAGCAGCAGCCTGGTGGGCTGGTGATCTCTCCCCTCTCTCTCCTCTCCTTATGTAAGACCTGATACCAGATCAGACTCCCGGGTCTTCTCAGAACTGTTCTTCTCATCGGCGGGTACGAAAACCGAAACGCTGCTGCGATCGCAAGAGATGTTTCCGTGCAGACGCCACGACGAACGATGCGTTAAAGGTTCTCTCTCTCTCTGGCGCCGGTGGGAGTGATTCGTGATCACATTTCCCATGAGCCTCGTGGCTTCCTGACGCACAGAGGATCTTCGCTTGTTCAGTCAAAGGTTTCTCTCTGAAGAGGATAAACACGTTGGAAGTGGTTTTATGGTACGGCAGCGTATTGCATTATGTCTTGTTATTGGATCACGTTGTGTTGTGTTATATAGAATCACGTCATGTTGCATTGGATTGGATTATACATCACCTTGTGCTGCATCATACTGCCTACGAGGTGGTTCAGTAGGTTCTGTGGTGTGTGTGTGTGTGTGTGTGTGTGTGTGTGTGTGTTTGGCCCTCTGCTGTACCTCCATTGTACTGTTTTACTGCCCATTTCCTCCCATAAACTCTTCTACTTACAGTAACCCAACCATCAATACTGTTCCTACCGCCTGCCCAAATGTAGCCATGCTGGGCATCCTTGGGAGGCACACACACACACACAAAACACACACACACACACACACACACACACACACACACACACACACAAACACACACACACACACACAAAACACACACTTCCAGTAAGAGATTGGGATCTGTCCCAGTGGTAACAAAAAGTGTCTGAATCTGAACCCATTCATTTTCTCTTGAATGCTGGGAGATAGAGAGAGGGAGGAAGAAAGAGAGAGAGACAGAGGGAGAAAGAGAGAGAGGGAGGAAGAAAGAGAGAGAGAGAGAGAGGGAGGAAGAAAGAGAGAGAGAGAGAGAGAGAGAGAGGGAGAAAGAGAGAGGGAGGAAGAAAGAGAGAGAGAGGGAGAAAGAGAGAGAGAGTCCACCACTTCCTATTCGTCACCCAGTAGGAACACCAACCTATAAATAACCTTGTAAGAGCACCATATGCTCTCCTCCTCCTCAACTCCACTCCACTTCTCTCCTCTCCTTTTTTTCCTCTCCTCTCCTCTCCTGTATATGTGACAGTGACTGTACTGTCTTTTGTTGAGGAGCCAACAAATTGATCTCATCGTCCGCCGTGAAAAAAAAACACCAAACAACGGCGGTCCCTGAACGCACCATCATGGGACTGGACGGCGATAATAAACCGGTCGGCCAATCGATGAGCTTTCTCCTCAACCAAGCTGCCATCAATCAATCAACCGATCAATGTCCACATCCCCTCCCTCAGCCAATCATTACCAGCCCAGCCCCCCTAACCTGACCCCAGTACCTGGAAACCCAAATACTTCTTGGCATATGTTTCCTCCTGGCGGTGTTTTTTTCTTCCCAACCTCTCTGGGTTGTTGGAGGGCGAGGGTGGAGAAAATAACAAGGCCCTGGAATCTCTCATTTCCTGTGTGTAGGTCCAGTTCACATGCTGTGTTATGTTACATAGTTTTCATGGAAGCCAGCTGATACTACTGGAGGTTCCTTGAAGGCATACCAGGCCTTATAAGTCACCCTTGGGATGAGAGTGTGTGTGTGTGTGTGTGTGTGTGTGTGCATGTGTGAACACAATACAGCAGTGGTGGTGTTGAAAGAGTTTTGAGTCTTTTTCAGTGTAAAATCCAATCAGCCTCAGTGTGACTGGAGGTGGACTGTGCCTCGTCTATTCCCAGATCCATCCCTGTGATTTTCCCCTCGTCCTCCTCCGACAGAGATTAGGGACGAGGCGAAGACGAGCGCCGACTTGTTCGCTTCTTCGTCGCGGCGGAGCGGAAACTCGTCAAACTCGGGGGCCTTTGATGTTTCTGTGGCACATTGAGATCTGATAAGAAGACGAATCACATCTCCACTTTCTTCTTCCTCCTCTGAGTTTCCCCCATTTCCTTTGTTGGAACATTTTTTTTATCTTATCTTATTTCATCTTCTTCTCCCATCATAATTTTCCTACACGACCGCCTCCCTCCCTCGGTCTACCTACTATCTTTTTTGTACATCCATCCACCCATCCAACTATTCATCCACCCAATCGTCTCCACCACCCAATAGGAACGCTGCAGGGCCAGATCTGCCTGTTCTGCCTCCAGGGATGCTCCAGTTTGTTTGGAATAACTAGACGAAGAACTGGGTAGTTAGCGTGAGCAGCGATAGCCACCGTGGCAGACAAAGAAAAGAGCGCCACCTACAGGAACTCCATCAACAGACAACCCAAGGAGAAAGACTGTACTGGTAATCCGCACAATCCTGTCTTCTATTCTAGCGACCTCTGGGCGGAAACACCACAGCATGAACCATATACACTCTATTCACCTTCATGTGTTGAAAGTGAATATGGATATGCACTTCTATAATTCCTCTATACACGTCAACACCTTCTTGATGTGAATACGGCTACAAACACCCTACCGATGGCAGCCGGTGTGGCCACGTCTCTTCGTCTGTCTGAGGATGAATATTGCCCCAACAGAAAGCAACCCCGTTCTGTTAGAACAGCACAGAAGAAGTCAGAGGCTACGTGAGGACAGAGGGGGAGGATGAGGGTGAAGCCCCATCTTACGCTCCATCAGTGAGGGTTTAAGCTTCCTCCAAATCTCAGTGTCAAACACACTCCACCCGCTGATGCTCTGACCTATTTCCAGACATGATATAGTCGGCGTACGAGGTTCTGGGGCTGGGCTTCGCCTCTGTGTGTGTGTTTGTTTATGGAGGCCAGTCTCGACCATGATGAGTCATAACACGCGGCACAAAACAAAACATGGCATTAGGGAGCGTTGTCAAAGACAAAGACCAAACAACACTGGACTTGGATTCACTTCCCTGGAGTTTGCTGATCATTCTCTGTCGTGATGTTTGTGTCGCAGTGCTGCCGGAGGCGAGGACAGTCTCTTTCCTGTCACAGCGAGATTATAGGTGTTGCAACTAAATAAAACCTGGCTTTATGGTATCCTGACAATCACCGCCCACACCTTGATTCAGTCTAGAACATACTGCGTCTATTGTGACTGGATGAGTGCAAAGGCGTGTTCGTATATCGGGTCTGCCTGCTACAGCTTTCAGAGATCTTTCTGGGATCATGTCTGCACAAATGTTCTCCTTTACAGTCCTATAAGATATTTGTCAACGTGACGCTGCTTCTGTGGATCAAGAGCAGAAGTGAAGAGGTGGATGAACGTCTCACTGAGTGCCAGTCTTGCCCAAAAGCCACTTGATCCAGCATCTATTCTCCATGAGGAGCTTCCCCTGCCTCCAGCGGCACAATAACCAGATGAAGGTGATAGTTGTAAAGCAGCAAGGTGACCTGGCTTCTCCTGCATTCATTCACTTACCAGTAGAAGGACGTGGTATTAAAATGAAAGATGAAATCAATGAGATCAACAGAAAAAGAGATCTGGAAGCTATGTGTATTAACTGTGTGTGTGTGTGTGTGTGTGTGTGTGTGTGTGTGTGTGTGTGTGTGTGTGTGTGTGAGTGAGAGTACGTATGCACGTGCATGCAAGTGTTTATCTCGGAGGGGGATTAATCCTTCAGAGTTGCGTCAGCGTCCAAAACAGCAACAATAACATCTACAACACAGTGGTGACAAGGATGCTGGCAATCGTCGCCTTGACTACTGATCGTCCCCGGCAACAGTATAAGGGATTAGCTATGACAGGCACGGACAGCTTACCGGACAGGAGCTCATCTCCTGTTTCTGCGTGTGTGTGTGTGTGTGTGTGTGTGTGTGTGTGTGTGTGTGTGTGTGTGAAACAGTGGTCAGGCGCAGTGGATGCTGTAACTGCCAAAATAGAATAAAATGAGAGAGAGAGAGAAAGGGAGATATAGATGACTGAGCGACTGGAAGAAGAGAGAGAGAGAGAGAGAGAGAGGGAGAGAGACAGAGAGAGAGAGAGGGAGGGACAGATGACAGAGAGAGAGAGGAGGTGCCAGGCACAGACATCATGTTTTGTTCAGAGCTACAATTACATCATTCCCAGCTGTTCTCTACAAAGACAGACAGGCAGACAGACAGACAGGGAGACAGACAGGGAGACAGACAGGGAGAAAGACAGGCAGACAGACAGGGAGACAGACAGGCAGACAGACAGGGAGACAGACAGGGAGACAGACAGGGAGACAGACAGGGAGACAGACAGGGAGACAGACAGGAAGACAGACAGAGAGACAGACAGGGAGACAGACAGGCAGACAGACAGACAGGGAGACCGTTGCTTTGGAAACATGAAGAAGCATCTTTCACCTGTTTTGATCAACTGAACTGACGAGGTTTTCATCTGACAGGAGACAGGAGAGTAACTTGTAGACCACAAGACAGAACCACCATATCTGGGAAGTGTCGTCCACATCCAATATGATATGATCCAGTTTGCTTGATTTCATATTGATGGTAGAATATTACAGCGTCTCTCTCTATGGGAAGCCCTCAACCTCAACTGATTCTAATGCTAATAACTGTCTTGTTTTATTATCATCAGTAGTATTATCATCATTGTCATCAGCAGCCATTGGTCCCTGTCAGGATTCAGTTCATGTTCATGTTCCACAATGCAGTCAGCTGGAGGTCGCGCTGCAGCATAATGGGTGTTACCGTGTACGTGTGGGCAACAGCAGGGCTGCATTAATATTGCATTGGTGAGGAGGAGTGTGTGTGTGTGTGGGGGGGGGGGGGGGGGGGGGGGTGAGTGATGAATAATTGCCTTCAATGACAATGACTTCAATGACTTCTCCTTCCTCCTAGCATCGACGGCAGCGAGCCACACGAGTGCACGTTCATATCTCGGGATGTTTGTGTGGTGCAGCGGTTTAGTCGACGTATCCCCTCCGCCGCGTCACTCAACCTACAGGAGTGATTCTTGTCAGTTTGATCAGCCTTCTACATAAGCGTTCATAACACCCCGGTTGTCTCCTGCTGTAAACTCAGTCTTCGACAGCACAATTCCTCACTTCTATTTCCGACGCTCAGCAGCTCTGCTCTCTCCCACTCATCTCCTCGCTCCTCTTCAAATGTTTTCTTTACTTCTCGATATGCTGCTTCCTCCGTCGCTCCCTCTCTCCGTCGTGTCTCTTGTGAGCTCTTGAACCTCCAATATTTGTCTTGAGATGCTCTGCCATTCTCTCTTATCCTCCCCGTTATCTCCGTCGCCTTACTGCCAGAGACTCGCCTCTCTCGCTACCCTGCTTCCTTAACGGCATCTCGTCATTGTTGCTCTTCATCATGACCCAGTCACCGCGTGGTCATCCCTGTTCTTCAGCTGACCACAGGAGACGCTCGGCCCTTCGTTTCCATGAGGAATGCTTACAAATAAACAGAGCGGGCTTTCCTAACATCATGTCTTTCTCACGCTCTACGTCTCTGCACACATCCCGCGCTGGCAGCTAGCCCTGCCCTTTGATATCCATGACGAACGTTGACAGCACTGAAGAGATTTTACAGAAACTGAGAGACAAATTTAGAAATGTTTGCCGAGGTGAGTCAAGTGTCGGGTCAAGAAAACAAACCAAGTTTCCCTTTGACTGACGCTCCATTTGGCTTCCCCCGACTCTCCCCTGTTCTCTCTTTTAACAAGCCCTTCTCTCTTTCTGTCTCTCTCATCCACTGTTTCTCTCCCTTGCTTTACTCTGTCTCGTTCTCTCTCTCCTCTCTCTCTCTCTCTCTCTCTCTCTCTCTCTCTCTCTGTTGTTACCAGGCGGTTTCATCTCCGATGGCAGCGCCGACGGCAGCGCAGGGTTCAGAGCTTGACCTGGGAGCTTAGCCGACTGGCCGCTGGCTGCCATTGACTCACACACAACACAACACACACACACAACACACACACACACGAAAGGAGAGATTTGCTGGACCCCCTCACAACACCGACACAGCTGCTCAACATGCAACACACACAACAGGACGACATGCAGCCGCCGCTAAAGGCTTACATACACCCTGACAAGCCGTCAAAAGCTCTGAGGGCAAGTACACAGCTAGGGCACGAGGCTGGGGTGAGGGTGAGGGTGAGGGTGAGGGTGAGGGATTTGAGATGATTACTGTAGTTCACCGATAGTTGTGTGTCAGCATGCTTGAATGGTTTCCACCAGATCAGCGTTATCCAGCAAGCATCAGGATTCCCACAGAGTTCCCACTGTCATGAACAACTCCATGACTTTTCCAAGTTGGAGTTCTTCAATTTTTTTACTCCTTTCTGGTTTGTCTAAGTTGTTGTTCTAAAGGGGAACTGGTTTCCCCTTGCCTACTGTAATGAATGTGTGAAACAGGTTGTAAAGGTCAGCTTGTGTTTTATTCCTGTAATGACCCATTTGTAAAATTCCCTGATATTCCGTCACTTGCCCAGAGAGTCAAAATCCCTTGATCACATAGTATCACATAGTACTTGATCACACTGTATTTTGCTGTTTGTATTCCCTTGTCTGTGTTTTTCATTTAAAACTGTAACTGGCAAACTGTCTTGGCCAGGTCTCCCTCGGAAAAGAGATTTCAATCTCAAGGGACTTCCTGGTTAAATAAAAGGTATAATAATAGAAGCACAGAGGCGATGAAGTTATTGAAGGTCAGCAAGGATGAGTAAGGGAACAGCAATATAACGAGTCGTCTCCCTGGTAGTAATAACGTTAGCTTTGAAATGAGTAACAAGCAACATGCCCAGCTGTGTTGAGTGTGTTGAGTGTGTTGTGTAGAACCATCAGAACATTTGCTCACCGTCGTGGTTGGGGTTGCCCAGCGTCCACGGCTCGTCCGAGTCAAAGTGCGTGTCGCCTCCGATCCCCGGACCCGGAAAGTAGGCGTGGGCCAGGAAGCCGCCCTCGCCGTCGAAGGGCGAGCTGTCGCCGTGGAAACCCGAGGCGAAGATGATGGTGATGTCCACGTCCTTCTTGGTCCTCTCCAGCTCGCTGTAGGGCACGGCCTCGAAGCGCAGCGGCGTCACGTTCTGCCAGACGTCGAAGGCCCGCCGGATGGCGTCGTGGGTCTCCTCCGCACCCACCTTGGGCGTCACGTTCTTTATGCTGCGGGAGGAAGAGTCACCATCAACAGTGAACACAACACGCTGAACACATCCCTCACTATCGGTGTTGTTCCTTATCCCCTTCACCAACAGAGAGCTAAACGGAGCGATCTGGAAGAGGAAGCAGCTGAGTCCTCCCCTGCCGGCTTTCAATTGCTGCAGGTGTGGAGAGGACAGGGCAATTTCCTGCCTCCCAAATTTATCTTCTAATTAAGGATTATCAACAGCCCGCTGCCCGCTGAGAGCCCCGGCCTGGCTCGGGCAATCAGGAGAACCTCTCTCCGCTGTATTCAGTCAGAAAACACCTCCACCGGGATGGAGAGATGAGTCGAGTCGGCATCGTCTACCTCAGCCACACTGAACACTGTATGTGTTGTGATGCTGATTGTGTTGGAGGTGTCTGATGTGTGAGTGCAGTGTGTAAATGCACTGCACCAATTTCTCTTATCATCTTCCTCCGTTGATGTATTCACTACTAAATAACTCAGGCAGGCGGTTCGTCTTCCTCAGGTGTGTTTCAAGTTGTTTCAAGAATTCCCTTTTGTCTTCTCCCCGCCCACCCTAGTTCAATCTTCCGCCGACTCTTTCCTGTCACCTACTTTGTTCCTTCTGAGCATCCCTCCTTCGCTGTCAGCCTGTCGTCTTCCATAATGGAAATAAATATCATCACGGTGTCTTTTGTCTCTGACCTTTGCTCATCCCCCTCTCCTTCGGCATGGCGGGTAGGCTGCACCTTTATATATATATGATTCTTTCACTACTGAACTTCAGTGAGAGGGGGAGCCTATACTAGATAATAGGTATCTATTATAGGCTAGCTCAAATATAAAGCGATTCCTATTGAATGTCCCTTGATGGTCATTTAACAGATTCTAGCGGCATCTCCTCCTACGACGATAGTAAAGATGTGGATTGCTTTGCCTGAGCTCCCGCTGCCTCCCACCCTCACAGTCCTCCACCCCCCACTTTCTGACAAGGCCAGTCCTCTCTCGTTCACACTGCGATGACTGAGTGGCGAGGTGGCGCTCCATCCATCCGCCCATCTGCTCAATCCTAAGACATTCACTGCCAGAAATATCAGCTTGAAGTTCTGATCACCACTGCAGTAATCTTTGGGTCTGGTTTGAGGCTCTATTGTTTAAAGTAACTAGTACTCCTGTCTCTCTATGTTGTCATCCAGTCTGGTCTGTTTTAAAATGCAAGCAACGTGCTCTGTGCTGGAAAAGTGAGAGGAATACGTTTACCCACCATGAAAGGATTAGGTGGAGGAGACAACCAGAAACAGGAAGTGGATGACACTGAAATAACACACTGGAAAGTAAAGGTGTGGAGGTTGGGGGGGCAGTTGAAGTCTTCACCTATTATTTGTCTTATTTAAAAGTGACTTCTAAATAATATACCCTAACTTCACCTGTAAATGTATTTAACCTTAACCAAAGTTGTTTTAATTGCTAACTTACCTGTTAGCTTTTCATATCATGAACACAATAAATGACCTCTCATATTTGTGCGACTGTCACATGATCTTTTCCTGGTGGAGGAACATAACATCCACATTCGTATCCACAACACACAATCATTTCATGAACGTGTTTGAGACTGTATTGTGGTATTGAGTCTATTCAGACCTCAAGTCTTATACCTCATTATCTGTAAAGGTTATAAGGCCGATAATAACATTTGACCCTCTTTGCAAAGCTCCAATCTTCTGGTCGCAGCTTTCTCAAAACACCAGGAAATTGATTGGTTATTGGAAAGCTGTTGCATCCCCAGGGGCCACGCGTTGAGGGCGACGACACACACATTCTGACTGACTGTTGTCTGTGATTCGATTTCAGTCGTAAGTGATGTGAGTTGAATAACAGCTTGAAGATTTGTGTGTCCTCAATTGTCCTGAGTGCAAGGGAAAGGTGCCCTTAAATTACAGCCACAACGCTGAACATCACTTCAAGAGGCATGAGTGTGAGTGAGATGACTGGCTGTTGAGCAAGTGAACTCTGACTGAGGTCACTTACAGAGGCCACATGACCCTTTTGTCTCTCGCGGTACTTATGTAGAGCAGACAGAGTACAAGTGAAATAAACACGAGCGAGCTCAGGAAATAATACTTCTTTTAAATCAATATGAGCTGACCTAGAGAGGGTCACATGTCTGCAAAGCTGCCAACGTTTTCCCTGCAATTAAAACAGAGGGGGAAAAATGGTAGCACCTCTCCACGAGTGTCCTTGTCTTACCCTGACCGAGGTCACCATGAACGTCCTGAGCATCAGTCGTGGCCACTTGAGGAATAAAAGGACGAAACAAGCATTTGGTTTGAAAGGCATTTTCATTTGATTCCATTAAGTGACTATGTGTGGCGCTATTGTAAGAGCGAGGCCGACGTAGAGAGGCGGATGATCGCAGCCTGCTCTGAGGCCATACTGGATGTGAAGCTGCGTGTTGTGTGGCGATAATGATTCCGGATGCAACTCACGTACTGTAATAGTATCTCCATGCAGGGAGAACAGTAGGGATGCCCGAGCTAATTAGTGCCTCCCCACAGCTAGCGTGGGGCTACACGGACGCTAGCATACACCTAGGGGGTCATGCTTCTGTGTGACATTCACACAGAAGAAAAGTACAGATACAGTTACGGGAATGTGACTACCCTTAAGTATACAAAATGTGAATACCCTTAAGTATACAAAATGTGAATACCCTTAAGTATACAAAATGTGACTACCCTTAAGTATACAAAATGTGAATACCCTTAAGTATACAAAATGTGAATACCCTTAAGTATACAAAATGTGAATACCCTTAAGTATACGAAATGTGACTACCCTTAAGTATACGAAATGTGAATACCCTTAAGTATACGAAATGTGAATACCCTTAAGTATACGAAATGTGACTACCCTTAAGTATACGAAATGTGACTACCCTTAAGTATACAAAATGTGACTACCCTTAAGTATACAAAATGTGAATACCCTTAAGTATACAAAATGTGAATACCCTTAAGTATACAAAATGTGACTACCCTTAAGTATACAAAATGTGAATACCCTTAAGTATACAAAATGTGAATACCCTTAAGTATACAAAATGTGAATACCCTTAAGTATACGAAATGTGACTACCCTTAAGTATACGAAATGTGACTACCCTTAAGTATACAAAATGTGACTACCCTTAAGTATACCAAGTGTGACTACCCTTAAGTATACGAAATGTGAATACCCTTAAGTATACCAAGTGTGACTACCCCTAAGTATACAAAATGTGACTACCCTTAAGTATACCAAGTGTGACTACCCCTAAGTATACAAAATGTGACTACCCTTAAGTATACCAAGTGTGACCACCCTTAAGTATACAAAATGTGAATACCCTTAAGTATACCAAGTGTGACTACCCTTAAGTATACAAAATGTGACTACCCTTAAGTATACCAAGTGTGACTACCCTTAAGTATACAAAATGTGACTACCCTTAAGTATACCAAGTGT
Source organism: Hoplostethus mediterraneus (assembly GCA_034670385.1). NCBI lineage: Eukaryota > Metazoa > Chordata > Actinopteri > Trachichthyiformes > Trachichthyidae > Hoplostethus > Hoplostethus mediterraneus. The sequence goes on from JAXDDW010000093.1 coordinate 609,779, forward strand.
GACTACCCTTAAGTATACAAAATGTGAATACCCTTAAGTATACCAAGTGTGACTACCCCTAAGTATACAAAATGTGAATACCCTTAAGTATACCAAGTGTGACTACCCTTAAGTATACAAAATGTGAATACCCTTAAGTATACCAAGTGTGACTACCCTTAAGTATACAAAATGTGAATACCCTTAAGTATACCAAGTGTGACTACCCCTAAGTATACAAAATGTGACTACCCTTAAGTATACCAAGTGTGACTACCCTTAAGTATACAAAATGTGAATACCCTTAAGTATACCAAGTGTGACTAACCCTTAAGTATACGACATTTTGACCATGTAAGCAGTCAGACTAGTGGAACTGAAGTTGTGTTTTGTCCAAAGTCCATCCAACGTGATCCATAAAGCCATAAACCACAGTGTCTTTCAAACTGCCTCCACTGCACTGATATGAGATAAAAGGAGCAGCTGCAGGCACATCTGAGTACTGACTGGAGGCCAGGCACACGTGCACACACACACACACACACACACACACACACACACACACACACACACACACACACACACACACACACACACACACTCAAAATGCTCCCATCCTATTACATAACCCTAATCTGTCAGAGAGCATCCTCTGCTTTCCACCGGGGTTTCCTCCTCTCCTCTCTTTCTCTCTGCAGCTGCTTCTCCTCCACCACCTTCCCTCCACTCCCTCCTCCTTTTCACTCATCTACTCCTCTTTTCATCAAGCCTGCTCATTTTCTTGTTTTCGTATCGCTAGCGTCGCGGGAGCAGAGTTCCACGTTTTCACTTGATTTGAAGGTTTGTTATCCGTCCACCAGGTTTCAGAACCGATCCCCAAGCCGGTGTGCTGGTTTAAAAAGGAAAGAAAGCATGGGTGTGAATCTGAAACCCAGCCTTCTGCTCTGACTTCCTCAACAAAGAACTTGTTTGGAGGCAAAGTTTTTCAGCTCACAGCGGTGCAGACATACAGTCCTAATTCAGGGGAAGGTCACTGATCCACCAGATTATACTCAGCTCTTCTGTAATAGCGCTTATACATTTATCCGGGGGGCAGCATGAAAAAAAAAAAAGATTATCCCATGAAACATAGGATGGGGAGGCGGCAGCATCGTATGTATAAAATATGAGGGAATCTGGGTCAGTGACCTCGCTCAACCAGAGGAGAAATACTGTGCAACCAGAACACGCTGTCCTGTACATCTCTACTGATGTAGCTGGATGTCAATTTCCGTTACATGCTCCGCTGGGATGAAGCTGTTTCCACCGCTGTCCGAGGTTTGAAGAACATCTTTTTCTTTGGCTGTAGGATGTGTAGCTAAGTTGCAGCTTGGCTATGAAGTTAGTCAGGATAGATGGATTTCAGATAGGCGGTCACATCGAGGGGACGATGATGGAAGAGGTAATGAAGAGAGGGAGGATAAGACGAGTGTGAGAGACCAATGGAGACGATAGCAGGCTGTTATTCTATTTCCTGTCTGCGAGGAATGTGATTCTTAATGGAAATGGCAATGCTGCTGGTTATGCCTCCGAGCCTTATTCATGTGTGTGTGTGTGTGTGTCAGTTATTACTTGGTGGCTTGCGGAGGATATTCTCATCTAGACGGGTGTGTTGGCTTTCACTGTAGACCTACACCAAGTTAATCTTGCTCACAGGATGTTTTCGCAACTTGACAAAAGCTCCTTGATGGGGTTGGTCGGTTGCAGTTGATGGAGCGGGGGGGGAATCGCACACCTTTGTATGAAATCAATACATCTGGCTGAAAAACAAAGATAAAAGCAACCCACCCACCTGTATGTGATATGTTTGTGTTGCCACTTCTGTCCCGTGAGGGCATACCGCCGTTTCCTGACGCTGAATTTGGACACGCCCCCTAACTGGTCAGGAACCCCACATCTGGGCCTCTTCATCCAGCTAGAGGGCAGAGGAGAGAAGGCACAGAGTGATGACATCACCGTCTGACATCCAGATGTAGTATTGCAGTATTACAGTACTGGTATTGTCTGGCAACCATTCACTGGGGAGTTTTGTTGACATGCTACCAATATGGTTCAACGTCTCTAGTGGTGGCTTCAATACAATACAGGACTGTGTCATGTTTGTGTCATCTCTCCAGCTGACCCAGATCACTGGTTCAAGGTTAACTTAGATTCAGAGCCAGCAGGATAATTCATGTCAGTTTTCCATCCTGCCTGATGTAGAGAGTTGCAGGATCCTGTTCAGTGCAAGAATGCAGCCAGGGAACTCCATTATTCTACTGAATTCATAGTGAGACACTGATAACACAATGAGTGGAGACCAATTCTGATCCTCCTTTTATCAATAGTGGCAGTAATAATAACCCCCCTGCATTGGTATGTAATATTACGGGAGAGAAGATAGGCAGGAGATGGTGAAGATGTTTGGTTCAACGTGACACTGATGCAATCACTCCTAATTTCCAAAACCATACATATACACAAGCTGGTGCACACATGCAAGCGCACGTATTCACACATGACAAACACACACGGGACACACTTCATACGACGTAGCCTCACCTTATTGTGCTATCGCTACATCCACAAGCAGCAGCAGAAGGAAATAGAGAAAGAGCAGGCACACTGTTAGCACATGACATGTCACCCTGCCTCAGCCCGGTGGTTAGAGAGCTGGTACCCTGCGCTCACACCGCCACGGTACAGCCCGATGGCCTGAGGACAGCGAGGACATATAGCAGTACTGGTACATGAGTGGTAAATTTAACTGCAGCCCAATTTTCTGCTCCGACAAATGTGGAAAAATGTGGAAAAATGTGGAAAAATGGGGAAGAATTGGGAAAAATGGGGAAAATTTGGGGAAAATTAGGTGTGATTGACATCAAGTGAGGTTGCTCTGGTTGTACAAAATAAATGGACTTGATGCAACTGGCTGAGGAAGTTGGTGGCCTTGTGAGCGCATGGGTAGTGTACACAGCACAATATTGGTAGATAAAAAGGGTGGTAAACTGTGACCTCCAGTCTGTGATCATCATGAGGCAAACAACCAGCAATATAAACAAAGGCCGAGCTGTTCATAAAAGCATTACCCTGTCCTCATATAACCTACATCCGTTTCATACTACTCACCGTGAATACACCTCATAAAGGTTTATATGAGCCTCAAAAGGGAGGTTAAGTTTAATTCAGGTGGATTCACGCTCCACTACGTCCTGACTGCACACCACATGGACGGGAGGAGTCTTCCAGTTAAGAGTAGTAAGCCAAACACCGTCCCTGTTCTTCCTCCTCTTCCGGAGTATTAATACTGTGGCATTTTCCAGCCTTTGATCTGACGGCGGAGGTGTGCCGTCGGTAAAAGGCTCCTTTGATCAAATTAAAACGCCCCACTTAATCCATGTCAGGGCAACTTTGTGTCTGGCAAACTGGCTGAGCTCGCCTCCAGCATGCCGAGCAGGGAACGAACGGGAGACTCACCCAACGTTTGTCACTACTTTCTGAATCCTCACACTACAAAAGCAATAAGACGCTGTTCTGAAGACAAACTCAGACGTTTCACCTTTCCCTCTTTGTTGACGGCATGTTTTACCTCATCTGTGTTCTTTCTTCCTCAGTGAAAGGAAGCTTCGTTCAAATGGAGAACAGAGATCAAGCAATAATGGCCACAAATCTATCTGGAAGCCATATCCATAAACATCACATCAGGGGGGCATTCAGGACTGATATTACTCTATGCTGATATTTCTTTTGACTCAATAATTTATCACATTGTCCCAATAGTGATATCTCATTAGTCACCAGACTCAGTTTGAGTGGGTTTGGAAGAAACCTTAGTACAGTAAACCACATAAACATGTACACAACGTTCTATTAATTCATCTTCACCACAGCAAAATGACCATTTATTAAGTTAGAGCAAGCATGATGCATCAAACATTTGGTAACATGTCTGTCCAAATGATTCAGATTCAGATTCACATATCTTGGCACCTTTAATGCCAAACTCACTCTATGGTGCTGTGGTCCAGGGTGCCGGTGACGTTGAGGCCGTAGCGGCGCTGCATGGCAGCGATAGCGGACTGCATGACCCGGGTCGAACGCAGCACCGACATTCTGGGGTCTGTAGCAGGGAGGTAGCCATACCTCTGGAGCCATGCCTGAGGATGAAGAGAGAGAGAGAGAGGGGGGGTCAGATAGTGGCCTCAATGAGAAGAGGTCCAACATGAGGGGTAGAGGTTGGAGAAGTGGGCTTGTGTCAGGAAGGTCGTTGGTTTGAATCCCTGGACCATTTGGGGAAATCTCTCACACTTCTGTTTCTGATGCCACTGTGAGTTTTTTGTCCTTTTGAGCCTGCTTTTGATGTTATAAACCAATAACTCTACAGGCTCCAGAGAATATATTACTTATAAAAGTCTAATAATCTGCTCATGCCAGACTCGTGATGCATTATAGTGTATTATGACATTTTCTGATGCAGTTATGATGATGGAAACTGATCCACTGGGAGCAAACCTTGTGGGGACACTAGAAAAAGAGGCACTTTGATTAAAAACAGTAAGAAAAAGACTCCAAGACTTTTGTTGCCAATGAATAAGATGAATAAGTAGAAAGAGAGAAATCTACGTGACTTTATGGCACAGCATGTCATGCGTTATCATTTCATTTGGCTTGTCGACAACGTACTGACAAGCCAGTGTAATAGAGCTTTCAATGTCCCTGTAAAATCCTGCCAGAGGGAATCACGGCTCAGATCTCAGATCAGTTGGACGTTCCCAGAGAAAAGGCTTGAGGGATTTGGTTTCTCTGTATTCTCTCAATCCTCATCATAAAACGATTTGCCAACTTCTGCGTTCACCAATTTAACCAACCAATAAAAAGAGGGCTAGATTGTATAAAACCCAAATCACTGGCCTAGCATCTCCAAGTCAAATGACTCACAGAGCAGCTGAGAAGAAACAGGTGGGGAAAGTGAATGAGTAACACTGTCCTCCCTCAGTGACCAGAGAGGTCCTTGAGCTGACAACAACCTTCCCTCATGTTCACATGTTGTCCTGAACCGTTAGAAACCTGACAAGATTCACTTTCAGCTTTTGTACTCTTTCCTCTGGCCAGTGAGCCTGGATGTGCAGGTGCTCGTATCTCCTAGATAACACTGACCAGTTAGCCTTGACTCAACAACAAGTCTTCTGTCTCTGAAGTGTCTGTGCTTCGATTATTATTGTCTCACTTCTTGATCACGTAACCTTCAACCTTTAATAGTAGCATTAGAAGTCATGTGATTCTGTGTAATCCTTTCTGAGTTTCAGTTTGTGGCTCCCGACCTGCAGGTTGAAACCGAGCCTCCCTCAACACCCCCAACGCTGTGGTTGAGCTAGGCAGCTCCCGGGTGTAAAATGTAAATGTAAATAACACTGAGCAGGAACGGTGCTGAAAAACACGTGAATTACGCAATCCGACCCAAAATACAGGCTCATATGTAGGTCAGGAGTCTCACCGGCTGCCATGAGGAGGGATCAACCCGGGGGGGGGGGGGGGGGCGATGGGAGCATTGTACTGTGTGCATAACCAAGACCTTCTCTCTGCTGTGATTGGCAGGACCTGCTACTCAGACTGACAGATCCCTGATGCATCGCCTGCCTACCTCTACCTGCTCCCAGAGGACTATGTAGGTAGGCACAGTCTGCAGTGGTGATGTGTCGCTTCCAACTCCTCAACCTGGCAGATGTCAAAACGTTATGCATGAGTAAAGAGGTTCATTTTAGCCTCTGCTGTACCCAGGACTCCTTCTTCCCTCCCTCTTTCCCCTAGTTCATTCCTCTGTTTCTGTATCTACTTTTTCATGGTTTCTGCTGGTGCCTCCCTGTTGTCGCCTAAACACAACACACACACACACACACACAGTCATAGGTTCCATTTTAACCGGGGACGTCATGGTAGACATTCAGATTATATATTTCACTGCCTCGTGATGAAGCTTAATCCATTAAACTAGCAGGCAAAACACAACAACACATGTGGCAGCGACTGTCAAATATAGACCGGTCTCTCCACTTTCCGTCATCCATCCTTTCACTCCATCTTTCCTCTACTTTCTTGTCCTATAATCATCTCTCTCCTCCTATCACATCTTCTCTCCGACATGGGAGGTTATTATTGTGGCCGAGTCTGGCTCGGCCTCAACCGCTGCCCGGTGAATTCCCCGGTGCCTCTGGGAAGAAAATGAGCAGCAGAGGTACTGAGGGGAAAGTACACAGTGTACACGTGGCGTCGCCTATTTAGCCAAACAAAAAGCAAAAGCAGGATGGAGTTGCCTTTCCCCTGCAGTCGTTACGAAATGGGTTTTGAAAAATGTTGATGCAGCACACGCCTCACTACATCAGAGGTTTCCAAATAAGCAGCACCACTTTTTCCTGAGATGAAGGAGATTGTGTAGGTATTTATTCTGTCGTTCTCGGAAAATACAATTCAAAACACAAAAATTCACCCAAAAAAAACACATGATCAGAATCAGAATCAAATTTATTGGCCGACGTACATTCTCACATACAAGTACTTTGACTCAGGCGACTCTGCTGTGTACAAGTAGATGACATTCATTCACAGTATATTTTGAGTGACCCGTTTATATTTTGGATGCGCTTGCAGATAGAAGTTGTCAGCTGTGTTGAGGGAGAAAAAGTATTTCAGATAAATGTCGTCTACATGTACAGACACACCGAGTCCAGCAGGGGGGCTCTGGGTTCCTCCCGGTCTGAAGACTCGTCAGGTGGATCGAGACTCTAAATGGCTCATAGGTGTGAATGTGTTTGTCTGTCTCTCTCTGTTAGCCCTGTGTGTTTCCCTGACTTCTGCCCAATGCATGCTGGGATAGGAGTATTATTTATATGGAAAAGCTGCAAACAGAGCAAGACAGGGTTTATAAGGAGAGATGGATGAGGAAAGACAGACTTTTAAAGTTGTACGTATCTGGATCCCGTTGATTACACAAGATTATACAACCAAACAATAAACAGTTTACAAACTATTACATTACATTATTACAGGCATTTAGCAGCTTTTATCCAAAGCAACTTATAATAAGTGCATTCAACATACAAGAGAACTACTAGTCACCAGAAATCATACATGCACTTCCTTCCTCAACAACAGCAGAAGCAGAGCTGAGGTAAAAGATCAATAGTTATCTATCTACTTTTACTAAAACAAAAGAGACGGATCAGTGAAGCTAATAAACAAGTCAGTCAAGACGACTATCAAAAGTTTGTCTCAACATGGTTTTGATATGCATTCATTTTCAGTACAAAAAAATTATAATAATAATAATTAAAGTGTAAAATAAAGTTAACGGCCAGACTGAAAGCTGATTGGTTCCCATTTGGTAACTCAGAAACATTGATCGGATCATGTCGACATTTTCAAACCCAATATTGTTATTGGACGTTAGCGTTGGTGTCTTTCCTGGGATGTACGGCTACCATGGCTTCATCAGTTACAAACACACACACACACACACACACACACACACTCAGCTGCCCTATATATTTGTCCTATGTCGGATATAAAAAAAGAGAGCTACTAGATCAAGGAGCAAATATATCAATATTAAAGTCACCTGGTTACTGAAAGTCTCCATTGTACTAGAGATGTTTTCTCTGTTCTGGGTCTCCCGGGTCCGACAGAGCCTGACAGAATATCACGTCTTACAACTGCCTGGGCTCGTGCACTATTGGACTTTCACAGCTGCTTTTTGGAAAGGACAAGAGAGAGAACAAGAAGGAAACAGAGCGAGAAGATGTGAAAGGAGGTCCTGGTTTCTCCCTCCACTCAGCTCTCACTTCTTTCCTTATCTTTCTCTTTCCTTTCTTTATTCCCCTCTCTCCCCCGTCTGCTGCGCTCTTCTCTTCCTCATTGATTCGTTCTTTCTCCTGGTGATCTATGGTTCCCAGTGTTCTGCCGATGTCAGGGTTTCTGAGAGCGGGAGGTTCTAGCTAGACAGCCTCCCTATTCAATAAGACAGAATTTGCCCCCTGTCTTCTCTCTGCTGGATAACGAGGGAGCTTGTAAGAGTTGTTGTTCAATAGAGCTGCAATCTGGAGTCCCTGTCGGTGTAGTAATAATGACACTGAATGGTAGCCACGCTGCACTGCCAGCATCCTGGTGGCTCCGCGGGCTACAGGAGGAGGAGGTAACCCGGTACTGGAAGCGGTGCTCCTGAGGCATCAGTATTATGATCAGAAGATATAATAAACACTGTGCAACAATATAGGGCCTTCAAAACTATGGGGCAACTGCACAGTTCGTGTCTCATGTTTGTCCGATTAGTTAGAATGTAAGGAATGTGAACAAGGTGCTCGTTCACATCTACAACATGAACAAGGTGGAAAAGAAAGCCACTAGCCACTGGACCTGGAAGAGCCCAGCCTCACCATATCACTCTTTCAGATACAGTGGCTTTCCTTTCCCACGTTTTTTATTCCAATATACAGTATATGTATATATGGACCTTAAAGGGATACTTCTCTGTATTTAGGCACAAAATAAATCCATAGAAATCAGTAGAATTGTTCCAAAAGTGACCTAAAGGTTGGCTTGGCTACAGCAGCAGCCCCCTAAAACGAGCCACCACGGGGCGTCTCCATGAATTCATACTCTTCCAGAACACAATGACTCCTCTCTGCTCCCAGCAGGACAATAAGATTAGAGTCACACACTGAGAGAGAGGACAAAGGTTTGAGTGACTCAGGGGCCTCATCCTCACCAAGGGCCCTCACATGAGCAGATCCTGCTGTGTTCATGTCCCCGGACCTCCTAGCCCACCGGCCCGGCCCACTACCTGATGAGCAGAAGGAGGGCTAATTAGCCGATGGGTGACATCAAAGTTGGGATCTCTCTATAATAGATGAGGGCCTCCCTCAGGGAGCCTGGTCGGCATGGCAACACACTGACAGCACGTTGTCAGTGATGTTGGTGATTGATCAGCTGATAGGAGCTTTACAGGGACAGCAAACTATCATGTACAGTTCCAATGGCATGGCCTGACACTGACCATACCTTTGCTTTAGTGAGTCTTAATGTCTAAGCATATCTAAACAAAGTCACACCAGCATTCATGACAAATGTCCGTTCTAAGCTAAACAGTTTGATGGTCTACGTCTGAAAATATTACCTCTTAGTATCACTCACTTCTCCAGTGTTAGTCAATAGAACTGGGTTTCTACTTTTAAGGTTCAGTGAATTCACTCTTATGCAGATCACGTCTTTCACTCCTATCACAAATGAAGGCATCGGCCTCTCTGACACAATCACACAACACCCACAGAGGGTTTTTTCTGCAGGTTTGCGTAACCTTTGCCTGCCACTCACATCCACCAAACAACAACAATTTGATTGCTCCACTTGTACAACTGTACTGTGGCGTATTGCAGCGTTGGGAGCAGCGGCACAAAGAATCAGGCTTAGACGGTTTCGCAAAACCTGGGAGCGCTTGTGATCTCAGCGGCTTTGTCACCATGTGTCTGTGAATGCTTGAGCAAGAGAGGAGAGTAAGTCTGCCCTGACAGTCTGAGCTGCTTGTTGGTTTGGATCCACAACGGGCTAACGGGGTACACTGGGCCATGCATGAGAGGGTATGTTCACATTAGTACCCCCATCATGCATCTGGTCAGCATTAGCATCACAGTTGTTGCTGCAGCCTCTTTTTCAAATGTTGTAAAGCAGAGCTACATGGACATGCTGTGACGTGTTTTTACTCACTCAATAATCAGAAAACCAACGCTTGCAGAAAATATCAATTCATAGTTAGTTGAGTGCAGGATGTTCAGTACCTTGTCTGTGAAACGTAGAAGATCCTTCTGGAAAGGCATTAAATAACAAAAGCTGTAGGGTGATATTTCATGTTGATTCATGAATATCTCATACAGCCATATCTCCTGTCCTTTCAAAAATGACAAATGACGAATGACAAACGTTGACAGATAACATGTTGGCAGGACGGAAATGTTTTAAAACCTTTACTATCATGCTTGCAGGCTACAGAGGGCCAATACGTTGTGCAGCCTCTACCCCAGCGGGTCCCAGTCCCAGTCCCAGTCCCAGTCCCTGGAGCCCAGAGCCCTGCTGGTTTTCATTCTAACGAGTGACTGATTTACTCCTAGGGATGCTGAATGAATGCAATTAACTACCTGCCAGGATAGAAAACCAGCAGTACCAGGATGGAGACCCACTGCTCTGGGCCTTCTCTGGTTTGATGTACCATAAATAACTGGCTTACCAATTATGACACACAGCGGGAGAGCCAATCACATCCATTCAAATTCTGATATTTATGAGGAATGATGAAAGAGAAAAGGATGTTTGCATTTTAAAATGCAATGTGTTACTATTGATCTCTTTGATTCTATAACAAAACAGTATATCACTCATTCAAATGGCTTCCAAATGATTACTTGCACCCTCTGATGGCTGCAAAAACAGAAGAAAATTCCTCTTGGGGGGGGGGGGGGGCATTGAAGGCCCGGATGCACTCGACACATCACGACGAGCCTCATTTGACTCGTCTATGGCGAATTTCAAACGACACATTTAAAGCGTCAACATGGCGACCAGCCGTTGATTTGTACGACCGCGATGTATCACGTTTTCTTCATAAAGACATGAAATAGTTTCATACCCTGATCTACAGTCTGCAACCTAGGCGCTCCCAAATCCTACCATGTTGGGGGTAGAAGCGTCTTGGTGGTTCGACATGCCACTTGGGCGCTTTTGGTGCGTGTTCAGCAATTGAAAACAATTGGTTTGTTTGAAGACGTGTGTGTCTGATGCTTTCAATGCGTCTGGGCCTTAATACATGCTGGATAAAGCAGGTTGATTTTCCCAGCGCCCCGACAGTGACACAGGAAACCGCTGGGAGTGGCCAGGTCCCTCTGCACAACACGACTCCGGCCTCCTGGGACCGCTGGCTGCCTCCGACCAGCCTCAATTATTCACCGGGACACACGCAGGACCAAGTGTGCCAGGGTCGTCAAGGCAACCGAAGCCTTCATGCCCACACCAGCATTCACAAACCCACACACACACACACACACACACACAAAATTCTTGAATCCACTTGATAACATTTTAATTCACATATGATTCAAATATTACTTGCCACATGGCCTGGCGACATATTACTGTGGAGGCTGAAGAGAATGTCGCTACACACACACACACACACACACACACACACACACACACACACACACACACACACACACACACACGCTTGATGCATTATGGTTTCACCGTCTCCCTGGCCCCATTAGGACAAAATGTCAGAAAAATGTCACCAAAAAATGTCACAGTCTGATCGTACATACTGATCAGAACGCTGCACAATGAGCATGACATCTGATATCAGCTGAGGCTAAACGTGTGAGATAAAACATCCATAAGGTTGACTTACATTTGGATTCCCACTTAATACAATGTTTATGTTGTCTAAGCTTAGTAGACAACATATTGGACTGAGTAGGTGTGGTTGGGTTATTGCACAAGGTGATACTGCAATAACTGAAGCTACACAACACACACAAAACAGCATCCATGGACTAGAGGTCTGCAACCCGACCCAGACCCAACGGGGTCCCACAGGATATGCTTTGATTCTGTCAGGTCGGACCTATTTCTCGGTTCTAGGACATCGGGTCAGATCGGGTTTGGGTCTTGAAGTTGTGAGCCGTATAGTTGTTTTGATATAGTTACGGCTCCTATTCTGTTCCACGTGTGCGCTGAGGTCAGGTAGCGGCCAGTTTTCATGCGAGCTAAAATGGACGCGGTAAAGAGGAAGATGAAACCGTCTACTTTCTTGTTGGCTTCTCAAGCTGTCGGGCTCGGGGTCGGACCTTGACGTCTGACGTTGCTTCCGCGAGCCAGGGCTTCATTTCCAGCCCGATGCAGACCTCTACCATCTATCTGTCGACAAGTTAACTGACAGCCTTACATGGGAATACTCTTATGTTGCTGTTGTCAGTCACATTAAAGATTAACAGCTCACTAAGCTGTGTCCAAAGATGCATCTCAGAGAGAGAGAGAGAGGGGGAGAAAGAGAGAGCGAGGCTGAGAGAGAGAGAGAGAGAGAGAGAGAGAAAACAACAGACTGTTACCATATAACGATTTAGAATAACACCTACAAAAAAGGGGGAAGAAAATCAGGTGTGCGCGTGCATGTGAGCGCGCACGTGTGTTTGATTATGAATCATTTAGGTTGGTGCAGGTGTTGTGTATTTTTCTAGGACTGGGTAAACAGACTGACACAGACACCCTGGTGGCTCACCGGAACCAAACGAGTGTGTGTGTGTGTGTGTGTGTGTGTGTGTGTGTGAGTCGCTGTGTGTCTGTGTGTGTGTGTGTGTGTTTGCAATCCATATGATTGCTCAGTAACAAATGAGGATGAAGCACACAAATATAAATACTCCCACAAATACACACACACACGCTCAGCTCATACATCTACACAGAAATAGGACAGTCTTCCATTTCAACAGCACAGAAAACACAGTAGCATCAGTTCAACATCTACTCTGCTGCAGGGCTAAATAGGATACTTGGATTATTGAAAAACGAAACATGAGGTTCAAAACGTCCTGAACGGCATTGCCTTGCTGTACACTAGGTTACACGGTTTTAATAAATCAGAAATGGCATAGAAAATAATATTACAGTAATAATGTGACGTTTTCATATAAATAAATGTTTTTCTTCTCTCTTTCACTGACTGATATAACACAACAGTGGTTCAACCTCTAGACAGTTCATGAAAGCTTTTACATTCGCTGTGCTAAACACTCAGGTAGATCTTTCCTGGGAAGAATCCACATACACACAGGAAGTAGCAGCAGCAAATAACTGGGTAGTTAGCATGAGCAGCGATAGCCACCGTGGCTGAACAGACAAAGAGAAGAGCGCCACCTACAGGAACTCAAACTCCACCAACAGGAAATCCAAGGAGAAAGACGTCACAGTACTGGACACACTGTTTGATTGACAGGTGATCTCTGGGAAGAGCAGTGAGGAACACCTACAGTGAGGAACACCACAGTGAAGAACACCACAGTGAGGGACACCACAGTGAAGAACACCACAGTGAAGAACACCACCGTGAGGAACACCACAGTGAAGAACACCACAGGGAGGGACACCACAGTGAAGAACACCACAGTGAAGAACACCACAGTGAGGAACACTACAGTGAAGAACACCACAGTGAGAGACACCACAGTGAAGAACACCACAGTGAAGAACACCACAGTGAGGGACACCACAGTGAAGAACACTACAGTGAAGAACACTACAGTGAGGGACACCACAGTGAAGAGCGCTGAGCACCAACAATGGAGGCAGAATATAAAAAACAGGGATCTGTTTAAAACCCATCAGTTAGTTTACCCCATGGTTAGTCAGACAACACACAAACACAGATCAAACACCCACAGTACACACCCAACACCAACACACACACACACACACACACACACACCACACACACACACACACACACCACACACACACACGCAGCAGCTTTTCATTATTCAGATGCTGCCCAGAGACCCGGTGTGCCAACTGGTAACATGATCAGCGACTGGAATGAAGCTCTAGCGTTGCGTAGTGACAACACCACTGAGTTAGTACTGGACAGACAGACAGACATAGTGACAACACCACTGAGTTAGTACTGGACAGACAGACAGACGTAGTGACACCACTGAGTTACTACTGGACAGACGTAGTGACAACACCACTGAGTTAGTACTGGACAGACAGACAGACATAGTGACAACACCACTGAGTTAGTACTGGACAGACAGACAGACGTAGTGACACCACTGAGTTACTACTGGACAGACGTAGTGACAACACCACTGAGTTAGTACTGGACAGACAGACAGACGTAGTGACACCACTGAGTTAGTACTGGACAGACAGACAGACGTAGTGACACCACTGAGTTACTACTGGACAGACAGACAGACGTAGTGACACCACTGAGTTAGTACTGGACAGACGTAGTGACATAGTGGTTAGTACTGGACAGACGTAGTGACATAGTGGTTCGTACTGGACAGACGTAGTGGTACTACAGTAGCAGGTGTTGTACAGGTACAGTCTTTCATGCTTTAGCGTGGTGACAAACATTTGAGTTCGGCTCCAGACGTCTGCTCTTTGAAAAGAGTGACACACTAAATAAAGGGTAGAAGGAAACGTTAAGTGCTTGGTTGACAAAATAATAACACTTTGACAGACTCTATATTTGAGCGATTTTGAATCATTTAGGTTTGAATTTTGTGGCAAAATGGATTTATAGCGTTTTGGAAATGTGTTTATTTCCTCTCGGTGGATCATCGCTGCAAACAAGAGCCTAAAAGTGGGTTTTCTATTACATCTACATCCATAACTATAGGAATGAACAAAAACGCATCCCTAACATTCACTTCTCAGCATCCTTGCCAGCCATCACTGTTAATGTGATGGTTAAGGTGCAGAGGAAAGCTACGCTACTACGCCTTTTCCATCCACAGCCATAACCCCGACTGACACGCGGCGAAGTCTCGAGAAACTGTTTTCATTACTCCACTCATCCATCTGAACCAGGATGCTTTAACAGGTGGGAGTACACCGGCGCCACTTTGTGTGTTCTCTTTGTCGAGCGGCAGATCTGACTGAGCAATTTGGCTTCGTCTCTGGTGAGCGTAGTGATTCAAACGCTTAATGTGACTCACGGCGAAGCGTTGCACCTGATGCTTCTCTGAGAGGCGATACGACGCTCGCCGGGCTTTCTGCACTTCCACAGTCTGGGTATGTTCCTACAGGAAGCTATTGTTGTGGGGGGGGGGAAAGACGACAGAACAGCTGTTGGAGATACAATGTGGAATTTATTTGACCATTTCAAGTTTGGTTTGACTTGATGGAAAATAAGCTTTTTCGGTGAATGCAGTTCTGTTTTACTCCGATGTTTGCAAATGTGTCAAATAAATGTAAGAGTAGCTTGAATCTAATAAATCATGTAAACAAAGCGGTAGGGGAGCTACAGTGTTCAACAGTGGGGAGGCATACGACTGTGTACTGAGCCCTTAGTACAGAAACCCAAATGTAATTAAACGGCGCCGAAAGCCCAAAAGACAACTCTTCTATTCTTGATCTGCTTGTCAGACTGAGAGGAATAGGAGGTTGCTTCACGTCGGACGACCAACGTTGGCTGGACGCGTTGAGATAACGCTCAACGCTCACGCGATGCCAAGTAACATCTCATCAGCGTTGTCGTGACAGTATCGGACACAGACAGGCAAGAGAGATTACAAATCCATTACCTCTCTTTTAATTACTTTGTGTTATGTAAAACAAAACAAGGATTAAAAAAAAATAAATAAATACAACATAGCTTCACTTCCTAGCACAGCCCACCTCTCTGGTCTTGCCGAAAAAAAGCATGCAAAATGACTTCTTTGTCTGTCGCACAAAATCATTATTATTTCTCACATAAAATCAGTGTGGACTCAAAGTGAAACAACTCAGAATGAGATAAATGAAATTAACTCGTGGCTGCTCCATTGTGAATGACATTGACTAATTTGCAGAGAAAATTACTTCTTCAGGGAACACAAAAGCTTTCAGAAATGTTTTAGCACCCAGCAGTGACTGGCAGATCTATAGTCCCATAGTACTGAGAGGTGTTACACGTTAGTAGCAAAAGTGAGTACTTGTTAATTACTGTTTTATCACTCAATGACAGGCTACACTTTCACAAAAATACTCTCCAAAGTACACATGAAAGGAAAAGCAAAACACTGCTTGCGTAACTGTTGCAATACAGTAAATCCAGCCGTGAAGTCAAATCCAGGAAGTGAGCACAAGAACATTAAAGCTCCCGTCCAATAGGGGCCAAGCTTTTTCCGCTGACCACACTCTGACTGCCAATTACAGAGCAGGTTGTAGGATGACCTCCCACTTCCAACCACACCTGTTATTTAGAGGAGATACTCACTCATCTCTCTTTTCTTTATTACCCTCTGTAACCTGTGGTCTGTGTGTGTGTGTGTGTGTGTGTGTGGGTAGGAAAGAGACACACACACACACACACACACACACAACGAGTACAGTAAGTGGCTGTTGCAGTCGCCACGGTGAGCCAGTTCAATCTCCGCAGACTTTCCAAACCAGCAGCCATTTATAGCGTCCCAGACTAACAGAGGGGCATCACTCAGCCCGGCTGGCTGCACGGTACCGTCTCTGCAGCCGGACCACAACCGGGTCGCAACACATTTCTACTGGATCGGGTTTTTAGAAGTGGGACATATACCAATACTGTCTACTTAACACTTACTGTAACACATGTGAGCGTAAGAGCCAGTTACGTCTACAGCACCGCTTCACTCCGGTTGCCCCATGGGGATGGATCAACTCGTCCTGGTTTCTACTGGATGGTTGTGTGCTGTTTAACCTTTATTTACCTAAGCAAAGTCATGTGAGCATATATATAGTTTTTCCAGCAACATCCGGCTTCATGTTCATGACGTTCCACACATTCACATCTGAGAGCTGCCCAGTACAACCACAGTCTGTTACTGTTGGCTACTGGGAGCTGCCCAGTATAAGTTACTGGAGGGCAACTCGAGCCTTGAACCTTGACGAGTTGGATGGATGCCTCGGCAGCCTCGGCGACCTTACAGTCACAGGCGCCATCTCTCTAACCCACCTTACCCAGCGAGGGGAAACGTTCTGCTGCGAAGATCATCTTTACACAGCTTTACCTTTTTAGGAAAAATAAATCTTGCCCTACAAAGTTGACAAGTATTTTCATGTTTCTTACTAAGTGAAATAAAGCAAAGTTCTCATGATTCCCATACGTTTTGCCCTCAGCTCTAAGAAAACATCACACTTGTTTAAGGGTCAAATAACTGAAAAGCTTTTAGTGTATTATCTGAAATATGAATGAATATCTCTATTAGCCCTATTACTTCAACAGCGGTAATAGTTTAAAGTTGTCATAATTGAGTTTGCACTTCTTAGACAAAACGTCATTTACATTCCCGTTTTCAAAGTTAGCAGATTTTTTTTTTTAAGCCTTTAGCAGACGTACAATGAGTACAACAGTAGAATGGGCATCAATTCTAGTAATAAAATAATAACGCGACCCTGCCATGATCACGTAACGACAGAAAAAAACCTGGAGAGAAAAAAGAGAAACAAATGCAAGAGGAAAGAGGTAGAGAGGATTGGGAAGAGCAAGTGGAAGAGGGAGGAGTTAGAGGGAGATGTGAAGTAAACTTAACAACATGAAAATGAAGAAGAAGAAGAAGTTCTGACGGAATAACAAGTACAGAAACAATGAACAACAAATCGTACTATGTTTTATTTATTATGTTAAGGCTGGTGGGAATCTCAACTCTGACACGCCTGTTAAATACCAGCCGTCATGTGACTGACTGGTATCATATTATGTGAAACGTGTGGCTTTTGTCGTTTGTTCTGACCGGACAAAAACCCATTTCAGCGTTTGTAGTGGGATATAAAGTTCAGACATTCCCCTCGGCTGAGCGGGGAGGATGGTCGACTAACCCGTCAGACCAACGCCTCCTTCATGTCAACAAAAGCAGAACGCAGAATCCACGTTAAGACATGTCTACATCTCTCTGCCTGTCTATCTTCCTCTCGCTGTCTGTCTGTCTGTCTGTCTGTCTGTCTGTCTGTCTGTCACGTGAGCTCGGACATTTCAACTGAGTAACCTGTAGCATCTGGACTGAATCTGCTGCCTGCCGTTCTGAAGGGGATGGAGTGGCGTGCCAAGCTCACAAATCATGTGGTTAATGAATGTAGGGCTTGAATGACTGTCAATGAACATGCCAGGGTGTGTGTGTGTGTGTGCGTGTGTGTGTGTGTGTGTGTGCAGCCAAGTGTGAGAGACAGCGATGGGGTTGTGGGATGGGATGTAACTCCTCATGACAGCCTAATGTATTGGACGCTGGCTAAATATACGTGATTTGCTCTGAAATTGAAGGAGGCATGCACGATAAGACTGATGCGTCCTTGATAAAAAAACGCGAATTTCACTTTGTTTCCAAGGGAGGAAAGCTCATACTATTAGTTCAGAACTATACCAGTATATGCTTTCAACCGCTGAAAGAAAAAATAATGAAAGAAAGAAAGAAAGAAAGAAAGTGATTCTTCTGAGTGTTGGCTTGATGTAGTTGTAGCCTGAAGACTCTTAACAAACCATTAAGTCGGGGTATGAGATCAGAATAAAGGCTACCTTTGAATAGAGACTCTGCTGGGTTAAGACCTGGTCTAGCAGCCCAGGAAACCGCCTGTGGCCCCACAGATAGGGCCCCTTTGACGCAAACCGGCCTTTCAGCACGCGGTGCATTCACTGCCGTATTATCCTGGTGTGAATGACACTACTGGAGTGCACCAGGGCAGGGGTCCTCCTGTCATGTCTCGTGGGTTTCAAGTCACCAGATAAACACACACTGGGCCGAGACTTTGGGACCCCATCGCCCCGACTGATTTGAGATTTTTGTTGTTGATGTAGTATTTAATAGTACGGCTGTCTACTGTGCGTGGGGGGTGATAGGAGTTATGATTACAACAGTCATTGTTATACATTCTCTAATTGGGATCGTTTCTAATCAATTAAATTACAATGAAATTAAACTCATTTTTCTGGGGACCCCCTCCAGGACCACAGGCACAAGGGCTGGAAATACATTAAAATCATTATATAACATTTTCAGACCACTAAATAAACCCTTAACCAACTAACAGCACCCCACAGCCCAGAGAGGAAAGACGGGCTTGATAGATGAGTACAACTAACCCAGTTGGGCATCTCACTCTCACAAAGAGCCTCTGTTGTTGAAAAACCAACATGGACATACATGTCAAATATATCATGAATACCTCTCAGTCCTGTTAAATCAGACTCATAAGAACAGTGGGAAACTAAGAGGAAGGACATTTGTTGTTTTTTTTCTATTAAATCTCTCCGTGTAGACAGATAACGGTCCCGGTTCTTACCTCTACATTGAACGGCTGCTCCTCTCCGTTCACGGCACATAAAATCCACAGCAACAACTGCAAGCATAACGTCCCTATACAGCAGCTATTAAGACATCTCCTAGTGCTGAACGCCAATAACACCATAGTGAAGCCCGCTGTTGTTGTGCACCGTCTCTGCTTTACTTTTATTTACAGCCGATAAAAAACAAACGGACAACGGGAGTAAATCCTAGACGTTAGGCGCGAGCATTGCTGGTATCTCGGTATCTCTCGTGCGGTGCCCAAAAGGAAAGGAAAGGGAAAGGGAGAAGGAGAGGATTCGTCAACCGCTTTCGTTGCCGCTTCCGTGCTTTCGGGAGGAAGTTATCCCGGGGAAAGAATCACTCGTAACGGCTGTCTGCTGCCTCCCGGTCCCGCTGTCCCCGGGTCAGTCCTCCGGTACACCGACCGTTATTCCTAACGGACACGTTCAGCCTGATTCCTGCGCCGCGCGGCATAGCTGCCCATTTTCAACCTTATTTCCCAGTGATAGCGCATGCGCTGATTTGACCAAGCCCCCCCTTCCCACCCACTCCACTCCTCATCCTCATCACCGCTGTCGGGTAAAAACCTGGTATCTCGAAAAATGTCAACATGAAAAAACTACATGTATATTTTTCAGACTTTGTAATGTGACGTCCGTTACAGTTTTGATCCGGCCGTGTTCACACTATTGCACGTTTTTGAAACAGCAGCTTTTTATACGTTGAAGGTAACGCTAATGGAGAAATCAGCAGTAGAAAAGTTAGTAATAGTTGTTAATGTTAGATATCGTCAGGGTAAACCCACTTAAACTAGACCTTTACCAACCTTGTTATCCTCGGAATAAACACCAGTCTTTAATCATTTCTAGTACAGTTCATAGTAAGTAATACGAAATTGATTAAAGTTATATGAAAATAGGGCCTGATGATGATAATGATGATGATGATGATGATGGAGAAGTTGAATAGAATAGAAATTATCTTTGTGTTGTGTATCAAAATGTTTGATTTGTATTTCACTATGAGGTCCAGTTAAATTACATTATTACAGTTCAACTAAACTTAGAATCTGGTTTCCTATGCATACCTTATCCCTTACACCTTACCTTTACCTACACACACACACACACACACACACATCTTTTAATCCTTGGAGGCCACTAGGGGGCGATGACAGGCTCAGTGTGGGTGAGTAAGCCATACTACCCAGAAGTCTCTGCTATGCCTCAGCATCGTTTCCTGTAGATGATGATGATGATGATGATGATGCCATCAGGTTGTCATTGTAGTTACTGTAGGTTAACGGATGTTTTCAAGGTCCGGCTGCTACAGGCAACGTATTTGTTCATCAAGGGCATTAGAATCATCTTCACAGTTAGATAATATATACTGTTTTAATTTAATGTTTTAGATATCGACAATATGTCACAGTTCAAACGTATAGTGTTTAATGAATACTGCTGGATGGTAAAAGCGATAGAAGATGAATCTCCTCCATAACACACAAACAAAACCAATCGTATCTAACGAAGAAACCTTTCTCTTTAATAATCTCCTCGGATAATAGAGAAGGGTCAGACCTAATGAGCCAGATCAATGATTTTCCACTTAGACTAACACTAAGGGATGAAGGGTGTGTGTGTGTGTGTGTGTGTGTGTGTGTGTGTGTGTGTGTGTGTGTGTGTGTGTGCGCGCTCCGGTGCAAAGGTAGGCCAGCCGCACCATTAGCCCATTGATGAGGTTTCAATTTGCACCCTCAACCCCTCCAAGGAATTCTCGCTGAACACTAAATGGAAAACTGTTTGACCGCAGTGTGACCCGCAATGACAATCACAGCTTTAGGTGAATTATTATGCTAGACACTCACAGCAGAAATCTTAACAAACAAACATGTACTATAAGGGGTGGAAAGGGGACTAAAATACTGTTACTTTGCTGAAACTTTAGTAAAAGTTACTTGGTTACTTAGGTAAAAAACAAACATAGTTATGATATTGCGATGCAAAAAGATAAAAGGGCAGTTAAACTTAGAAAAAACTGCATTTCTACAAAATGTGTACTCTTTAAAAGTGCAGTAAAATACTTAAGTCAAAAAATACTTAAGTAAAAGTAAAGTTGACTGCTTAAAATTTAAAAAATACTCAAAGAGTAACTAGAGTAAATGCAATTTGTTACTTCTACCCTTATTTACAATATAAATAATATACAGTTGATTTCCGTACGCAGTGTGACTTTACTGTACATCACACACACACTGATAAAGTCAACACACAGTAACTGACAAACATATTCTGGTATGCTGGGCTTGACATGTGACAGTTTATCATGAGTGGGAAGCATAAGATATCCACTGTGTGCTCTGCAGTCCGCTGACCCACACAGTAGTTCATCTGGAACAAGGAGGATTGTGTATTTCCCCTTTAAACAGCGGTGCCTCTGTTTACAATTGTAGATCTTGTATACACACATACAATACATCAAGTCTTTGGGTGATTGGCCCGCTGGTCCACTTAGCCGTTAAGTGATGACAACGTAGACACCGAAATCATCCACGTGTCCCCGGTAGATCATTGGCTCTGGTGCTCCATGCTAACACTTTAGCATACACTTGTTTAGTGATAGCAGGCCACGAGTATCATCCACAGTAAGAAAACAACTGAAATATCATTAACTCAATACAGCTGATGTAGCCAGGTTTATTTTTTCCCATCATTCCCTTCCTGTGGACACAGGGAAAGCAGCGAGTTCAGCTAGTTGCTATCATATTTTGTTTACATTTCACAAAACCAGACCAACTGCATATCAGTTCAGATTACTTAAGATTTCGCTTTAGAGCCACTACAAGTTCTCGTTTCCTCACTTCTGAGATAATGCTAGTGGCCTACTATCACTCAACATAGTGTATACTGAAGTGTTAGCATGGGGCCTACTATCACTCAACATAGTGTATGCTAAAGTGTTAGCATGGGGCCTACTATCACTCAACATAGTGTATGCTAAAGTGTTAGCATGGAGCCTACTATCACTTAACGTAGTGTATGCTGAAGTGTTAAGCATGGAGCCTACTATCACTCAACATAGTGTATGCTAAAGTGTAAGCATGGAGCCTACTATCACTCAACATAGTGTATGCCGAAGTGTTAGCATGGAGCCTACTATCACTCAACATAGTGTACGCTGAAGTGTTAGCATGGAGCCTGCTATCACTCAACAGGCCAATCCTAGCTGTAATTTGGTTGATTATCTGGTGCTGAATGAAAATGCATGACCAGAACCAGAAGGCCTACTGAATCATAGCCTGATGAATTGTTGTTGAGTAACTTCACTGCATGTTGTTGATGTTTTTGTAACACAGATAAAAATGCATGGTGGGCTGACGGACCAGACGATGGTCCAGACCAGACGCCCAGTGACAATGCTTGCCACTGCCAAACTAGATGACCAACATCCCCTGCTACCAGCCATCTGAACCTCAACACATGCCCCTTTTGGCTTTGTCTATGTCTTGATTCACTTCACCATGCTGGGATGAAAGTTGCCGATAATATTAAAGCAAGTTTCCCTTTCTCTCTTCTTCTTGTGCTCATCTTGGAGTTCTTCTGCTCGGTCCTGCAGTACCTCTTGGTGTTTTTCCCTTCCTCCCTCCTTCCTGTCCTCCTCTTAATGATTTCCCTCTTCCGCTCTATAATCCTGAACACTCGTTCTGAAATCGTCTGGCCCTCTCCTCCTTTCCAACTGGTCCTCCCACCAGCACAGAGCTTTGCCAGTATCCTCCTGTCTCCCTCTCCAAACATGACTCTTGTCTCTTAACTGCTGCATCTGCTTCCAGTCAGACCTCCTGGATCTCCTGGCAGCATGAAGCCAAAGCCTCCCGTCTGTCTCCCCTTCTCTCCTGGCAGGGGGAATGAAGAGATGAGGAGGAGAGGAAGACGAGGAGAGGCTAGCGATCTGCAGCTAGCCTGGAGTACTGCTTGGTAATTTAAAAGATGTTTGAGTCATTTAGGATGTTTTCAAATCTGTAGTCCATTTGTTTCGGTGCAAATCAGGCGGATGAGTTGTTCCTTTGTTGCACCTCAGCGTTGGTTCAGTTACGTTTCACGAAATCTACAAATGAACGATCATTTATCAACAGAAGCCACATGGGAGCGGTCATTTCCTCCACTGGTCAGAAATTTGGTACCGGGGGGGAAGGACTTGTCTTCAACCCAACATTCACAGCTTGTTTAACTCATAATACACATACGCTTCCTGTATTTGGGTGGGATCACGGTCGGATCGCATTCCCACTCCAGATGAAGCTCCAGGGTTGGTTTGGAAACCGCCCTCTCAACAAGGTCCCAGTCCCGTCGTGTTTTCATACGCTCTCTAACGCCTTCAGAGCTATCCTCTCAGCTTCATTCATCCAGGGGCTGAAGGGGCTGAAGGGGTTTCATATACAGTTGCACACATTCACAAATAGAGGCTGCAACCACAGTCCTCTAGCGGCGCCGTTGCAGCATGATGCCCACAGCCTGTCTGGGGAATCGAACATGTGAAGCCTCCCTCGTTAAGGTTAAGACTATGGTCCCAGTCAACCACTATATCCACCATTGGAAACATTTGATCTAACACATAATGATTGCTGACATGAAAGCAAAACTCAAAATTGCAAAATGGATCGGTTTTGCAACATTTAGTGTTGAATATATGTAAGGACACGTTTATTCCAAAATGAAACGCAACATTGTTTTGTATTTAATATTTAATCTTCTTAATGAGACAAAAGACAAAATGTTTTTCCCTCAAGCCTTCAGCAGGGATCTAACAAAACTATGTCAGTCTTCATTATTTATTTTGTTCATGTTAAATTAACAAATTGTTTTTCAGATTCCACTGAAAGTCCCATTAGTGCTTGGATGTTTTATTTCAGCTGCGTTCCAGTCGCCCTCTCGTCTCTGTTTCCTTAAATGGATTTCTAGCCGTTTGGAATGAAACTAAGCACATTTCATCACTGGATTAAACTGAAGGGAAGTTTTGTCTCAGGCGTCGTGTCATCGTTCTCCCACGTTGCATCTATCCCCGTCCCAAAGAGAAACCTCACGCAGGGCGCCGTTGCTTTCATATCCACGTACAGTATCTGTGTGAAATCATTCAAGGCGCACAGGAAATAGACGCATCCGGGTCTCTAGGCTAGCATGGCGGTCCGTCGCTGATATGATTTATCCTCGTTCCGGGGCGTTGTGACGCGAGGCAAAGGGCTCAGCTCCATTAACCCAACCGTGACACCGGAGGCCATGTGGTCCCGTCAGGGCTGCAGGGATGCTGGACTCACAGACAGACCGACAAACAGCAGAAATGGGTCGCGCAAATGGCTTGGTACAGAAATAACCCGATTACGGCCCACACGTCTCCGTCGCTGTGAACAGACTGGATATTTACATAACAAGCTTAGCCGTGCAGTCAGCTTTACACCAGCCCTCCAAGAAACTGGCTCCACTCTGCGGAAGCAATAGGGTCCCTGCCATCTGTGTTGGGAACCAAGAGAGAGACATGGAGGAAATGTGTGTGTGTGTGTGTGTGTGCACGCTCATATGTCTTTGCACGCTCGTATGGGCACACACACACTGTCTGTTTCCACTTGACAGCCCGTGTGAGTTTGTTACCACATACAACATGTGCACAACATATATCATGCATCTTTTTCTGCATTCCCGTTCTTCATTAGCTCGACGTGCACGGTGCAGGACGGGACTCGCGGTTCAGCGCTCAACCTCGGCGCCCGTATGGGGTTGAGTTACGCAGCTATAGTTGCAGGTTGAGGGAAGCGGAGCAAGTTGAAATTCAGAATGACACCGGTGTTGAGTTGGGGATGAGTAGGAGTTCAGACCGCTGGAGGATCATCCATGTCTGGGCTCTTATTGGAGAACTTCATAGTCTCACCTGTACAATAAATAAATAAGTTTGATTTGAACAGCATGGATAATCAGGGATGTAGTTGAGGGAAACCCAGCTCAACCCTGACTGACACCGATGTCCATTCATAGTATTCATCAATAGTGAGTTGTATCTGATGTCTGTATGAGGGCAGGCTCTTTAAAGGAACCACAACACAGATGAATGTTTTCCTGTGTAAACGATGTTCATGTTGAGTGCTGGAGTCACTAGAGGACTTACGTGGTTTTGGAAGGACACCTGCAGGAATGCAATGAGGCCTTTAGGGAGATTCATCCAGAGAGAGGCTCTACAGTCCAGACTCTACTGACTCTACTGACTCTACTGACTCTACAGTCCAGACTCTACTGACTCTACTGACTCTACAGTCCAGACTCTACTGACTCTACTGACTCTACTGACTTTTCTGTGCCGACCAAACTCGGCACAGAAAAGACAAACTAGAAAAAAGAGAATGAACTTGCTGCATAATCACACAAAGTTGTCACTCAATCTCAACTTTATGAAAATTAATGGTAAGGTTGATGAGTCAAAAATATACGAAATACGATATACTGACTCTACAGTCCAGACTCTACTGACTCTACTGACTCTACTGACTCTGTGGTAGAGACACCATGCAGCCTCCTGTCAGCCAAGAACATGAAGCTGGTCTGCATCACAAAGAATCAGAAGTAGGTCGATTGATGCTCACTCTCTCTCTCTCTCTCTCTCTCTCTCTCTCTCTCAGGGTGGCTGGTGGTTTCTCCTAACAAGTGCTCGTGGGAATAGTGCAGGCTTGTGCCATAACAATATCTGTTAATAACCTGGAAGGGAAGAACCACACTGAAGGAATCACCACTTCACAGTTCTTCCACCTAAAGAAAATACAGGCTGTACAAATATACAAATGTACAAATATACAAATATACAAATATACAAATGTACAAATATACAAATATGCAAAGATACAAATATGCAAATATACAAATATGCAAATATACAAATGTACACTTGTTGTGTGTTGTGAAAAAGTCACTTCTCATCTCCATGTCCACATCCTGAAGGCTGTCAGTCCTTGGAGAGGCGACATGTTCTGTTAGCTGGAGTTACAAAAATAATACAAATTATGAGACGTGGATTTGAATTCCTTATTGATAATTACTGTGTAAACAACTCAAATGATCCAGGCCTGTTAGCAGCAGAGGAAAGAAATATGAACATAAATACATTATTCAGGATTAGGATCATTTTTCTTGAAATGTTGTGGAAGGAAGGAGGAGGAGAAGAAGAAAGACCTAGCACAGCATGAGAGAGAGAGAGAGAGAGAGGGGGAGAGAGAGGGAGAGAGAGAGAGGGAGAGAGAGAGGTGCTGAGCGGTGTGTTTGCCGACTGATCTATAATTTACCAGGCAGGGTCTAATGATATCTGCACCATTCTTCTTCGTGTGTGTGTGTGTGTGTGTGTGTGTGTGTGTGTGTGTGCGTGCGTGTGTGTGTGTGTGAGAGATAAAGGAATAATAGAGGCGTGTTTCCATCATGTCGTAGGTACAGCAGGGCTCATGTTGAGGTGTTGAGGCGTGTTGAGGCGTGTTGAGGTCTCCATGCTGCTGCTGTCTCTGACTGACAGCGGTCCAGGACTCACCGAGACTGAAGCCTGAGAGCGATCCTGGTCCAGGACTCACCGAGACTGACGCCTGAGAGCGATCCTGGTCCAGGACTCACCGAGACTGAAGCCTGACAGCGATCCTGGTCCAGGACTCACCGAGACTGAAGCCTGACAGCGATCCTGGTCCAGGACTCACCGAGACTGACGCCTGACAGCGATCCTGGTCCAGGACTCACCGAGACTGAAGCCTGACAGCGATCCTGGTCCAGGACTCACCGAGACTGACGCCTGAGAGCGATCCTGGCAGCAGAGAGAGAGAGTGAACCCTCACCCTGACCCAGTCAGTAGACAGTCACGTTACTCCTCTTGCTGCACTCTTGATAAGTCGCTATACACATTTATTTGGAGGAATGAATCTCCTATAAAATGGTATAAATCTCCATCTCCATCACACGTGTAAAACTACATGTAAACTGCAGCTTCTCTACCATGAAGAAACGACAGATCACCTGTTCTGTCGTTGTGTTTAGGGTAGTGTGTGATCGCTCGTCTTTTCCCTGTCGCCGAGTGGAAACCGCTGAAGACCAGCCGTCAACAGCCTTGCAGTCTGACCTCGGCTTTACAGAGTTTAGGATTGGGTCGTCCACCCTGAGTCACCCCCCCCCCCTCCCCAGGATTTAACAGGTCAAATCAGCCAAAGGGTTGAACTAGTGAAGAGTAATAAATGCTGCATCGAAGGACTTTTCCAACCCGACAGAAACACAATCCTGGGGGAAGCGCTGCATCCTGGGAATGTTTGCATGAAAAAAAAGTTTAAAAAAATGAAAGATCTTGAAGACTGACACAAATAAATATCATAGTTACATCATCTCTCTTGCTTCGGGTGTTGTCTTCTCTACCTGTCTGATATTATTGGCTTGTTTTCATCAGAGTGGTGCAAATTGACTGGTAGATTTCAAGTGAGGAGGGGAGGGGAGGAGGGGAGGGGGGGGGAGGAGGGAGGTGAGTGGCATGACAGCAGCTGATGCTCTCGGGTTGTACGATTGTGTTTCCAGACGGAGGGACCGAGAGTCAATCCCCCCCGACGGTAGATTTATCGTTGCGTAACCCCAGACAGGTTTCTGGATTAGGAGGTGGGAGGAGCAGCAGCCTCTCATCCTCCGGCGGGGCTGGTTGGGCTTCCTGGAGTCCTGGAGCATCACAGGTCAGCAATCTCCTCCTGAGGGATGATGAGTTGGCCTCGGCGAACGAATCGAACAAATCTATCAAAACTACATCCACGATAGGAAGACACATTCATTTGAAAGGGCAGGCACGTCTAAAACCGACAGATGAAGATGCTATCACCCGCTTCCATTAGTTGCGTGGTGTTGTGGAGCTCCAGGGGGTCCACGAGACCAACAAACACGCCCCCAGATGAAGCGACGGGCTGGTGGGCTCCGGCACGCTGAACGGCCCCCCGGAAGGAACCCCGTCGTCAGCCACGTTATCTCCCACACGCATGTGTTTGTTTCTGTATGTGCTAACGGGGGGGGGGAGACACGAGAGAGAGAGGGGGAGAGAGAGCGGGGGAGATACGCATCGAACGCTAATCTGGTTACATGCAAAGGGGATGAGGCACCGCGACGCTAACTCGATTGCCCTTTATGTGGAGAGAGAAAGGGAAGGAGGGGCAGACACGCCCGCTGATATCAATCAACCGAGGACCATGATGCACCTCTGGGGGTTCTCGGCCCCCCCGTTACACAAGCACAACAGTAATACTTTACGCTAACAATGTTAAATTGTTCTCATTGTGTTCTGTCATGAACCTGATGACGGTCCTGCTGCCTCGCACGCCATCAGCATCGTTATCCCAGCTGCCCCGGGTGGACCTGCATCACGTGGGCGGGTACGCCTCGTCTGTACGATAGCCTATCTGTGAGTGCTGTAATCAATGGCTAATAACCGTACGGGTAAGGCTAATAACCCAGCAGGTCGATGGACAGCCAGGCGGAATCGGATTATACGATTCAGATGTTTACGATTTCACTAGACGGCGAGCCGGCGACTGAGTTGAGGCTCCGCAGGGGAAAGGCCATCTTCACTCTGCAGCAACGCCAACATGGAGAGGTGGCGCTGGTCCATATGAAGCAGCTTTTACACTACAACTCTCCACTGAACCAACAAGAACAATAATAATAATAATATTCTACAATAAATACAACAAACTGCATCATATCCATCATATCAGAGGTGGGCGTGTCCAATGTTGGTTCATATTGTCAAACCGACCATATAATTCAAGTTCTTTTGGGTTATTATTAGAAAAAACAACACAGATCATTTGTGGATCCCAACAAAGACTTCAGTGTTTAGTTTGCCCCACTTACGAGAAGTCTGTAGCAGTGTTATGGTGGCAACTCTCTCACTCTCTCCTCTCTCTCTCTCTCTCTGTCCATCCATCCCTGACAGCCTTTTTGATTGAGATCATGCTGTCATCTGCTCTCAGTGTTACTCACCCTCAGAAATGGGACACGTCCCTCCCACTGCAATCTGTCTATGTTAGAGAGATGACTTTGGGGAGGGACCCTGATCACTTTGCACCTCTCTCTCTCTCTCTCTCTCTCTCTCAGTCTCTCTCTCTCTCTCCACCCACTTGTCATTTGGTGCCCAGATGGAGCCGTTGCGGGCGAGGGAAGCTTTAGCGGTGCACCCTACTTTCTGCAGAAAACTTCCCTGAGGGGCGGAGGGAGAAAATATCAATGAACACCTGCAGCAGTAATCTGTGTTGTTGTGTCCAGTAGAGTAAGCACACGAGCACAGAGGCACAGCGACGCTTTCACCACACGCTCTGACCAAAAACAACATTTAGATGTTGTGTAGATTTCAGTTTCATCATCCTAAATTAAATGAAATTTAGGTCGAATCACCAACTCACCTTTTTATCTGGATAACCTACGATACTACACATTGGATCCTTTATGTCTTATGTGCTCAAATGAAGTGAATACCACCAAGGTGAAGATTGTCACAAAATCACTTTTATTGCGCTTGCTTTAGTAATTACCGTGGTGCAGGATACTGTCATCTGTCAACGTAGACACACACCCAAACCAAATGCAACACTGCTCTGCTACAAATTCATCTGGTGGTGGATCCTCACTTTGACTGTCTTTACACTCGGTATCTCTCTCCGTTTTTTAATGACACATTTGTACGTTTTTACCCGATCATCACCGTGTTTCACACTTGCTGTGTGGCTAGCTAGCAGCTACGTGATGGAACAACGTTGGTTTAGCCGACTCTAACGTTACATTGGCAGTTGGCTACGTGGCCACGCCCCTTAACGTAGCCTACACACACACAGAGCTGTAACAAGTTTAATTGGATAATGCGATTTGTAGTTAAAACGTTCACCAATAATAATAAGTAATAATAGAATAAATAGTTGCGTTTTTTTTTTTAAAGATGCAGTTTTTTAATACATTTATTTATTAATTTAAAGACTGTAATATTTGTACATTCATGTTCAGCATTTCCACCCATCTCAGTTCTATAACTTGTGGTTGCTCAATGTTGTTACTCACTTCCTGCCGCTTCCTGCTCATTCACAACCCCAGTGTTGTGTTCTGGGCTCTGTCGTATCTCTATTGGTCTGGGACTTACGGAAATAAATGAAAATATGATCAAAGCAATGCAGTTTGGTCCTTTGCAGCTCAGCCTGTGGTTTGCCCTCGACGGGAGACGGCCCTGCTGAACATGCATGTTGAGGGCACCTGGCTCGGCGGTGCAACCTGCATATGATGATCTGCAGACGAGGTCGGAGGCCGGGCGGGGCTCGAGGAGCTTGGGTTAGATTACAGGTCATTTCCTTAACACATTCTGCCTCATATAGTTTACAGGCGTCGGGACTCTGACGGTTACAGTGGGAGTGAAGCACAGAGCGGAGCAGTGTGGGTTTTGTTCCCAGGGCAAAACTGCAAAACCACCAACGTACAAGAATTACAGCCAAACATCTGGCGTAGGAGGAATGGTGTTCACTCAACGCAGACGGATGGAGAGGGACTGTGAGGACCTCCTGAGTATTTGACTCGGTTCTCACAAGGCACAGTAATAATAATAATAGAACGTTTTATTTGTTCCAAAGGGCTTTTCAGAAAAACCATTACATAAAGAGATTACATAAAAATGAGTCAGTAATAAATGAGTCAATAATGAAGAACAGAAAAGAATGAAAGGTCCCATAGTATCTGTTATCTATTATGAGATGTTAAATCAATTGTTTTTATTTTGTTTGAGTGGTTCAAAGTTATTATTCATTTATTGCATTTTCAGAAATTCACCCTTTTTTCCAGTAAACACATCTCAGCTGCACTTGGTCCTGATTGGCTCCCCTCACTGAAGACTTCCTGGAATCCAGCCAATCAGGCCAGTTTGCAGAAAGCCTCCACTCAGCAGGTGTTGTCGGCCAATCAGGGTCCAGTATTGTCACTGTTCTGTCTTCAAATGTCTTCAATAAATACCCTTTCAACTAAACTACATGTATTTGCCAACATTATGAAGAACATTATACTTATCCTGTAGTATATTTGACAACAAAACCATGAAGACTGAACAACAGAGGAATCTCTCATGTGGTAAATGAGCCTGTAGTTTGTTTCGCTGCAACACTATGAATGATCTTACAGTCCTGGAAGGATCTGGTAGCGCTGTGATCTTCCTAAGAGGTCAACAGTGTCATAAATCCAACAGCAGTAATTCATTCATGGCTGCAGATGAAGTGGCTCTGTAGACAGTTTGAGTTACGGGGGAAAGACCTTGCCCAGCTAAACTCGATCATATAATAGATAAATGAGACATGAGTGCATGTCTCTGCGTCCCAGTGTATTATGGCGACTTTTGTAAAAGCAAAAGGATTCAAGAGATCACCTTCAAACAATAAACACTCGTTTGTTTTCTATTCAAGGACAATAAAGGTTTCAAAATGCACGTGAGTTGTTTTCAATGAACTCCACTGTTTCACCAAATACACTGAGATGAGTTTGACATTAGATCCAATTTACCAGAAAACCTGCCAGTATGTGTTGTGTTGCGTCCAACTTTCAAGCTTTCAGTGGAAAATATCACGCAGGCAAAAGTTTTTCTCCTCTGACAAACAAAGTAATAAAACAAGTTTTTCTGTCGACTCGCTCTCCATTTATTTTTTATCTCTCCTTTAGGCAAAATATTTGATTTACATCCCAAACTTGCTGAAACCATACCTCCTAGACATCGCTGGTGCTGGTGCATCGCTGAATTGGAGAAACTTGGAAGCTCTTAAGCTGATAGTGTGCCTGTGAGAGCAATAACAATAAACCCAATCTCAATATGCAGTTATGAAGCCGGCGCTACAAAACACATTAACCCCCTTTGGTTTTCCGTCGCAGGCTCAAGGCAGTTGAGATCGGCCAGAGGGGAGAAAAGAAAAAACACCTCATCATCATCAATAAAATCCTAATACAGGCGCGGTTGTGTCGAAGTGCCGCTCATGAGGAGACGTGAGGATTTTATGGGGTCTGAGTATACTGTGGCATAAAAATCAAGTTGGTGTGATTGCCCTGGGGGAGTATCTTTATGTCCAAACACTGTGAAATCTGGAAAAATTGGACACACTGGGAGGGGCGGGGGGGGCGATGGTTATAGGTGCTATCAACCTCCGACACTAGAGTCCCGTCTTCCTCCACTTCTGCAAGACCTGGAGAGCATCGTCACCGGGGGCGGGGGGGTAGATAACTCAGTACAACGAGGGGGATAACTCAGTAGATTTTGATTCAACCCGCGTGGCGCTGGGGGGGGGGGGAGCCGAGCCAACTCAACAAGGTAGCTCAAATATGTGCAACTCAGCTGGAGAGAAAAGAGAAAGAATGCAAGGTCGTTTTGTTTTTTTGTGCATTTTTTCTGTGTCAACAGAGAAAGAGAGAGATGCTGCTCGGTCTGGCCGGGCGTCTCAAGGCTCCTCCCCCAGCGTCTCAAGGCTCCTCCCCCCCGCCGGGCATCTCAAGGCTCCTCCCCCCCCGCCCGAGCGTCTCAAGGCTCCTCCCCCCCGCCGGGCGTCTCAAGGCTCCTCCCCCCCGCCGAGCGTCTCGAGGCTCCTCCCCCCCGCCGGGCGTCTCGAGGCTCCTCCCCTCCCGCCGGGCGTCTCAAGGCTCCTCCCCCCCACCGAGTGTCTCAAGGCTCCTCCCCCCACTGAGCGTCTCAAGGCTCCTCCCCCCCCCGCCAGGCGTCTCAAGGCTCCTCCCCCCCCCGCTGGGCGTCTCAAGGCTCCTCCCCCCCCGCCGAGCGTCTCAAGGCTCCCCCCCCCCCCCGCCCGGCGTCTCAAGGCTCCTCCCCCCCCGCCGGGCGTCTCTAGGCTCCTCCAAGGGCACGTCGGCTGTAAATCTAAATGAGAGGGTTGCATGGCGGCAGCGTGGCACCAGGTCTGTCCCGGCTCTGACTTATGGCTGACATACCCCTGATGAGGTTTCCATTGACCCGGCGTCACCGGCCCATCTCACCATCTCCATCTCTGCCTCACCCCCCCACCCCCCCCACCCCTCCACCCTGATCACTTCCTTGAAAGCGATGTCACCGTGAATACAACGTGAACGCTCCTCTCATCTCCGTACGTCTCAATAAGATGTTTCCGCAACACTTCCATCATCACGCTGCTCGATGAGGCAGCCCTGTCGCACCGCGCGGGGGGGGGGGGGGGCTCCCAGGGGGGCTGGTGCATCGGGGGGGGGGGGGGCTCCCAGGGGGGCTGGTGCATCGGTGTATGTGTCCTTGCTGAGACCCGCTAGGTTAATTGTGCCACTCAAGGGCATCGCTGCCTTCAAAGCGCTTGTTCTTCATATGACTGATGGGCTCAGAGAGACAGTGAGGGATGCGTTCTCTCCAGAGGCCCCTCAGGTGAACCGGAGGACAGGCCGGGGATGTCAGGCTGCAGATCCATTCAGTCAAACAATAGAGCTGCGTTTTCAGCAACGTGGCAATCGCTCTTTGTACAAACAACCTTGTAGCGCGGTAGAACTGGAGCTGCACGTTAGCCAGCTGATGTTGCTGACAGACCTGCCGCGGCTCTCTCATTCACAGCTTGTTGTCATGCTGTGCTAGCCTCGCCGTGCTAGCCTCGCCGTGCTAGCCTCACTGTACTAGCCTCACCGTGCTAGCCTCGCCGTACTAGCCTCGCTCTGCTAACCTCGCTGTACTAGCCTCGCTGTACTAGCCTCACCGTGCTAGCCTCACCGTGCTAGCCTCGCCGTACTAGCCTCGCTCTGCTAACCTCGCTGTACTAGCCTCGCCGTACTAGCCTCACCGTGCTAGCCTCGCCGTGCTAGCCTCGCCGTGCTAGCCTCGCTGTACTAGCCTCGCTCTGCTAACCTCGCTGCAGTAGCCTCGCTCTTGACTTTTGTAACCACAAACAGGTACGCATTGTAATGTTGCAAGAGAGCCTGGAACATGGATAGATTATATAGATGATATTTTACTGCACTCACCGGTAGTATGAAAGAACACACATTCAGCGATCTGCTTCTGGGGCTCGTAGCAACACTGATGGACACTAGGATGGACACTAGGATGAACACTAGGATGGACACTAGGATGAACACTGGGATGGACACTAGGATGAACACTAGGATGGACACTAGGATGAACACTGGGATGGACACTAGGATGAACACTGGGATGGAAACTAGGATGGACACTAGGATGAACACTAGGATGGACACTAGGATGGACACTAGGATGAACACTGGGATGGACACTAGGATGGACACTGGGATGGACACTAGGATGAACACTAGGATGGACACTAGGATGAACACTAGGATGGACACTAGGATGAACACTGGGATGGACACTAGGATGAACACTGGGATGGACACTAGGATGAACACTGGGATGGACACTAGGATGAACACTAGGATGGACACTAGGATGGACACTGGGATGGAAACTAGGATGGACACTAGGATGAACACTAGGATGGACACTAGGATGAACACTAGGATGGACACTAGGATGAACACTGGGATGGACACTAGGATGGACACTGGGATGGACACTAGGATGAACACTAGGATGGACACTAGGATGGACACTGGGATGGACACCTCGTCCCTCTTTTATTATTTTGCTTTCACAATTTATTGAATTTTGTTGATTGTTATTCTGATTGTGTCTGTGCACATAATATAGAATATCACACACAGGCACCGTGGGGGGTCTGGGGGCTTTTGCTGGTGCATGGTGCATGGTGCATGGTGCATGGTTCATGGTTCACGGTGCATGGTGCATGGTGTGTTTGTGATTTGCAGAGACGACCTCTTTTGGTGTGTAACATGCTCACTAATGGCCCATACTAAAAGTGAAACTGGAAACCGTCACTCTGATTTACCTCCCTCACAAGTAATTGTGAC
The DNA here is from genome assembly GCA_034670385.1 of Hoplostethus mediterraneus. NCBI lineage: Eukaryota > Metazoa > Chordata > Actinopteri > Trachichthyiformes > Trachichthyidae > Hoplostethus > Hoplostethus mediterraneus. The sequence goes on from JAXDDW010000093.1 coordinate 644,766, forward strand.
TTTTATGACACCGCCAGATTACCGCTCCACTGTTAACTCTCCTCTCCACGCTGTGTAGTTAATTCATCGTATGATACAAGAAGTAAGCGTCCTCCGGCCAGACGACCTCGCCAGATGAAGTGAATCTCCGGCTAATCATCTGAAATAAAGTCATCTGCTATGCTCGGTGAGTGTATGAACGCCTGTTGTGGGGAAAACGGAAGTGGTCGGATGTGCCAAAAAATATCCTCCCTCA
>JAXDDW010000093.1:650000-665000 GCA_034670385.1 Hoplostethus mediterraneus
GACCACGGGGGGACCACGGGGACCACAGGGACCACGGGGGGGACCACGGGGGGGCCACGGGGGACCCCAAATACCTTCACTTGTTTGTGCTAATTAAACCGTTAGCGTCCTTAAACACTGACTTGGCTAACTTTGAGGTTTTTTGAGTTCGTCTCTCGAGCGTTGGCAGGAGATCTTGCTCAGGATGCTGGGTGCTGCTGAATACTGTGAGACGTATTCAAGGCGTATATTTCGGTAAGACACTCCAGCTCTTTAAATCAGAACCCAGCCTGCTTGACTCTGTACCGCCTCTCTTCTACAAACTGCACCGCCAAGCCAACAGCGCTCTGGCAGCGGACGCCAGGGTTTTTCTCCATTATTCTAATTGCCTTTAACCTGTAATCAATATTTACGGCACCGGCAACCCAAAGGGCTGGAGGACTAAGCATTTCTCCCTCTCTGCCCTTGCCTCTGATTTGATTAAAGGCGGACTGCAGCCAGAGTGAAAGTGCACTTCCTGGTTGTGGCTCAGGATGGGTGGGCGTGGCCTGATTCTGGACCTCTGGAGTTGAGGGAAAGAATCAGACGCTCCTCACAAACACCGGTGACCCTGTTAGTGCTTACAAAATGCATAAAAGCCTGCGGGGGGGGGGGAACAAATGAAAGGTCGGATAGAAAGAAAAGGTGAAACTGAGGAAGGGATGAGAGAGAGATGAGAAAATAAGGAAGAAAAGGGATGAGGAGGGAGAGAAACAGGGTCAGTGAAGGAGAAGAAACAGGGGGAAATCAAGTGTCTCCACAGTGTGAAAGGCCAACAGCCCACGCTGAGACTCCATCTGGCCTCGCACTGTCAGCATGTGTGTGTGTGTGTGTGTGTGTGTGTGTGTGTGTGTGTGTGTTTGAGAAAGTGGAAGAACGCCAGAGCAGGCAATGACATTGTATGTGTGTTTCGGTACATAAGTGCATGTGTGTGTTTTGTGCATGCCTGTGTGTGTGTGTGTGTGTGTGTGTGTGTGTGTGTGTGTGTGTGTGTGTGTGTGTGTGGCCCACTGCGTCTCTTCCAGTTGAGTAGAGTGTGTGTGATCTGATGTTCCTCTGCGGCGTGTCCGACTGCCTGACCTGTACAGTCAGACTAAAGCAGGTCAACGGGGCCTCGTCTGAGATGCTGGCAGAATGGAGGAGGTGGTTAAAGACCCATGATGCTCGGTGGGGGGGGGGGGGCATTTACCCTCGTGGGACACTAAAACTCTCCACTGAAACCAACACTGATGGAATTCTGTTACTGACACAATATGTTTCACACATGGAATGAAAAACAACTTATTTTTTATTTTGCCTTGTTAGCCAATTCTTCATATGATAACATACTAATACAAGCTATTTAACAATACATTAAAACAAATGTTATATCAGAATCCCATTATTTTTACTTCCTGGACTACTACTACCTTCTGGTACCTCGTTGTGTACCAACCAATAATACTATCGTCTTATAAAACCTGCAACATGGTGCATCGTACATCACGGTAAAAGACACTATGGTTGCATCCTGGTGAAATTGATTCATTTGGAAGAATCCATCATTTGTGGCAGATCAGGATGATGCAAAAAATATTTCCTTCAACTGATTTTGAAAATACGTTTGGGTTTGTCCCGCCCAAAAACGTCCTGACAGCAAAACACCAGCAATGACTTTAAAGCAGATTTTACAGACCGACGCTCCTGAAGCTGCTGAGTGAAATCCTCCCACGCCACGCCGGGATGATTTCTCTGTAGGTGGATTCTGGTCAAAATGTCACATTAAAGGGTAATTCCGGGATTTTTCAACCTGGCCTCTATGTCCACAAAATCGCTTTTCATACCTTTAAGTAGATCCCAAAAGTTTCTGAGTTTCTCCGGTCCATCGGCTCAACCGGCAGTCGCGTAACGGCGGCTCTATGGCGGCAACGTAATCCGTAAAGGCATACTCGGCCGGTCAAAGTACGTCCACTAAAAGTACTTGTTTTTGTCACGGACGGGCTCAGATTGTTATTCGTGTTATTATCCAAATGTCTGACAACATTATGGAAAGGGTCGCTACAGAAACAGCTCGGAAAACGTGGACGGTGAAAAGGATACGAAGATAGTTTATGGAAGCGAGAGGGTGAACCAGATGTGAGTTCTAGCAGTTCCTCTACGTAAACTCAAAACTCGTCTCTCCGACTCACGTATCAACCGGAATTGACTCAGTGTGTCAACAGCTTCCTGGAGGTCGGCGACCAGCGCTTTGCCCTTTTGGCCCAATGCGCCTTGTGATGGTAAACCTCGCCACTCTGCATACCGCTGGAGACAGCCTGGCGCTGTAATCCCCCCCGCTCCAACAACAACTGACGACGAAACAAACATGTTTTTAAATCCCTCTGAAACCTCCGTCTTGTCCCTGAATGTCCCCTGACCCGTTTGAGGCTTTCATTGGAGGCGATTTCTACTTCCTTGGATAAAAGCCTCCCTGGGTTAGACGCTCTCGTCTTTCCTTTTCTGAGGTTTTAACACAAAGACCTTCGCCTCAGGTTTTCATCCCGTTAACACCGTCTGGCTGTGAAGGACTGTGGTTGAATTGGACCTGAGTGAGACGCTGTAGGTGCGTTCAATAAGCCTTTCTATTTCCTGACATGTTAAAGAGAACAAAAACAGGTTTAAAGAGCGAGAAGTGACGAATAACAAGCCCATGATTTGTTGTTCCTCACATTCAATTGCAGAAAGGAAACAACAGGAAGCATCTGTCAAACCAAACACAACAGTATGGTGGGAACTTTCTCTTCTCCGTAGGAACAATTCATACACAAAACGATGTCAATAAACAATATCGGATTAATGGCAATATAAATACTCAATATACATTATTGCCAACATTTATTTGAGTCATCACACACTATAGAGGTGCTCTGACACCTAATAACATTGTGCAGCTCTAAAGCAGATTTTACATTTTTTTTCAATTCTAAACAGCAGCTGTGATGTTGCTCTGGACTGAAGTGAAGTTACAGACGACTCCAGTTCAGTTCATCATTTAGGGGGAAATCACTGACATGTCAAAGCAGACAGGATCAAACTGATGGAGGTGCTTCAGTAGTAAATACCAGTACCGTACCTAGACCTCCCTCGGTAATCCCAACACCATTCAACTGCTACTGTACATGCATCCTGACATTCACTTTCTAAATTATGAAGCCTGTTTTGGGTGGATCAGGAAACATGGTCAATTTCAATCAAGTAAAAAAAATGAAAATGATCCAGTTTGGAGGTTCAAGGTTTGTGGGCTCCCATCATATGATGGGAACAATTTCTGCAGGAAACTAGAAACTGGGGAAGAGGATGTTTCAATTATTGATCCATGTATTGGTCCATCTTGGAAATCCCCAATGTGTTGATGTCCCTGGAGGAGGACTTGGAGCAGTGTGTTGCTGGGGAGGGAATATGGAAAACTGGTTAAGACCAGATGAGGATATGTCATTAATATCTCCTGGCGGTTTGCCGCGTGGCATGACCACGACTTTAACGCAACCAACTGAGTTCAGCGAGCTGATCTGGCTCGTCCAACCAGGCCTGCCTCCTGGATCCAGACAGAGTGGCCTTTTACTAGGCTGCTGTAAAGAACGCCAGCCTCCTCCGGCTATTCATTATCTTAAGTGTGTCTGCGGCAGACGGCGAGCACGGCAACGCGCCGACGGAAAAGACTGCTGAAGCCAGCTCTTCAGAAGGGACCATCTCTCAGGACACTGTTAATTAATGTGAGAGGATGTGATAGGCTGATCAAGATGGCTGACAAGCCCAGATTGTTACTGTAAAAGTAATGTATTACTTATTACTTAATGTATTACTCATCACCCATCGCTGACATTTCCCACTGCTGGCTTAAAACAGGTCAAATAAACAACAGATCCAGATCACACGAAACACAAGCAGCCTCAGGACAGCTGCAGGACAACGACAACAGCAGTGCTTCTCTCTGTGCCTTTTTCAAGTCTTGCAATATCGGTCCTTGATCTTTAACAAGGTTGAATAAGTTAAAGCTGCACTAGGTGAGATTTGTTTCAAGCTATAAAAACACACCTGTCTTGATCACAGAGATGATCCCTAACTGAAATGCCATAGATTCACCCTATTTTCCCAAATGAAGTTGTGGTGTCGGGTATGGTGGCCGGCAGGAACTCTTCTCTGGCATGACTGACGTACACACCACCAACCAGTGGGTGGCAGCAGAGAGCAGTGGCTCGCGGTACGTCAGACATAAAACACGCTAGAAAGAGTCGTTGAGCGTCAGTAGAGCGCCAGTAGAGCGCCAGTAGAGCGTCAGTAGAGCGTCAGTAGAGCGTCAGTAGAGCGCCAGTAGAGCGCCAGTAGAGCGTCAGTAGAGCGCCAGTAGAGCGTCAGTAGAGCGTCAGTAGAGCGCCAGTAGAGCGCCAGTAGAGCGCCAGTAGAGCGTCAGTAGAGCGTCAGTAGAGCGCCAGTAGAGCGTCAGTAGAGCGTCAGTAGAGCGCCAGTAGAGCGTCAGTAGAGCGCCAGTAGAGCGCCAGTAGAGCGTCAGTAGAGCTGGAAGAGCTTTAAACGGGCGGAGGTTGCATATTAGCGAGCTAGCATGGAGAGAAACTTCAGTGAAGTCTCTAAAGGAAATAACTTTTGAGAGAAGCACTTTGCCAGAGAAGCTGAGAGTCGAAGAGCTTGATCAGTCTGACGTTGTGATTCAGCGGCAAGAAACTTCCCAAAGACGAGCTGAGTCAAATCTGCATCTCTCAAGGAGAGAAGGGCAAAATACATCAAATACAGGAAGTACATTTTAAGAGCCATGTGGCTGTGAGCCAGTTCACAAAGCTTTTTCATGGCACTGCTTCAAACACAATACTATATTTATTTATTTATTTATTTCTTCATTCAATTTTGTTATTTTCTACTGTGTTTTACTGCCCTTGTCTCAGGGTTTTGTGTTGATTTTTTTTTGCAAAGTGCACTGATACATAATAAAATGCATGATAATGCATGATGATCACTTCATTTGCATGATCATTATTTGCACTTTTCTCAAACAGAGTAACAAAGTTCTTCGCGATCAGGACAAACGAGAGACCGAGACAACAAGAAGAGGAGAGCAGCAGAATGTGGAGTAGATGAGGACGTTTCTCCTCCCAGGGCATCGTGACACATATCACACCATTAGTGGTTGGGTTGTAATGAGGCAGGAAGAGGACAGGAAGAGGCTGATTGAACTAATCTAGTCACCGACCGGCTTCTTTCATCTTCTGCTGATTAAACACTGTTAATGCTAAATGATGACTGTCGCTACGGTGAGACAGGAAGGGAAACCGTGCAAGGTGTGTGTGCGTGTGTGTGTGTGTGTGTGTGTGTGTGTGTGTGTGTGTGTGTGTGTGTGTGTGTGTGTGTGTGTGTGTGTGTGTGGTGAGGGCTGTGTAAGTGGGTAGATGCTGGTCTTAGGTACATGTAAAAACAGATCCGTGAAGCGAAGATGCTTTTAAAAATAATGAAATTCCAAACTTTAGAAATATAAAAAAACGTCCTTTAAAGAGCAGTAACGTAAAAAACACTGATGCAGAAAACAACAACAACAACATCTAAGACCAAATTCATGTTAAAAAAAAAAAATGGCTAAGACGTTTGCACAGCACTGTAAATATCATATTGTCCTTGAATAGCAGCCGCAAAACATAGAGTGGCATCATGCCTTAATCCCTGGCTCACCAGGAAACACACACACACACACACACACACACACAGACACACACACACACACACACACACACACACACACACACACACCTCTACCACATGCTGGTGAGCAGTGCAGAACAAACAAGTAAAAAGCGAGAAGCTCTGAAGAGAGACAGTATTTTTAGTTCCCTGTCTTGCCAAGCTTCTTTTCTATTTTCCTTTCACATTAAAAGCCCCCCGGCACATGATTACCGACAACTGCATCTCTTGCATTTTAGTGGCAACCTGGGTGGTTGTGAGGAGCTCAGCGGTGACCGGGTTGGCCGGCGGGTAGCATCAGAGGGGAGGCGGTGATGGGGGGGGGTTGGGGGGGGGTGGAGGTATGCGTCATATTTCTCCCCTCGGAAATATGACGCATACCATCAGGGGGGAGGCGAGTACTCCTCTTGGTAGCTTAAACTCAGCAGACACTTTTGATGCTGCCTGGGAAGGAGGTGAGTGGGGACAGCATCAGGAGGGGAGGAGGCCCCTGGGTTGGGAGGAGGCCCCTGGGTTGAGGGGAGGCCCCTGGGTTGAGAGAGGCCCCCGGGTTGAGGGGAGGCCCCTGGGTTGGGAGGAGGCCCCTGGGTTGGGAGGAGGCCCCTGGGTTGAGGGGAGGCCCCTGGGTTGGGAGGGGGCCCCTGGGTTGGGAGGAGGCCCCTGGGTTGGGAGGAGGCCCCTGGGTTGGGAGGCCCCTGGATTGAGAGAGGCCCCTGGGTTGAGAGAGAGGCCCCTGGGTTGGGAGGCCCCTGGGTTGGGAGGAGCCCTGCCACATCACCTACAGCTCCATCCTTCTCCTCACACATTTCCTCCCCCACATTACTCCTCCTCCTGGGACGTTTCTGTCCCATCCCATGTGGCCACCCACTCTTCCCCTCCCTCCCTCCCTCCCTCCCTCCCTCTCATCTCTAAAATAGAGAGATAAAAAAAGAATGAATCTAATTTCATCTATCGAACGTGTTTCTACAGCTTTCCTCCAGGTTGACTACCAGCTCCATGGTTGGTCTTACACGTTTTCACCCTCTTGACTTACTGCATATTTTCTTGTGCTACAAAATAAGTTCAAAGTACACCGTATGGTCTGGACTTGTCGATCTGTGAAAAGTTGTATTTTCTATCAAAGTGGAAATTCAAGAAAGTATTTGCTGCTTTTACTCACTTGGGCTGTGTCTCATTTCAACATGTCAACGTGGATCCCTTCATTTTAGTTAAATAATTGAAATAGATTCATACATTTCAGAACAAATATCTTGAAAAGTATCTTGAACTTTTGTAGCACCAGAATATGTGCAAGAAGTCAAGGGGGGTAAACAGTTTTAGAACTACTGTACATGACTGAAAGGAGGTTTCCCCCCAGTGATGCATCCTCATCCTCATTGGATGAGGGAGAAGATACACTTTCCTCGTCTTCAGAGAGGTGAAGAATCAACACAAGGTCTAGACTAACATCTTCCTCCTCAGACAGAATCACATTTATTAGCCAAGCACATTTGCACATACATTGAATTTGACTCAGTGACACTGGTGCATTAAAAAATAAAATAAAATAAAAAATTAAAGTCAGTTTTTTTTGATGCAGCATTGATACACAGACAGATCTTCATTTGTAGTGGAGATGTGGGAGTGTTTTGTAAAACATGACAAATAATTGAAATGACAGCATCTGAAAAAATGACACATCTCTTCAATATACTGATTACAACAGATGGCATGAAGGATCAATCATCAAGGATGACATAATAAAGGCTTATTTACTCTGGTTTACAGTGGCGATAATGTCATTTATTAGCCTATTGGTTATCATAGTCAGCGGTGAACAGAAATCTTTAACAAGAAGAGCAAAAAAAGCCATTCTTGTTCCGTTTACATCTCAATGTACAGTTCCTTTCCAAAGAAGCCAAACAAAGGCTTCGTTTGAGAACACACTAGAAAGACGTAGATAATGGGTTCGCCTTTTGGGTCAAAACGAAATTAGCATTTTCTCCGGAAAGCCTGATTTTCAATTTCCACGATGGTTGGAAAGGTTAGCAAAATGAAATTACTGCTGAAATTAAAATAGCAACGTCTGCTTCATGTCATATCGCATTTTCCATTCTCCACTTTTAAGAGTCGGTCTCACTCGTTCAGCAGCGCAAAGCCAAGAAAATCCTCTCAGACAGAAAGGAGGTCCTTATCTTCCCCTCTCCATAATAACGGGAGCCCAATATATTTTATTGCTAATAAAAATCGAATTAATGTGGGACGTGGGAAATGAGGCCAATCAGTCAATATTATCTGCAGTAGAAGTTGTTTGCAGCCTGAACTGAGTGTGATATTTCATTTGTGTTAGTGCAGGTTAAAGAAGCGCTGCTGCAGATGTGGCGGGCTGCAGCCTGGAGAACGTCCTGACGCTGCAGCGTGGAGAACGTCCTGGAGAACGTCCTGGAGAACGTCCTGGAGAACGTCCTGGAGAACGTCCTGGAGAACGTCCTGGAGAACGTCCTGACGCTGCAGCGTGGAGAACGTCCTGGAGAACGTCCTAGAGAACGTCCTGGAGAACGTCCTGACGCCGCAGCGTGGAGAACGTCCTGGAGAACGTCCTGGAGAACGTCCTGGAGAACGTCCTGGAGAACGTCCTGACGCTGCAGCGTGGAGAACGTCCTGGAGAACGTCCTGACGCTGCAGCGTGGAGAACGTCCTGGAGAACGTCCTGGAGAACGTCCTGGAGAACATCCTGGAGAACGTCCTGGAGAACGTCCTGACGCCGCAGCGTGGAGAACGTCCTGGAGAACGTCCTGGAGAACGTCCTGGAGAACGTCCTGGAGAACGTCCTGACGCTGCAGCGTGGAGAACGTCCTGGAGAATGTCCTGGAGAACGTCCTGACGCCGCAGCGTGGAGAACGTCCTGGAGAACGTCCTGGAGAACGTCCTGACGCCGCAGCGTGGAGAACGTCCTGATGCCGCAGCGTGGAGAACGTCCTGGAGAACGTCCTGGAGAACGTCCTGGAGAACGTCCTGGAGAACGTCCTGGAGAACGTCCTGACGCCGCAGCCTGGAGAACGTCCTGGAGAACGTCCTGACGCCGCAGCGTGGAGAACGTCCTGACGCCGCAGCCTGGAGAACGTCCTGACGCCGCAGCCTGGAGAACGTCCTGGAGAGCGTCCTGACGCCGCAGCGTGGAGAACATCCTGACGCCGCAGCCTGGAGAACGTCCTGGAGAACGTCCTGACGCCGCAGCCTGGAGAACGTCCTGGAGAACGTCCTGACGCTGCAGCGTGGAGAACGTCCTGGAGAACGTCCTGGAGAACGCCCTGACGCTGCAGCTCCGCCGCCTCTTTCTGCTTGGCTTCACTCACTTTGCAGATGAGCTTGGCAGCGGACAACAGGTCTGCTTCGCATTTCAGACTAATTTATGACCTCTGCAGCAAAGGGTGCATTAGGAAGATCAACCACGTGAACCTCTGCCACCCTGCAAGTACACACCGCTATACATACAAATCCTGTGTGTGTGTGTGTGTGTGTGTGTGTGTGTGTGTGTGTGTGTGTGTGTGTGTGTGTGCACATCCAATTAAAGCTGCAATATCTCACAGTGCAGCAGAGCATTAGCAGTACTGCCATCCTCCACGTGTTCTCTCTGAGACTGTATGAGTCTCACATTTACATTACTGTTGTGTTTTTACTACACAGCAGAAAAGCAGTTACACTCAGCAGGATTGGAAAGACAACATTTGTTCGGCTGCTCATCAGTAAAAAATGTCAAAGAAATATAAAAATAATTTAAAAAAAGATATATATATATAAATATATATATATATATAAAAAAATTACAAATAAAAAAATAAAAATAAATAAATAAATAAATAAAATAAAAAACATATATAAAAATACATTGGAGAGACCTGACAATTGGCACCATTCACAGTTCATGTGTGTATAACTACAATAAAAATATACAAAACTATCACCAAAAACAATTAAATAGTTAATTTGTATGTTTTTGCACCAGCCAGCCCACCAAGCACATTATTACAAAAAAAAAAAGTAATTTTCACAAAAATAAATATTCCCTGTGTGCAAAACATTTTTTCTGGCCACCATGTTTGGCATGCTGCTTCCCAGCAAAACTATCTGGCAATTTCTCGGCTTCCGTAATTACCAACTATTTAGTCACTAATCAAAATGAAGACTTGACTTGACTAAAAAAAGAGTTTTGACTGGTTGTGACGGGAAAATTTGACCGTTTATAGATATTTTATATTATATACAGTGGTGGCCAAAATTATTAGAACACCTGACAGATCTGAAAATATTGAGCTTTTCTTGCCTCCAAAACATGATTTCATTTCATAATGTTCATGAAACATGCAGATGGTTGCTCTGAGCACAACAAATATCAGATGAAGTGAGTCCTACTGTTTTTATCCACTTTTAACTTTAATATTTGGTATGTCACCTTTTGCAGCAATTCAAAAGAATCACACAGCTGTGTCCTAAGACTCTTGATCACCATCAATTTAACCACCATCACACCTGACAATGATTACACAAGTAATTTGGCTTCTTCTGTGAAGGAACATGATTGTGTGACATTGACAGTGAAATAGGCCTAGCTTGTTTTTTGTAAGGAAAATGAGGTAAATCTCTTATGATGCTCTATTCTGGTTTATAGAGCATAATGATGACTTTGTATATATTTCATTCATTTTATGGGTATTTTAATGGCCAATTGAACAAAAACAACTGAAAGCTCTTAAATGTGCCAAGTGTTGTAATAATTTTGGCCACCACTGTATATAGATTTATTTTTAGATATTTGGATTTAGTCACAACATGAAAATCATTTGTGTCCATATTGAACATATAAAGCTTCACTCTAATAGGATAAAACATTTGTTTTATCTCACAGATAAGATAATGTATACATGCAGCCTCAGTGTCTTCTTGGTATTATAACTCCTATACTCTCTCCCTCTCTCTCCCTCTCTCTCCCTCTCTCTCTCTGGTCCTCCCCCTTTCACCTCCTCCAAGGTGGGGAGGGCAGATGTATAGCCAACAGGACGCAGCCTCAGCGCTGCCTCTAGAGCTGACCTCCTCTGATGACAACCATATGCTCATGTATTAAATATCCACGGCCCTGGAAGCGAGGAGACGCGTGAAATCAGATATTCTTCAGCATCCTAAAGGAACCGGGGCGGCGGCGGCGTCCCCACATGGTTTGATGTGAAGGTTAATGTCAACATCCTGGCGTGTTTAGACTTGGGGAGTCACAACACAGATAAATAAGACATCTGATCCCCGCTGCGTTATTGACTCAGTGATGTCAGCGCCAAGTGATGTCATGAACTTGACCGAAACAATATGTTGTCTTTATTTTGAGTCTGCAGGCCGACGCTGGCGACGCGGTGTGGATTTGCACGCGGTGTGATAACTGAAAGCTTGTATCTCCGCCCTGGGCTCCAATGTTAGCAGTCAGTCTGCTGTTTGTCCACTCACTGTTCAACTGTTCAGTAGAGAGTTCATTTGATTTTGTTTATTTGTCTTTCTTTGTCTTTAGCATCAGAAAAAAAAGAATAAAGATTTGATTTGTGTTGTTTGCAGAAGGAAACATGCGGTGGATCGGGGCAAAAGTCAGGATGTAGCTGAGCCGGGATAAAAGTGGATTTCGCCGACGACTAAGCAAACGAGAGAAGATCTCCTCGTGTTGAGCAACTTTAAGGATCTATGGAGGGGTGGGGGGGGGGGGGGGGGGGGGTGCTGAGTAGACAGGAGATGGGAGGTGGCTGACAGCCTCATTTTGGTTTCATTGCTGTTGGTTATCCGCCACAATGAGATCAGGAGGCGGGGCTATAGATCAGTCTCCAGTCATGTGATCGGATTTTGACGAAAGTCTGGGAAATGATTCACCTGCACCCAAGGGGGTCGCTACGACTTCAGAACGGGGTTTGTTACTGACCGGCCATTTGTTGGGGACGACATGTTTGTTTTGTTTTCATTATTTTATTCGCGTCATCTTCAACTTACTGCTCGCCTCGTGGAGAGAGGAGAGGAAACTAGCCATGACTGTGCGAACACGTTTGTTTTGTCACAGTGGCTGAGTTGTCACATCCTCTGTGACATCATCGACATCATCCCGCTATGACTCACCTTTGAACTCTCAGGTTGCATCATTTAGAGACGGGGTGTCACGTTACCGTGACATCATAGCAACACGACGCCATCATCATCAGAAGGATCTCAGTGATAGGTGTCAGGTGATGAGGAACTTGAACTGTCAGATGAGTCAGAGAGAGAAAGACAAAAAATAGAGTAGAAAATAGAAATGAAGAGAAGGACTCAAGATCATTTTACTAAACCCTATCGATGGCAAAGCCCCCTAATATCAAACCCACTTACATTAATGGACTAATTTCTGTGGACAAATTGCAGCAAAGACTGATGACTAACAAGATATTTTCATCCGGTCACCAAACTATCAGCTTAGAGGAAACATTGATCCTGAATGATCCCTTGATGTGATTTTACTTTATTTTAGGCTTCTAAATAAATATCTGCTGATGTTTGCTTGATCTTTTCTGTCTGTTATGATGATGAAAAAAAAGTATGACAAGTGCCACAGCAACAGACACCGGTGGAAGTGTTTAATAAGAGAGAGAAACGAATAGAGGGAGAAAGACAGAGGCAAGCAAATAAGGAGAGAATAATGGAGGAAATTGGTCAAGAAAAGAAAAGCCAGAGAGAAACCAGTGGAGCAACTCAGAGGAAGAGAAAGACGAAGAGAGCAGTGAAAGCTATAATTAGTAGTTCTCACTTGCACTGTTTCATCTCCCCACAGGAATTAGAGCAAAGTCATTCTTGGAAAAACTCAACAAGGCCACAAACAGGAGCTGCATAGGAAGAGCTGTGAACCGGTGGGAGGAGAGCTGAGACAAACACGAGACGCTTCAGGACAAAACTTCCTCCAGGGGGAAGAGAAATATACCGGAAGTATTCAGGAGCCGAGCGAGACCCTGAAACGTTCCCGTCACAAAACCAATACAAACATTTTCTCCTCCCCCGTCATTGACCAGGAAGTTTTTCCGAAGCTTCCCTCTTGAGTCCAGAGACAGGCAGGCATTAGATATGTCACACCGATATGCCCCCCCACCCCCGTCTTGTAGAGCCACAGGTGTATTTGCGAGCTAGCCTTTGTCTGGCGGCGGGAGACGGAGGGAGGCGGAGGGAGACGGAGGTAAAGGTCATCCTCCTCCCGCCTCGTATTAAAGCAGAGCTGGAATGAGTTTGACCTTTCAGCACATCGACCTCACCCAGATACCCAAACGGTTACGGGAACCTGGGAGACGCCGGGGCCTCGCCGCCGCTCATTTACCTTAATGAGATGCATTAAAGCTGCTGGCCACACACACACACACACACACACACACACACACAAATTCATGCATTATCAAACATGTACAACAAATACACCCAAAGTACACACACATTTACATTATATTTGACATTTTAATTTATCCAGAGCAACCTTCAACAAACATGTCGCCCCCCCAACAGATGATGCTGACCTCCTCTCGGCCAATCAGAAACAAATATGGCGCCTTGTTATGACTTAGCGACAGACTGTCCTATTGGGTCAAGTCCCTTCAAGAGGTTATCTCCGTTCAGTCTCCATCTTCGGTGCTCAGCGCTCCTCGCCGCGAGAGATCACATCCTCTTCTTTTTATTCCAAAAAACTGAAACGGTAAAAACGCATCACTTCCTGTTTCGCCAGACAGGAAAAGACCTACCAGACACCAGGGGTCCTGAACTGAACTGTGTTACACCAACTGGTAGCAGAGCAAAATGGATTGATATGAAAATGTCATGGATTATTACACCAGACCACGAGACACACACACACACACACACACACACACACACACACACACACACACACACACACACACACACACACACACACACACACACACACACACACACACACACACTAAAATCAGTTTTTCCCTGAACCCGTGAAGCCGGTTGATGTCTTATTCGATGGGATGTGATATTTGGAGTTCTCGGTGGTGATTGGCGGCTCCTGGACCAATAGGAGCTCAGAGAAACGATGTGAGTCATCAGCAGGAAAAGGTCAGCAGGAATACTCAACTGGACATTCAGCTACAACATGGCATTCAACACTGCAGGGGAGGAGGAGGAGGAGGAGGAGGAGGAGGAGGAGGAAGAACATAAGAGAAGAGAAGAAAAGAGAAGAGGAGGAGAGGAAAGAAAAAGAGAGAAGACAAAAGAGGAGAGAAGAGAAGAGAAAAGGAGAGGAGAGGAGAGGAGGAAGGAGAGGAGGAAGAACATAAGAGAAGAGAAGAGGAGAGGAAAGAAAAGGAGAGAAGACGAAAGAGGAGAGAAGAGAAGAGAAAAGGAGAGGAGAGGAGAAGAGAGGAGAGGAGAGGAGCAAGGAGAGGAGGAAGAACATAAGAGAAGAGGAGAGGAGAGAAGAGGAGAGGAGAGGAGGAGAGAGAAAGGGAAAGGAGTGGAGAGAGGAGGAGAGAGGAGAGGAGAGAAAGGGAGAGGAGAGGAGAGGAGTGGAGAGAGGAGGAGAGAGGAGAGGAGAGAAAGGGAGAGGAGAGGAGAGGAGAGGAGAGAGGAGGAGAGAGAAAAGGAGAGGAGAGGAGGAAGGAGAGGAGAGGAGCAAGGAGAGGAGGAAGAACATAAGAGAAGAGAAGAGGAGAGAAGAGGAGAGGAGGAGAGAGAAAGGGAAAGGAGTGGAGAGAGGAGGAGAGAGGAGAGGAGAGAAAGGGAGAGGAGAGGAGAGGAGAGGAGGAAGGAGAGGAGCAAGGAGAGGAGGAAGAACATAAGAGAAGAGGAGAGAAGAGGAGAGGAGGAGAGAGAAAGGGAAAGGAGTGGAGAGAGGAGGAGAGGAGTGGGGAGAGGAGAGGAGAGGAGTGGAGTGGAGAGAGGAGGAGGAGAGAGGAGAGGAGGAGAGAGGAGAGAAGAGAAAGGGAGAGGAGAGGAGTGGAGAGAGGAGGAGAGAAGAGGAGAGAAGAGGAGAGAGGAGAGAGGAGGAGAGAGGAGGAGAGGAGAGGAGAGAGGAGTGAAGAGAGGTTAATGTTTAATTAAAACTCTGGTCCTCCAAGATGGCTCCCAGCTCCAAGACGATGACTCCCTGATGATGAAACGACTGAACGTGTTCAGAGGAGATGTGAAGCTTCACGCTGCGACTGAGATACCAAGCAGCAATCTGAGCTGTAATTAATATTGATTAGATGATCTGCTGCTGCTGAGGAGGAGAAACAACTCTGTTAAAACTGG